>CM060376.1:24815051-25383990 GCA_030545235.1 Helianthus tuberosus
TATATGCGGATTAGACACAAAAAAAAAAACACTCAACAAATGGCTATAATTTAAGGAATGTGTTTAGTGACGGCATCAGATTCCTAATTGATGGAGAAATGTGTGGTGGCAAGAAAAGCTGCTTCTAGGAGGTCGTCAAGTGTTTTGGCTCGACGATTCCATTCTTGGGTGGTTGGTTTGGCCCTTGTTCATGTAACTCGAATCCTAGCCCGGTATATCCCATTTTAATTTTACACCATTGTGAACCTTATGCCTTTTTTACTCTCTGATCGTGGTTCTCGCCATTGAAAAATTTTCGTAAACTAAATCACACGTGTATATGTTGACATTTAAGAGATATACGGTCAAGAAAATCAAGGGCAATGGTGATATATAAGAGGATTAGACACAAAAAAAAACACTCAACAAATGGCTACAATTTAAGGAATGTGTTTAGTGACGGCATCAGATTCCTAATTGATGGAGAATGGTCTGGTGGCAAGAAAAGCTGCTTCTAGGTGGTTGTCAAGTGTTTTCGCTCGACGATTCCATACTTGGGTGGTTGGTTTGGCCCTTGTTCCAGTAACTCGAATCCTAGCTCGATATATCCCATTTTAACTTTACACCATTGTGAACCTTAAGCCTTTTTTACTCTCTGATTGAGGTTCTCGGCATTGAAAAATCTTCATAAACTAAATCACATGTGTATATGTTGACATTTAAGAGATATACAGTCAAGAAAATCAAGGGCAATGATGATATATATGCGGAATAGACACACAAAAAAACACTCAACAAATAGCTACAATTTAAGGAATGTGTTTAGTGATGGCATTAGATTCCTAATTGATGGAGAAAGGTATGGTGGCAAGAAAAGCTGCTTCTAGGAGGTTGTCAAGTGTTTTCGCTCGTTGATTCCATTCTTGAGTGGTTGGTTTGGCCCTTGTTCCTGTAACTCGAATCCTAGCCCGGTATATCCCATTTTAATTTTACACCAATGTGAACCTTACGGCTTTTTTACTATCTGATCGAGGTTCTCGGCATTGAAAAATTTCCGTAAACTAAATCACACGTGTATATGTTGACATTTAAGAGATATACAGTCAAGAAAATCAAGGGCAATGGTGATATATATGCGGATTAGACACAAAAAAAAACACTCAACAAATGGCTACAATTTTAGGAATATGTTTAGTGACGGCATCATATTCCTAATTGATGGAGAAAGGTCTGGTGGCAAGAAAAGCTGCTTCTAGGAGGTTGTCAAGTGTTTTCGCTCGATGATTCCACTCTTGGGTGGTTTGGCCCTTGTTCATGTAACTCGAATCCTAGCTCGGTATATCTCATTTTAATTTTACACCATTGTGAACCTTAAGCCTTTTTTACTCTCTGATCGAGGTTCTCGGCAATGAAAAATCTTCGTAAACTAAATCACACGTGTATATGTTGACATTTAAGAGATATACAGTCATGAAAATCAAGGGCAATGGTGATATATATGCGGAATAGACACAAAAAAACACTCAACAAATAGATACAATTTAAGAAATGTGTTTAGTGACGCATCAGATTCCTAACTGATGGAGAAACGTCTGGTGGCAAGAAAAGCTGCTTCAAGGAGGTTGATAAGTGTTTTCGCTCGACGATTCCATTCTTGGGTGGTTGGTTTGGCCCTTGTTCCTGTAACTCGAATCTTAGCCCGGTATATCCCATTTTAATTTTACACCATTGTGAACCTTACGCCTTTTTTACACTCTGATCGAGGTTCTCGGCATTGAAAAATCTTCGTAAACTAAATCACACGTGTATATGTTGACATTTAAGAGATATACAGTCAAGAAAATCAAGGCAATGGTGATATATATGCGGATTAGACACCAAAAAAAACACTCAACAAATGGCTACAATTTAAGGACTGTGTTTAGTGACGGCATCAGATTCCTAATAGATGGAGAAAGGTCTGGTGGCAAGAAAAGCTGCTTGTAGGAGGTTGTCAAGTGTTTTCGCTCGATGATTCCATTCTTGGGTGGTTGGTCTGGCCCTTGTTCCAGTAACTCGAATCCTAGCTCGATATATCCCATTTTAACTTTACACCATTGTGAACCTTAAGCCTTTTTTACTCTCTGATCGAGGTTCTCGGCATTGAAAAATCTTCGTAAACTAAATCACGTGTGTATATGTTGACATTTAAGAGATATACAGTCAAGAAAATCAAGGGCAATGATGATATATATGCGGAATAGACACAAAAAAAAAACACTCAACAAATAGCTACAATTTAAGGAATGTGTTTAGTGATGGCATTAGATTCCTAATTTATTGAGAAAGGTCTGGTGGCAAGAAAAGCTGCTTCTAGGAGGTTGTCAAGTGTTTACGCTCGTTAATTCCATTCTTGGGTGGTTGGTTTGGCCCTTGTTCCTGTAACTCGAATCCTAGCCCGGTATATCCCATTTTAATTTTACACCAATGTGAACCTTACGGCTTTTTTACTCTCTGATCGAGGTTCTCGGCATTGAAAAATCTTCGTAAACTAAATCACACGTGTATATGTTGACATTTAAGAGATATACAGTCAAGAAAATCAAGGGAAATGGTGATATATACGCGGATTAGACACCAAAAAAAAACACTCAACAAATGGCTATAATTTAAGGAATGTGTTTAGTGACGGCATCAGATTCCTAATTGATGGAGAAAGGTCTGGTGGCAAGAAAAGCTGCCTCTAGGAGGTTGTCAAGTATTTTGGCTCGACGATTCCATTCTTGGGTGGTTGGTTTGGCCCTTGTTCCTGTAACTCGAATCCTAGACCGGTATATCCCATTTTAATTTTACACCATTGTGAACCTTACGCCTTTTTTACTCTCTAATCGTGGTTCTCGCCATTGAAAAATTTCCGTAAACTAAATCACACGTGTATATGTTGACATTTAAGAGATATACAGTCAAGAAAATCAAGGGCAATGGTGATATATAAGCGGATTAGACACAAAAAAAACACTCAACAAATGGCTACAATTTAAGGAATGTGTTTAGTGACGGCATCAGATTCCTAATTGATGGAGAAAGGTCTGGTGGCAAGAAAAGCTGCTTCTAGGAGGTTGATAAGTGTTTTCGCTCGACGATTCCATTCTTGGGTGGCTGGTTTGTCCCTTGTTCCTGTTACTCGAATCCTAGTCCGTTATATCCCATTTTAATTTTACACCATTGTGAACCTTACGCCTTTTTTACACTCTGATCGAGGTTCTCGGCATTGAAAAATCTTCATAAACTGAATCACACGTGTATATGTTGACATTTAAGAGATATACAGTCAAGAAAATCAAGGGCAATGGTGATATATATGCGGATTAGACACAAAAAAAACACTCAACAAATGGCTACAATTTAAGGAATATGTTTAGTGACGGCATCAGATTCCTAATTGATGGAGAAAGGTATGGTGGCAAGAAAAGCTGCTTCTAGGAGGTTGTCAAGTGTTTTCGCTCGATGATTACATTCTTGGGTGGCTGGTTTGGACCTTGTTCCTGTAACTCGAATCCTGGCTCGGTATATCCAATTTTAATTTTACACCATTCTGAACCTTAAGCCTTTTTTACTCTCTGATCGAGGTTCTCGGCATTGAAAAATCTTCGTAAACTAAATCACACGTGTATATGTTGACATTTAAGAGATATACAGTCAAGAAAATCAAGGGCAATGGTGATATATATGCGGAATAGACACAAAAAAAAAACACTCAACAAATAGCTACAATTTAAGGAATGCGATTAGTGACGGCATCAGATTCCTAATTGATGGAGAAATGTCTCATGGCAAGAAAAGCTGCTTCTAGGAGGTTGTCAAGTGTTTTGTCTCGACGATTCCATTCTTGGGTGGTTGGTTTGGCCCTTGTTACTGTAACTCGAATCCTAGCCCGCTATATCCCATTTTAATTTTACACCATTGTGAACCTTACGCCTTTTTTACACTCTGATTGAGGTTCTCGGCATTGAAAAATCTTCGTAAACTAAATCACACGTGTATATGTTGACATTTAAGAGATATACAGTCAAGAAAATCAAGGGCAATGGTGATATATATGCGGATTAGACACCAAAAAAAATCACTCCACAAATGGCTACAATTTAAGGAACGTGTTTAGTGACGGCATCAGATTCCTAATTGATGGAGAAAAGTCTGGTGGCAAGAAAAGCTGCTTCTAGGAGGTTGTCAAGTGTTTTCGTTCGACGATTCCATTCATCGGTGGTTTGTTTGGCCCTTGTTCCTATAACTCGAATCCTAGCCCGGTACATCCCATTTTAATTTTACACCATTGTGAACCTTACGACTTTTTTACTCTCTGATCGTGGTTCTCTCCATTGAAAATTTTTCGTAAACAAAATCACACGTGTATATGTTGACATTTAAGAGATATACAGTCAAGAAAATCAAGGGCAATGGTGATATATAGACACCAAAAAACAAAACACTCAACAAATGGCTACAATTTAAGGATTGTGTTTAGTGATGGCATCAGATTTCTAATTGATGGAGAAAGGTCTGGTGGCAAGAAAAGCTGCTTCTAGGAGGTTGTCAAGTTTTTTTGCTCGACGATTCCATTATTGGGTGGTTGGTTTGGCCCTTGTTCCGGTAACTCAAATCCTAGCCCGGTATATACCATTTTAATTTTACAAAATTGTGAACCTTACGCCTTTTTTACTCTCGGATCGAGGTTCTCGGCATTGAAAAATCTACGTAAACTAAATCACCCGTGTATATGTTGACATTTAAGAGATATACAATCAAGAATATCAAGGGCAATGGTGATATATATGCGGATTAGACACAAAAAAAAACCCTCAACAAATGGCTACAATTTAAGGAATGTGTTTAGTGACGGCATCAGATTCCTAATTGATGGAGAATGGTCTGGTGGCAAGAAAAGCTGCTTCTAGGAGGTTTTCAAGTGTTTTCGCTCGACGATTCCATTCTTGGGTGGTTGGTTTGGCCCTTGTTCCTGTAACTCGAATCCTAGCCCGGTATGTTCCATTTTAATTTTACACCATTGTGAACCTTACGCCTTTTTTACTCTCTGGTCGAGGTTCTCGGCATTGAAGAATCTTCGTAAACTAAATCACACGTGTATATGTTGATATTTAAGAGATATACAGTCAAGAAAAACCAGGGCACTGGTGATATATATGCGGATTAGACACCAAAAAAACACTCAACAAATGGCTACAATTTAAGGAATGTGTTTAGTGACGGCATCAGATTCGTAATTGATGGAGAAAGGTCTGGTGTCAAGAAAAGCTGCTTCTAGGAGGATGTCAAATGTTTTCGCTCGACGATTCCATTCTTGGGTGGTTGGTTTGGCCCTTGTTCCTTTAACTCGAATCCTAGCCTGGTATATCCCATTTTAATTTTACACCATTGTGAACCTTACGCCTTTTTTACTCTCTGATCGAGGTTCTCGGCATTGAAAAATATTCGTAAACTAAATCACACGTGTATATGTTGACATTTAAGAGATAAACAATCAAGAAAATCAACGGCCATGGTGATATATATGCGGATTAGACACAAAAAAAAAACACTCAACAAATGGCTATAATTTAAGGAATGTGTTTAGTGACGGCATCAGACTCCTAATTGATGGAGAAAGGTCTGGTGGCAATAAAAGCTGCTTCTAGGAGGTTGTCAAGTGTTTTCGCTCGACGATTCCATTCTTGGGTGGTTAGTTTAGCCCTTGTTCCTGTAACTCGAATCCTAGCCCGGTATATCCCATTTTAATTTTACACCATTGTGAACCTTACGCCTTTTTTTACTCTCTGATCGAGGTTCTCGGCATTGAAAAATATTCGTAAACTAAATCACACGTGTATATGTTGACATTAAAGAGATAAACAATCAAGAAAATCAAGGGCAATGGTGATATATATGCGGATTAGAGACAAAAAAAACACTTAACAAATGGCTATAATTTAAGGAATGTGCTTAGTGACGGCATCAGATTCCTAATTGATGGAGAAAGGTCTGATGGCAAGAAAAGCAGCTTCTAGGAGGCTGTCAAGCGTTTTCGATCGACGATTACATTCTTGGGTGGTTGGTTTGGCCCTTTTTCCTGTAACTCAAATCCTAGCCCTGTATATCGCATTTTTATTTTACACGATTGTGAACCTTACGCCTTTTTTACTCTCTGATCGATGTTCTCGGCATTGAAAATTCTTTGTAAACTAAATCACACTTGTATATGTTGACATTTAAGATATATACAGTGAAGAAAATCAAGGGCATTGGTGATATATATGCGGATTAGACACAAAAAAAAACACTCAACAAATGGCTACAGTTTAAGGAATGTGTTTAGTGACGACATTAGATTTCTAATTAATGGAGAAAGGTCTGGTGGTAAGGAAAGCAGCTTCTAGGTGGTTGTCAAGGGTTTTCGCTCGACGATTCCATTCTTGGGTGGTTGGTTTGGCCCTTGTTCCTGTAACTCGAATCCTAGCCCGGTATATCCCATTTTAATTTTACACCATTGTGAATCTTACGCCTTTTTTACTCTCTGATCGAGGTTCTTGGCATTGAAAAATCTTCGTAAACTAAATCATACGTGTATTTGTTGACATTAAGAGATATACAGTCAAGAAAATCAAGGGTAATGGTGATATATATGCGGATTAGACACCAAAAAAAACGCTCAACAAATGGCTACAATTTAAGGAATGTGTTTAGTGACGGCATCAGATTCCTAATTGATGGAGAAAGGTCTGGTAGCAAGAAAAGCTGCTTCTAGGAGGTTGTCAAGTGTTTTCGCTCGACGATTCCATTCTTGGGTGGTTGGTTTGACCCTTGTTCATGTAACTCGAATCCTTGCCCGTTATATCCCATTTTAATTTTACACCATTGTGAACCTTAAGCCTTTTTTACTCTCTGATCGAGGTTCTCGGCATTGAAAAATCTTCGTAAACTAAATCACACGTGTATATGTTGACATTTAAGAGATATACAGTCAAGAAAATCAAGGGCAATGGTGATATATAAGCGGATTAGACACCAAAAAACCAAACACTCAACAAATGGCTACAATTTAAGGAATGTGTTTAGTGACGGCATCAGATTTCTAATTGATGGAGAAAGGTCTGGTGGCAAGAAAAGCTGCTTCTAGGAGGTTGTCAAGTGTTTTCGCTCGATGATTCCATTATTGGGTGGTTAGTTTGGCCCTTGTTCGGGTAACTCAAATCCTAGCCCGGTATATCCCATTTTAATTTTACATAATTGTGAACCTTACGCCTTTTTTACTCTCGAATTGAGGTTCTCGGCATTGAAAAATCTCCGTAAACTAAATCACATGTATATATGTTGACATTTAAGAGATATACAGTCAAGAAAATCAAGGGCAATGGAGATATATATGCGGATTAGACAAAAAAAAACACTCAACAAATGGCTACAATTTAAGGAATGTGTTTAGTGACGGCATCAGATTCCTAATTGATGGAGAAAGGTCTGGTGGCAAGAAAAGCTGCTTCTAGGAGGTTCTCAAGTGTTTTCGCTCGACGATTCCATTTTTGGGTGGTTGGTTTGGCCCTTGTTCCTATAACTCGAATCCTAGCCCGGTATATTCCATTTAATTTTACACCATTGTGAACCTTACGCCTTTTTTACTCTTAGATCGAGGTTCTCGGCATTGAAAAATCTACGTAAACTAAATCACACATGTATATGTTGACATTTAAGAGATATACAGTCAATAAAATAAAGGGCAATGGTTATATATATGCGGGTTAGACACCAAAAAAAACTCTCAACAAATGGCTACAATTTAAGGAATGTGTTTAGTGACGGCATTAGATTCCTAATTGATGGAGAAAGGTCTGGTGGCAAGAAAAGCTGCTTCTATGAGGTTGTCAAGTGTTTTCGCTCGACAATTCCATTCTTGGGTGGTTGGTATGGCCCTTGTTCCTGTAACTTGAATCCTAGCCCGGTATATCTCATTTTAATTTTACACCATTGTGAACCTTACGCCTTTTTTACTCTCTGATCAAGTTTCTCGGCATTGATAAATCTTCGTAAACTAAATCACACGTGTATATGATGACATTTAAGAGATATACAGTCAAGAAAATCAAGGGCAATGTTGATATATAAACAAATGGCTACAATTTAAGGAGTGCGATTAGTGACGGCATCAGATTCCTAATTGATGGAGAAAGGTCTCATGGCAAGAAAAGCTGCTTCTAGGAGGTTGTCAAGTGTTTTCGCTGGACGATTTCATTCTTGGGTGGTTGATGTGGCCCTTGTTCCTGTAATTCGAATCCTAGCCCGGTAGATCCCATTTTAATTTTACACCATTGTGAACCTTGCACCTTTTTTACTCTCTGATCGAGGTTCTCGGCATTGAAAAACCTTCGTAAACTAAATCACACATGGCTATGTTGACATTTAAGAGATATACAGTCAAGAAAATCAAGGGTAATGGTGATATATATGCGGATTAGACACCAAAAAAAAAACACTCAACAAATGGCTAGAATTTAAGGAATGTGTTTAGTGATGGCATCAGATTCCTAATTGATGGAGAAAGTTCTAGTGGCAAGAAAAGTTGCTTCTAGGAGGTTGTCAAGTGTTCTCGCTCGACGATTCCATTCTTGGGTTGTTTGTTTGGCCCTTGTTCCTGTAACTCGAATCCTAGCCCCGTATATCCCATTTTAATTTTACTCCATTGTTAACCTTACGCCTTTGTTACTCTCTGATCGATGTTCTCGGCATTGAAAAATCTTCGTAAACTGAATCACACGTGTATATGTTGACATTTAAGAGATATACAATCAAGAAAATCAAGGGCAATGGTGATATATATGTGGATTAGACACCAAAAAAAAACCCTCAACAAATGGCTACAATTTAAGGAATGTGTTTAGTGAGGACATCAGATTCCTAATTGATGGAGAAAGGTCTGGTGGCAAGAAAAGCTGCTTCTAGGAGGTTGTCAAGTGTTTTCGCTCGACGATTCCATTCTTGGGTGGTTGGTTTGACCCTTGTTCCTGTAACTCGAATCCTAGCCCGGTATAACCCATTTTAATTTTACACCATTGTGAACCTTACGCCTTTTTTACTCTCTGATCGAGATTCTCGGCATTGAAAAATCTTCGTAAACTAAATCACACGTGTATATGTTGACATTTAAGAGATATACAGTCAAGAAAATCAAGGGCAATGGTAATATATATGCGGATTAGACACCAAAAAAACACTCAACAAATGGCTACAATTTAAGCAATGTGTTTAGTGACGGCATCAGATTCCAAATTGATGGAGAAAGGTCTGGTGGCAAGAAAAGCTGCTTCAAGGAGGTTGTCAAGTGTTTTCGCTCGACGATTCCGTTCTTGGGTGGTTGGTTTGGCCCTTGTTCCTGTAACTCGAATTATAGCCCGGTATATCCCATTTTAATTTTACACCATTGTGAAAGTTACGCCTTTTTTACTCTCTGATCGAGGTTCTCGGCATAGAAAAATCTTCGTAAACTAAATCACACGTGTATATGTTGACATTTAAGAGATATACAGTTAAGAAAATCAAGGGAATGGTGATATATATATATGAGGATTAGACACCAAAAAAACACTCAACAAATGGCTACAGTTTAAAGAATGTGTTTAGTGACGACATCAGATTCCAAATTGATGAAGAAAGGTCTGGTGGCAAGAAAAGCTGCTTCTAGGAGGTTGTCAAGTGTTTTCGCTCGACGATTCCGTTCTTGGGTGGTTGGTTTGGCCCTTGTTCCTGTAACTCGAATCCTAGCCCGGTATATACCATTTTAATTTTACACCATTGTGAATCTTACGCCTTTTTTACTCTCTGATCGAGGTTCTTGGCATTGAAAAATCTACGTAAACTAAATCATACGTGTATTTGTTGACATTTAAGAGATATACAGTCAAGAAAATCAAGGGCAATGGTGATATATAGGCAGATTAGATACCAAAAAAAAAACACTCAACAAATGGCTACAATTTAAGGAATGTGTTTAGTGACGGCATCAGATTCCTAATTGATGGAGAAAGGCCTGGTAGCAAGAAAAGCTGCTTCTAGGAGGTAGTCAAGTGTTTTCGCTCGACGATTACATTCTTGGGTGGTTGGTTTGGCCCTTTTTCATGCAACTCGAATCCTAGCCCGTTATATCCCATTTTAATTTTACACCATTGTGAACCTTACGCCTTTTTTACTCTCTGATCGAGGTTCTCGGCATTGAAAAATCTTCGTAAACTAAATCACACGTGTATATATTGACATTTAAAAGATATACAGTCAAGAAAATCAAGGGCAATGGTGATATATATGCGGATTAGACACCAAAAAAACACTCAACAAATGGCTACAATTTAAGGAATGTATTTAGTGACGGCATCAGATTCCTAATTAATGGAGAAAGGTCTGGTGGCAAGAAAAGTTGCTTCTAGGAGGTTATCAAGTGTTTTCGCTCAACGATTCCATTCTTGGGTGGTTGGTTTGGCCCTTGTTCCTGTAACTCGAATCCTAGCCCGGTATATCCCATTTTAATTTTACACCATTGTGAACCTTACCCCTTTTTACTCTCTGATCGAGGTTCTCGGCATTGAAAAATATTCGTAAACTAAATCACACGTGTATGTGCTGACATTTAAGAGATATACAGCCAAGAAAATCAAGGGCAATGGTGATATATATGCGGATTAGACACCTAAAAAAAACACTCAACAAATGGCTACAATTTAAGGAATGTGTTTAGTGATGGCATCAGATTCCAAATTGATGGAGAAAGGTCTGGTGGCAAGAAAAGTTGCTTCTAGGAGGTTGTCAAGTGTTTTCGCTCGACGATTCCGTTCTTGGGTGGTTGGTTTGGCCCTTGTTCCTGTAACCCGAATCCTAGCCCGGTATATCCCATTTTAATTTTACACCATTGTGAACCTTACGCCTTTTTTACTCTCTGATAAAGGTTCTCGGCACTGAAAAATCTTCGTAAACTAAATCACACGTGTATATGTTGACATTTAAGAGATATAAAGTCAAGAAAATCAAGGGCAATGGTGATATATATGCGGATTAGCCACCAAAAAAACACTCAACAAATGGCTACAATTTAAGCAATGTGTTTAGTGACGGCATCAGATTCCAAATTGATGGAGAAAGGTCTGGCGGCAAGAAAAGCTGCTTCTAGGAGGTTGTCAAGTGTTTTCGCTCGACGATTCCGTTCTTGGGTGGTTGGTTTGGCCCTTTTTCCTGTAACTCGAATCCTAGCCCGGTATATCCCATTTTAATTTTACACCATTGTGAACCTTACGCCTTTTTTACTCTCTGATCGACGTTCTCGGCATTGAAAAATCTTCGTAACCTAAATCACACGTGTATACATTTAAGAGATATACAGTCAAGAAAATCAAGGGAATGGTGATATATATGAGGATTAGACACCAAAAAAACACTCAACAAATTGCTACAGTTTAAGGAATGTGTTTAGTGATGACATCAGATTCCAAATTGATGGAGAAAGGTCTGGTGGCAAGAAAAGCTGCTTCTAGGAGGTTGTCAAGTGTTTTCGCTCGACGATTCCGTTCTTTGGTGTTAGGTTTGGCCCTTGTTCCTGTAACTCGAATCCTAGCCCGGTATATCCCATTTTAATTTTACACCATTGTGAACCTTACCCCTTTTTACTCTCTGATCGAGGTTCTCGGCATTGAAAAATATTCGTAAATTAAATCACACGTGTATGTGCTGACATTTAAGAGATATACAGCCAAGAAAATCAAGGGCAATGGTGATATATATGCGGATTAGACACCAAAAAAAAAACACTCAACAAATGGCTACAATTTAAGGAATGTGTTTAGTGATGGCATCAGATTCCAAATTGATGGAGAAAGGTCTGGTGGCAAGAAAAGCTGCTTCTAGGAGGTTGTCAAGTGTTTTCGCTCGACGATTCCGTTCTTGAGTGGTTGGTTTGGCCCGTGTTCCTGTAACCCGAATCCTAGCCCGGTATATCCCATTTTAATTTTACACCATTGTGAACCTTCAGCCTTTTTTACTCTCTGATAAAGGTTCTCGGCACTGAAAAATCTTCGTAAACTAAATCACACGTGTATATGTTGACATTTAAGAGATATACAGTCAAGAAAATCAAGGGAATGGTGATATATATGAGGATTAGACACCAAAATGGCTACAGTTTAAGGAATGTGTTTAGTGACGACATTAGATATCTAATTAATGGAGAAAGGTCTGGTGGTAAGAAATCCTGCTTCTAGGAGGTTATCAAGTGTTTTCGCTCGACGATTCCATTCTTGGGTTTTTGGTTTGGCCCTTGTTCCTGTAACTCGAATCCTAGCCCGGTATATCCCATTTTAATTTTAAACCATTGTGAACCTTACCCCTTTTTACTCTCTGATCGAGGTTCTCGGCATTGAAAAATATTCGTAAACTAAATCACACGTGTATGTGTTGACATTTAAGAGATATACAGCCAAGAAAATCAAGGCCAATGGTGATATATATGCGGATTAGACACAAAAAAAAAACACTCAACAAATGGCTATAATTTAAGGAAGTGTTTAGTGACGGCATCAGATTCCTAATTGATGGAAAAGGTCTGATGGCAAGAAAAGCATATTCTAGGAGGCTGTCAAGGGTTTTCGCTCGTCGATTCCATTCTTGGGTGGTTGGTTTGGCCCTTGTTCCTGTAACTCAAATCCTAGCCCAGTATATCCCATTTTAATTTTACACCATTGTGAACCTTACGCCTTTTTTACTCTCTGATCGAGGTTCTCGGCATTGAAAAATCTTCGTAAACTAAATCACACGTGTATATGTTGACATTTAAGAGATATACAGTCTAGAAAATCAAGGGCAGTGGTGATATATATGCGGATTAGACACGAAAAAAACACTCAACAAATGGCTACAATTTAAGGAATGTGTTTAGTGACGGCATCAGATTCCAAATTGATGGAGAAAGGTCTGGTGGCAAGAAAAGCTGGTTCTAGGAGGTTGTCAAGTGTTTTCGCTCGACGATTCCGTTCTTGGGTGGTTGGTTTGGCCCTTGTTCCTGTAACTCGAATCCTAGCCCGGTATATCCCATTTTAATTTTACACCATTGTGAACCTTACCCCTTTTTACTCTCTGATCGAGGTTCTCGGCATTGAAAAATATTCGTAAACTAAATCACACGTGTATGTGCTGACATTTAAAAGATATACAGCCAAGAAAATCAAGGGCAATGGTGATATATATGCGGATTAGACACAAAAAAAAAACACTCAACAAATGGCTATAATTTAAGGAATGTGTTTAGTGACGGCATCAGATTTCTAATTGATGGAGAAAGGTCTGATGGCAAGAAAAATAGATTCTAGAAGGCTGTCAAGGGTTTTCGCTCGACGATTCCATTCTTGGGTGGTTGGTTTGGCCCTTGTTCCTGTAACTCAAATCCTAGCCCAGTATATCCCATTTTAATTTTACACCATTGTGAACCTTACGCCTTTTAAACTCTCTGATCGAGGTTCTCGGCATTGAAAAATCTCCGTAAACTAAATCACACGTGTATATGTTGACATTAAAGAGATATACAGTCTAGAAAATCAAGGGCAATGGTGATATATATGCGGATTAGACACCAAAAAAACACTCAACAAATGGCTACAATTTAAGGAATGTGTTTAGTGACGGCATCAGATTCCAAATTGATGGAGAAAGGTCTGGCGGCAAGAAAAGCTGCTTCTAGGAGGTTGTTAAGTGTTTTCGCTCGACGATTCCGTTCTTGGGTGGTTGGTTTGGCCCTTGTTCCTGTAACTCGAATCCTAGCCCGGTATATCCCATTTTAATTTTACACCATTGTGAACCTTACGCCTTTTTTACTCTCTGATCGAGGTTCTCGGCACTGAAAAATCTTCGTAAACTAAAAAACACGTGTATATGTTGACATTTAAGAGATATACAGCCAAGAAAATCAAGGCCAATGGTGATATATATGCGGATTAGACACAAAAAAAAAACACTCAACAAATGGCTATAATTTAAGGAAGTGTTTAGTGACGGCATCAGATTCCTAATTGATGGAAAAGGTCTGATGGCAAGAAAAGCATATTCTAGGAGGCTGTCAAGGGTTTTCGCTCGACGATTCCATTCTTGGGTGGTTGGTTTGGCCCTTGTTCCTGTAACTCGAATCTTAGCCCGGTATATCCCATTTTAATTTTACACCAATGTGAACCTTACGGCTTTTTTACTCTCTGATCGAGGTTCTCGGCATTGAAAAATCTTCGTAAACTAAATCACACGTGTATATGTTGACATTTAAGAGATATACAGTCAATAAAATCAAGGGCAATGGTGATATATATGTGGATAAGACACAAAAAAAAACACTCAACAAATGGCTACTATTTAAGGAATGTGTTTAGTGACGGCATAGGATTCCTAATTGATGGAGAAAGGTCTGGTGGCAAGAAAAGCTGCTTCTATGAGGTTCTCAAGTGTTTTCGCTCGACGATTCCATTCTTGGGTGGTTGGTTTGGCCCTTGTTCCTATAACTCGAATCCTAGCCCGGTACATCCCATTTTAATTTTACACCATTGTGAACCTTACGCGTTTTTTACTCATAGATCGAGGTTCTCGGCATTGAAAAATCTCCGTAAACTAAATCACACATGTATATGTTGACATTTAAGAGATATACAGTCAAGAAAATAAAGGGCAATGGTGATATATATGCGGGTTAGACACCAAAAAAAACTCTCAACAAATGGCTACAATTTAAGGAATGTGTTTAGTGACGGCATTAGATTCCTAATTGATGGAAAAAGGTCTAGTGGCAAGAAAAGCTGCTTCTAGGAGGTTGTTAAGTGTTTTCGCTCGACAATTCCATTCTTGGGTGGTTGGTATGGCCCTTGTTCCTGTAACTCGAATCCTAGCCCGGTATATCTCATTTTAATTTTACACCATTGTGAACCTTACGCCTTTTTTACTCTCTGATCAAGGTTCACGGCATTGATAAATCTTCGTAAACTAAATCACAAGTGTATATGTTGGCATTTAAGAGATATACAGTCAAGAAAATCAAGGGCAATGGTGATATATAAACAAATGGCTACAATTTAAGGAACGTGATTAGTTACGGCATCAGATTCTTAATTGATGGAGAAAGGTCTCATGGCAAGAAAAGCTGCTTCTAGGAGGTTGTCAAGTGTTTTCGCTCGACGATTCCATTCTTGGGTGGTTGATGTGGCCCTTGTTCCTGTAATTCGAATCCTAGCCAGGTATATCCCATTTTAATTTTACACCATTGTGAACCTTACGTCTTTTTTACTCACTGATCGAGGTTCTCGTCATTGAAAAACCTTCGTAAACTAAATCACACGTGTCTATGTTGACATTTAAGAGATATACAGTCAAGAAAATCAAGGGCAATGGTAATATATAATCGGATTAGACACCAAAAAAAACACTCAACAAATGGCTAGAATTTAAGGAATGTGTTTAGTGATGGTATCAGATTCCTAATTGATGGAGAAAGTTCTAGTGTCAAGAAAAGTTGCTTCTAGGAGGTTGTCAAGTGTTTTCGCTCGACGATTCCATTCTTGGGTTGTTTGTTTGGCCCTTCTTCCTGTAACTCGAATCCTAGCCCCGTATATCCCATTTTAATTTTACCCCATTGTGAACCTTACGCCTTTTTTACTCTCGGATCGATGTTCTCGGCATTGAAAAATCTTCGTAAACTAAATCACACGTGTATATGTTGACATTTAAGAGATATACAGTCAAGAAAATCAAGGGCAATGGTGATATATATGCGGATTAGACACCAAAAAAACACTCAACAAATGGCTACAATTTAAGAAAGTGTTTTGTGACGGCATCAGATTCCTAATTGATGGAGAAAGGTCTGGTGGCAAGAAAAGCTGCTTCTAGTAGGTTGTCAAGTGTTTTCGCTCGACGATTCCATTCTTGGGTGGTTGGTTTGGCCCTTGTTCCTGTAACTCGAATCCTAGCCCGGTATATCTCATTTTAATTTTACACCATTGTGAACCTTACCTCTTTTTACTCTCTGATCGAGGTTGTCGGCATTGAAAAATATTCGTAAACTAAATCACACGTGTATATGTTGACATTTAAGAGATATACAGCCAAGAAAATCAAGGGCAATGTTGATATATATGCGGATTAGACACCAAAAAAAACACTCAACAAATGGCTATAATTTAAGGAATGTGTTTATTGACGGCATCAGATTCCAAATTGATGGAGAAAGGTCTGGTGGCAAGAAAAGTTGCTTCTAGGAGGTTGTCAAGTGTTTTCGCTCGACGATTCCGTTCTTGGGTGTTTGGTTTGGCCCTTGTTCCTGTCACTCGAATCCTAGCCCGGTATATCCCATTTTAATTTTGCACCATTGTGAACCTTACGCCTTTTTTACTCTCTGATCGAGGTTCTCGGCATTGAAAAATCTTCGTAAACTAAATCACACATGGCTATGTTGACATTTAAGAGATATACAGTCAAGAAAATCAAGGGCAATGGTGATATATATGAGGATTAGACACCAAAAAAAAACAGTCAACAAATGGCTACAATTTAAGGAATGTGTTTAGTGACGGCATCAGATTCCTAATTAATGGAGAAAGGTCTGGTGGCAAGAAAAGTTGCTTCTAGGTGGTTGTCAAGGGTTTTCGCTCGACGATTCCATTCTTGGGTGGTTGGTTTGGCCCTTGTTCCTGTAACTCGAATCCTAGCCCGGTATATCACATTTTAATTTTACACCATTGTGAATCTTACACCTTTTTTACTCTCTGATCGAGGTTCTTGGCATTGAAAAATCTTCGTAAACTAAATCACACGTGTATTTGTTGACATTTAAGAGATATACAGTCAAGAAAATCAAGGGAAATGGTGATATATATGAGGATTAGACACCAAAAAAAAAACACACAACAAATGCCTACAATTTAAGGAATGTGTTTAGTAACGGCATCAGATTCTTAATTGATGGTAAAAGGTCTCGTAGCAAGAAAAGCTGCTTCTAGGAGGTTGTCAAGTGTTTTCTCTCGACGATTCCATTCTTGGGTGGTTGGTTTGGCCCTTGTTCCTGTAACTCGAATCCTAGCCCGATATATCCCATTTTAATTTTACACCATTGTGAACCTTACGCCTTTTTTACTCTCTGATCGAGGTTCTCGGCATTGAAAAATCTTCGTAAACTAAATCACACGTGTATATGTTGACATTTAAGAGATATACAGTCAAGAAAATCAAGGAAAATGGTGATATATATAAGGATTAGACACCAAAAAACAAAACACTCAACAAATGGCTACAATTTAAGGAATGTGTTTAGTGACGGCATTAGATTCCTAATTGATGGAGAAATGTCTGGTGGCAAGAAAGGCTGCTTCTAGGAGGTTGTCATGGGTTTTCGCTCGACGATTCCATTCTTGGGTGGTTGGTTTGTCCCTTGTTCCTGTAACTCGAATCCTAGCCCGGTATATCACATTTTAATTTTACACCATTGTGAATCTTACGCCTTTTTTACTCTCTGATCGAGGTTCTTTGCATTGAAAAATCTTCGTAAACTAAATCACACGTGTATTTGTTGACATTTAAGAGATATACAGTCAAGAAAATCAAGGTAAATGGTGATATATATGAGGATTAGACACCAAAATACAAAACACTCAACAAATGGCTACAATTTAAGGAATGTGTTTAGTGACGGCATCTGATTCCTAATTGATGGAGAAAGGTCTAGTGGCAAGAAAAGTTGCTTCTAGGAGGTTGTCAAGTGTTTTCGCTCGACGATCCATTCTTGGGTGGTTGGTTTGGCCCTTGTTCTTGTAACTCGAATCCTAGCCCGGTATATCTCAATTTAATTTTACACCATTGTGAACCTTACGCCTATTTTACTCTCTGATAGAGGTTCTCGGCATTGAAAAATCTTCGTAAACTAAATCACACGTGTATATGTTGACATTTAAGAGTTATACAGTCAAGAAAATCAAGGGAAATGGTGATATATATAAGGATTAAATACCAAAAAACAAAACACTCAACAAATGGCTACAATTTAAGGAATGTGTTTAATGACGACATTAGATTCCTAATTGATGGAGAAATGTTTGGTGGCAAGAAAACCTGCTTCTAGAAGGTTGTCAAGTGTTTTCGCTCGACGATTCCATTCTTGGGTGGTTGGTTTGGCCCTTGTTCCTGTAACTCGAATCCTAGCCTGGTATATCACATTTTAATTTTACACCATTGTGAATCTTACGCCTTTTTTACTCTCTGATCGAGGTTCTTTGCATTGAAAAATCTCCGTAAACTAAATCACACGTGTATTTGTTGACATTTAAGAGATATACAGTCAAGAAAATTAAGGTAAATGGTGATATATATGAGGATTAGACACCAAAATACAAAACACTCAACAAATGGCTACAATTTAAGGAATGTGTTTAGTGACGGCATCAGATTCCTAATTGATGGAGAAAGGTCTAGTGGCAAGAAAAGTTGCTTCTAGGAGGTTGTCAAGTGTTTTCGCTCGACGATCCATTCTTGGGTGGTTGGTTTGGCCCTTGTTCTTGTAACTCGAATCCTAGCCCGGTATATCTCAATTTAATTTTACACCATTGTGAACCTTACGCCTATTTTACTCTCTGATAGAGGTTCTCGGCATTGAAAAATCTACGTAAACTAAATCACACGTGTATATGTTGACATTTAAGAGTTATACAGTCAAGAAAATCAAGGGAAATGGTGATATATATAAGGATTAAATACCAAAAAACAAAACACTCAACAAATGGCTACAATTTAAGGAATGTGTTTAGTGACGACATTAGATTCCTAATTGATGGAGAAATGTTTGGTGGCAAGAAAACCTGCTTCTAGAAGGTTGTCAAGTGTTTTCGCTCGACGATTCCATTCTTGGGTGGTTGGTTTGGCCCTTGTTCCTGTAACTCGAATCCTAGCCCGGTATATTCCATTTTAGTTTTACACCATTGTGAACCTTACGCCTTTTTTACTCTCGGATCGAGGTTCTCGGCATTGAAAAACTTCGTAAACTAAATCACACGTATATATGTTGACATTTAAGAGATATACAGTCAAGAAAATCGACGGAAATGGTGATATATATAAGGATTAGACACCCAAAAACAAAACACTCAACAAATGGCTACAATTTAAGGATTGTGTTTAGTGACGGCATCAGATTCCTAATTAATGGAAAAAGGTCTGGTGGCAAGAAAAGCTGCTTCTAGGGGGTTGTCAAGGGTTTTCGCTCGACGATTCCATTCTTGGGTGGTTGGTTTGGCCCTTATTCCTGTAACTCGAATCCTATCCCGGTATATCACATTTTAATTTTACACCATTGTGAATCTTACGCCTTTTTTACTCTCTGATCGAGGTTCTTGGCATTGAAAAATCTTCATAAACTAAATCACACGTGTATTTCTTGACATTTAAGAAATATACAGTCAAGAAAATCAAGGGAAATGGGGATATATATGAGGATTAGACACCAAAAAACAAAACACTCAACAAATGGCTACAATTTAAGGAATGTGTTTAGTGACGGCATCAGATTCCTAATTGATGGAGAAAGGTCTGGTGGCAAGAAAAGCTACTTCTAGGAGGTTGTCAAGTGTTTTCGCTCGACGATTCCAGTCTTGGGTGGTTGGTTTGGCCCTTGTTCCTGTAACTCGAATCCTAGCCCGGTATATCCCAATTTAATTTTACACCATTATGAAACTTACGCCTTTTTTACTATCTGATCGAGGTTCTCGGCATTGAAAAATCTTCGTAAACTAAATCACACGTATATATGTTGACATTTAAGAGATATACAGTCAAGAAAATCATGGGAAATGGTGATATATATAAGGATTAGACACCAAAAAACAAAACACTCAACAAATGGCTACAATTTATGGATTGTGTTTAGTGACGGCATCAGATTCCTAATTAATGGAGAAAGGTCTGGTGCCAAGAAAAGCTGCTTCTAGGTGGTTGTCAAGGGTTTTCGCTCGACGATTCCATTCTTGGGAGGTTGGTTTGGCCCTTGTTCCTGTAACTCGAATCCTAGCCCGGTATATCACATTTTAATTTTACACCATTGTGAATCTTATGCCTTTTTTACTCTCTGATCGAGGTTCTTTGCATTGAAAAATCTTCGTAAACTAAATCACACGTGTATTTGTTGACATTTAAGAGATATACAGTCAAGAAAATCAAGGTAAATGGTGATATATATGAGGATTAGACACCAAAATACAAAACACTCAACAAATGGCTACAATTTAAGGAATGTGTTTAGTGACGGCATCAGATTCCTAATTGATGGAGAAAGGTCTAGTGGCAAGAAAAGTTGCTTCTAGGAGGTTGTCAAGTGTTTTCGCTCGACGATCCATTCTTGGGTGGTTGGTTTGGCCCTTGTTCTCGTAACTCGAATCGTAGCCCGGTATATCTCAATTTAATTTTACACCATTGTGAACCTTACGCCTATTTTACTCTCTGATAGAGGTTCTCGGCATTGAAAAATCTTCGTAAACTAAATCACACGTGTATATGTTGACATTTAAGAGTTATACAGTCAAGAAAATCAAGGGAAATGGTGATATATATAAGGATTAAACACCAAAAAACAAAACACTCAACAAATGGCTACAATTTAAGGAATGTGTTTAGTGACGACATTAGATTCCTAATTGATGGAGAAATGTTTGGTGGCAAGAAAACCTGCTTCTAGAAGGTTGTCAAGTGTTTTCGCTCGACGATTCCATTCTTGGGTGGTTGGTTTGGCCCTTGTTCCTGTAACTCGAATCCTAGCCCGGTATATTCCATTTTAATTTTACACCATTGTGAACCTTACGCCTTTTTTACTCTCGGATCGAGGTTCTCGGCATTGAAAAACTTCGTAAACTAAATCACACGTATATATGTTGACATTTAAGAGATATACAGTCAAGAAAATCAAGGGAAATGGTGATATATATAAGGATCAGACACCAAAAAACAAAACACTCAACAAATGGCTACAATTTAAGGATTGTGTTTAGTGACGGCATCAGATTCCTAATTAATGGAAAAAGGTCTGGTGGCAAGAAAAGCTGCTTCTAGGGGGTTGTCAAGGGTTTTCGCTCGACGATTCCATTCTTGGGTGCTTGGTTTGGCCCTTGTTCCTGTAACTCGAATCCTATCCCGGTATATCACATTTTAATTTTACACCATTGTGAATCTTACACCTTTTTTACTCTCTGATCGAGGTTCTTGGCATTGAAAAATCTTCATAAACTAAATCACACGTGTATTTCTTGACATTTAAGAGATATACAGTCAATAAAATCAAGGGAAATGGGGATATATATGAGGATTAGACACCAAAAAACAAAACACTCAACAAATGGCTACAATTTAAGGAATGTGTTTAGTGACGGCATCAGATTCCTAATTGATGGAGAAAGGTCTGGTGGCAAGAAAAGCTACTTCTAGGAGGTTGTCAAGTGTTTTCGCTCGACGATTCCAGTCTTGGGTGGTTGGTTTGGCCCTTGTTCCTGTAACTCGAATCCTAGCCCGGTATATCCCAATTTAATTTTACACCATTATGAAACTTACGCCTTTTTTACTATCTGATCGAGGTTCTCGGCATTGAAAAATCTTCGTAAACTAAATCACACGTATATATGTTGACATTTAAGAGATATACAGTCAAGAAAATCATGGGAAATGGTGATATATATAAGGATTAGACACCAAAAAACAAAACACTCAACAAATGGCTACAATTTATGGATTGTGTTTAGTGACGGCATCAGATTCCTAATTAATGGAGAAAGGTCTGGTGCCAAGAAAAGCTGCTTCTAGGTGGTTGTCAAGGGTTTTCGCTCGACGATTCCATTCTTGGGAGGTTGGTTTGGCCCTTGTTCCTGTAACTCGAATCCTAGCCCGGTATATCACATTTTAATTTTACACCATTGTGAATCTTACGCCATTTTTACTCTCTGATCGAGGTTCTTGGCATTGAAAAATCTTCGTAAACTAAATCACACGTGTATTTGTTGACATTTAAGAGATATACAGTCAAGAAAATCAAGGGAAATGGTGATATATATGCGGATTAGACACCAAAAAACAAAACACTCAACAAATGGCTACAATTTAAGGAATGTGTTTAGTGACGGCATCAGATTCCTAGTTGATGGAGAAAGGTCTGGTGGCAAGAAAAGTTGCTTCTAGGAGGTTGTCAAGTGTTTTCGCTCGACGATCCATTCTTGGGTGGTTGGTTTGGCCCTTGTTCCTGTAACTAGAATCCTAGCCCGGTATATCTCAATTTAATTTTACACCATTATGAACCTTACGCCTTTTTTACTATCTGATCGAGGTTCTCGGCATTGAAAAATCTTCGTAAACTAAATCAAACGTGTACATATTGACATTTAACAGATATACAGTCAAGAAAATCAAGGGCAATGGTGATATATATACGGATTAGACACCAAAAAAACACTCAACAAATGGTTACAATTTTAGGAATGTGTTTAGTGACGGCATCAGATTCCTAATTGACGGAGAAAGGTCTGGTGGCAAGAAAAGCTGCTTCTAGGAGGTTGTCAAGTGTTTTCTCTCAACGATTCCATTCTTGGGTGGTTGGTTTGGCCCTTGTTCCTGTAACTCGAATCCTAGCCCGGTGTATCCCAATTTAATTTTACACCATTATGAACCTTACGCCTTTTTTACTCTCTGATCGAGGTTCTCGGCATTGAAAAATCTTCGTAAACTAAATCAAACGTGTATATGTTGACATTTAACAGATATACAGTCAAGAAAATCAAGGGCAATGGTAATATATATACGGATTAGACACCAAAAAAAACACTCAACAAATGGCTACAATTTAAGGAATGTGTTTAGTGACAGCATCAGATTCCTAATTGATGGAGAAAGGTCTGGTGGCAAGAAAAGCTGCTTCTAGTAGGTTGTCAAGTGTTTTCGCTCGACGATTCCATTCTGGGGTGGTTGGCTTGGCACTTGTTCCTGTAACTCGAATCCTAGCCCGGTATATCCCATTTTAATTTTACACCATTGTGAACCTTACCCCTTTGTAATCTCTGATCAAGGTTCTCGGCATTGAAAAATATTCGTAAACTAAATCACACGTGTATATGTTGACATTTAAGAGATATACAGTCAAGAAAATCAAGGGCAATGGTGATATAAATGAGGATTAGACACCAAAAAAAACACTCAACAAATGGCTACAATTTAAACAATGTGTTTAGTGACGGCATCAGATTCCTAATTAATGGAGAAATGTCTGGTGGCAAGAAAAGCTGCTTCTAGGTGGTTTTCAAGGGTTTTCGCTCGACGATTCCACTCTTGGGTGGTTGGTTTGGCCATTTTTCCTGTAACACGAATCCTAGCCCGGAATATCCCATTTTAATTTTACACAATTGGGAATCTTATGCCTTTTTTACTCTCTGATCGAGGTTCTTGGCATTGAAAAATCTTCGTAAACTAAATCACACGTGTATTTGTTGACATTTAAGAGATATACAGTCAACAAAATCAAGGGAAATGGTGATATATATGAAGATTAGACACCAAAAAACAAAACACTCAACAAATGGCTACGAATTTAAGAAATGTGTTTAGTGACGACATTAGATTCCTAATTGATGGAGAAAGTCTGGTGGCAAGAAAAGCTGCTTCTAGAAGGTTGTCAAGTGTTTTCGCTCGACGATTCCATTCTTGGGTGTTTGGTTTGGCCCTTGTTCCAGTAACTCGAATCCTAGCCCGGTATATTTCATTTTAATTTTACACCATTGTGAACCCTACGCCTTTTTTACTCTCGGATCGAGGTTCTCGGCATTGAAAAATCTTCGTAAACTAAATCACACGTATATATGTTGACATTTAAGAGATATACAGTCAAGAAAATCAAGGGCAATGGTGATATATATGAGGATTAGACACAAAAAAAAAAACACTCAACAAATGGCTACAATTTAAGGAATGTGTTTTGTGACGGCATCAGATTCCTCATTGATGGAGAAAGGTCTGGTGGCAAGAAAAGCTGCTTCTAGGAGGTTGTCAAGTGTTTTCGCTCGACGATTCTATTCTTGGGTGGTTGGTTTGGCCCTTGTTCCTATAACTCAAATCCTAGCCCGGTATATCCCATTTTAATTTTACACCATTGTGAACCTTACCCCTTTTTTACTCTCGGATCGAGGTTCTCGGCATTGAAAAATCTCCGTAAAGTAAATCAAACGTATATATGTCGACGTTTAAGAGATATACAGTCAAGAAAATCAAGGGCAATGGTGATATATATGCGGATTAGACACAAAAAAACACTCAACAAATGGCTACAATTTAAGGAATGTGTTTAGTGACGGCATCAGATTCCTAATTAATGGAGAAATGTCTGGTGGCAAGAAAAGCTGCTTCTAGGTATTTGTCAAGGGTTTTCGCTCGACGATTCCATTCTTGGGTGGTTGGTTTGGCCATTTTTCCTGTAACTCGAATCCTAGCCCGGAATATCCCATTTTAATTTTACATAATTGTGAATCTTATGCCTTTTTTACTCTCTGGTCGAGGTTCTTGGCATTGAAAAATCTTCGTAAACTAAATCACACGTGTATTTGTTGACATTTAAGAGATATACAGTCAAGAAAATCAAGGGAAATGGTGATATATATGAGGATTAGACACCAAAAAACAAAACACTCAACAAATGGCTACAATTTAAGGAATGTGTTTAGTGACGGCATTAGATTCCTAATTGATGGAGAAAGGTCTGGTGGCAAGAAAAGCTGCTTCTAGAAGGTTGTCAAGTGTTTTCGCTCGACGATTCCATTCTTGGGTGTTTGGTTTGGCCCTTGTTCCTGTAACTCGAATCCTAGCCCGGTATATTTCATTTTAATTTTACACCGTTGTGAACGTTATGCCTTTTTTACTCTCGGATCGAGGTTCTCGGCATTGAAAAATCTTCGTAAACTAAATCACACGTATATATGTTGACATTTAAGAGATATACAGTCAAGAAAATCAAGGGCAATGGTGATATATATGCGGATTAGACACAAAAAAAAACACTCAACAAATGGCTACAATTTAAGGAATGTGTTTTGTGACGGCATCAGATTCCTCATTGATGGAGAAAGGTCTGGTGGAAAGAAAAGCTGCTTCTAGGAGGTTGTCAAGTGTTTTCGCTCGACGATTCTATTCTTGGGTGGTTGGTTTGGCCCTTGTTCCTATAACTCAAATCCTAGCCCGGTATATCCCATTTTAATTTTACACCATTGTGAACCTTACGCCTTTTTTACTCTCGGATCGAGGTTCTCGGCATTGAAAAATCTCCGTAAACTAAATCAAACGTATATAAGTCGACGTTTAAGAGATATACAGTCAAGAAAATCAAGGGCAATGGTGATATATATGCGGATTAGACACAAAAAAAAACACTCAACAAAAGGCTACAATTTAAGGAATGTGTTTAGTGACGGCATTAGATTCCTAATTGATAGAGAAAGGTCTGGTGGCAAGAAAAGCTACTTCTAGGAGGTTGTCAAGTGTTTTCGCTTGACGATTCCATTCTTGGGTGGTTGGTATGGCCCTTGTTCCTGTAACTCGAATCCTAGCCCGGTATATCCCATTTTAATTTTACACCATTCTGAACCTTACGCCTTTTTTACTCTCTGATCAAGGTTCTCGGCATTGAAAAATCTTCCTAAACTAAATCACACGTGTATATGTTGACATTTAAGAGATATACAGTCAAGAAAATCAAGGGCAATGATGATATATATAACGATTATACACCAAAAAACAAAACACTCAACAAATGGCTACAATTTAAGGAATGTGTTTAGTGACGGCATTAGATTCCTAATTGATGGAGAAAGGTCTGGTGGCAAGAAAAGCTGCTTCTAGAAGGTTGTCAAGCGTTTTCGCTCGATGATTCCATTCTTGGGTGGTTGGTTTGGCCCTTGTTCCTGTAACTAGAATCCTAGCCCGGTATATTTCATTTTAATTTTACACCATTGTGAACCTTACGCCTTTTTTACTCTCGAATCGAGGTTCTAGGCATTGAAAAATCTTCGTAAACTAAATCACACGTATATATGTTGACATTTAAAAGATATACAGTCCAGAAAATCAAGGGTAATGGTGATATATATGCGGATTAGACACCAAAAAAAACACCCAACAAATGGCTACAATTTAAGGAATGTGTTTTGTGATGGCATCAGATTCGTCATTGATGGAGAAAGGTCTGGTGGCAAGAAAAGCTGCTTCTAGGAGGTTGTCAAGTGTTTTCGCTCGACTATTCCATTCATGGGTGGTTGGTTTGGCCCTTGTTCCTGTAACTCGAATCCTAGCCTGGTATATCCCATTTTAAAATTACACCATTGTGAACCTTACGCCTTTTTTACTCTATGATCGAGGTTCTCGGCATTGAAAAATCTTAATAAACTAAATCACACGTGTATATGTTCACATTTAAGAGATATACAGTCAAGAAAATCAAGGGCAATGGTGATATATATGCGGATTAGACACAAAAAAAAACACTCAACAAATGACTACAATTTAAGGAATGTGTTTAGTGACGACATCAGATTCCTAATTGATAGAGAAAGTTCCGGTGGCAAGAAAAGCTGCTTCTAGGAGGATATCAAGTGTTTTCGCTCGATGATTCTATTCCTGGGTGGTTGGTTTGGCCCTTGTTCCTGTAACTCGAATCCTAGCCCGGTATATCCCATTTTAATTTTACACCATTGTGAACCTTACGCCTTTTTTACTCTCGGATCGAGGTTCTCGGCATTGAAAAATCTCCGTAAACTAAATTACACGTATATATGTTAAAATTTAAGAGATATACAGTCAAGAAAATCAAGGGAAATGGTGATATATATGCGGATTAGACACAAAAAAAACACTCAACAAATGTCTACATTTTAAGGAATGTGTTTAGTGACGGCATTAGATTCCTAATTGATAGAGAAAGGTCTGGTGGCAAGAAAAGCTGCTTCTAGGAGGTTGTCAAGTGTTTTCGCTTGACGATTCCATTCTTGGGTGGTTGGTATGGCCCTTGTTCCTGGAACTCGAATCCTAGCCCGGTATATCCCATTTTAATTTTACACCATTCTGAACCTTACGCCTTTTTTACTCTCTGATCAAGGTTCTCGGCATTGAAAAATCTTCGTACACTAAATCACACGTGTATATGTTGACATTTAAGAGATATACAGTCAAGAAAATCAAGGGCAATGGTGATATATATAAGGATTAGACACCAAAAAACAAAACACTCAACAAATGGCTACAATTTAAGGAATGTGTTTAGTGACAGCATTAGATTCCTAATTGATGGAGAAAGGTCTGGTGGTAGGAAAACCTGCTTCTAGAAGGTTGTCAAGTGTTTTCGCTCGACGATTCCATTCTTGGGTGGTTGGTTTGGCCCTTGTTCCTGTAACTCGAATCCTAGCCCGGTATATTTCACTTTAATTTTACACCATTGTGAACCTTACGCCTTTTTTACTCTCGAATCGAGGTTCTAGGCATTGAAAAATCTTCGTAAACTAAATCACACATATATATGTTGACATTTAAAAGATATACAGTCATGAAAATCAAGGGCAATGGTGATATATATGCGGATTAGACACCAAAAAAAAACTCAACAAATGGCTACAATTTAAGGATTGTGTTTTGTGACGGCATCAGATTCCTCATTGATGGAGAAATGTCTGGTGGCAAGAAAAGCTGCTTCTAGGAGGTTGTCAAGTGTTTTCGCTCGACGATTCCATTCTTGGGTTGTTGGTTTGGCCCTTGTTCCTATAACTCAAATCCTAGCCCGGTATATCCCATTTTAATTTTACACCATTGTGAACCTTACGCCTTTTTTACTCTCGGATCGAGGTTCTCGGCATTGAAAAATCTCCGTAAACTAAATCACACGTATATATGTTGACATTTAAAAGATATACAGTCAAGAAAATCAAGGGCAATGGTGATATATATGCGGATTAGACACAAAAAAAACACTCAACAAATGGCTACAATTTAAGGAATGTGTTTAGTGACGGCATTAGATTCCAAATTGATAGAGAAAGTTCTGGTGGCAAGAAAAGCTGCTTCTAGGAGGTTGTCAAGTGTTTTCGCTTAACGATTCCATCCTTGGGTGGTTGGTATGGCCCTTGTTCCTGTAACTCGAATCCTAGCCCTGTATATCCCATTTTAAATTTACACCATTCTGAACCTTACGCCTTTTTTACTCTCTGATCAAGTTTCTCGGCGTTGAAAAATCTTCGTAAACGAAATCACACGTGTATATGTTGACATTTAAGAGATATACAGTCAAGAAAATCAAGGGCAATGGTGATATATATAAGGATTAGACACCAAAAAACAAAACACTCAACAAATGGCTACAATTTAAGGAATGTGTTTAGTGACGGCATCAGATTCCTAATTGATGGAGAAAGGTCTGGTGGCAAGAAAAGCTGCTTCTAGGAGGTTGTCAAGTGTTTTTGCTCGACGATTCCATTCTTGGGTGGTTGGTTTGGCCCTTGTTCCTGTAACTCGAATCCTAGCCCGACATATCTCATTTTAATTTTACACCATTGTGAACCTTACGCCTTATTTACTCTCGGATCGAGGTTCTCGGCATTGAAAAATCTTCGTAAACTAAATCACACGTGTATATGTTGACATTTAAGAGATATACAGTTAAGAAAATCAAGGGCAATGGTGATATATATGCGGATTAGACACAAAAAAAAAACACTCAACAATTGGCTACAATTTATGGAATGTGTTTGGTGACGGCATTAGATTACTAATTAATAGAGAAAGGTCTGGGGGCAAGAAAAGCTGCTTCTAGGAGGTTGTCAAGTGTTTTCGCTTGACGATTCCATTCTTGGGTGGTGGGTATGGCCCTTGTTCCTGTAACTCGAATCCTAGCCCTGTATATCCCATTTTAATTTTACACCATTTTGAACCTTACGCCTTTTTTACTCTCTGATCAAGGTTCTCGGCATTGAAAAATCTTCGTAAACTAAATCACACGTGAATATGTTGACATTTAAGAGATATACAGTCAAGAAAATCAAGGGCAATGGTGATATATATAAGGATTAGACACCAAAAAACAAAACACTCAACAAATGGCTACAATTTAAGGGATGTGTTTAGTGACGGCATCAGATTCCTAATTGATGGAGAAAGGTCTGGTGGCAAGAAAAGCTGCTTCTAGGAGGTTGTCAAGTGTTTTTGCTCGACGATTCCATTCTTGGGTGGTTGGTTTGGCCCTTGTTCCTGTAACTCGAATCCTAGCCCGACATATCTCATTTTAATTTTACACCATTGTGAACCTTACGCCTTATTTACTCTCGGATCGAGGTTCTCGTCATTGAAAAATCTTCGTAAACTAAATCACACGTGTATATGTCGACATTTAAGAGATATACAGTCAAGAAAATCAAGGGCAATGGTGATATATATGCGGATTAGACACCCAAAAAAACACTTAACAAATGGCTACAATTTAAGGAATGTGTTTAGTGATGGCATTAAATTCCTAATTGATGGAGAAAGGTCTGGTGGCAACAAAAACTGCTTCTAGGTGGTTGTCAAGTATTTTCACTCGACGATTCGATTCTTGGGTGGTTGGTTTGGCCCTTGTTCCTGTAACTCGAATCCTAGCCCGGTATATCCCATTTTAAAATTACACCATTGTGAACCTTACGCCTTTTTTACTCTATGATCAAGGTTCTCGGCATTGAAAAATCTTAATAAACTAAATCACACGTGTATATGTTGACATTTAAGAGATATACAGTCAAGAAAATCAGGGGCAATTGTGATATATATGCGGATTAGACACAAAAAAAACACTCAACAAATGGCTACAATTTAAGGAATGTGTTTAGTAACGGCATCAGATTCCTAATTGATGGAGAAAGGTCTGGTGGCAAGCAAAGCTGCTTCTAGAAGGTTGTCAAGTGTTTTCGCTCGACGATTCCATTCTTGGGTGGTTGGTTTGGCCCTTTTTCCTATAACTCAAATCCTAGCCCGGTATATCCCATTTAAATTTTACACCATTGTGAACCTTACGCCTTTTTTACTCTCGGATCGAGGTTCTCGTCATTGAAAAATCTCCGTAAACTAAATCACACGTATATATGTTGACATTTAAAAGATATACAGTCAAGAAAATCAAGGGCAATGGTGATATATATGCGGATTAGACACAAAAAAAAACACTCAACAAATGGCTACAATTTAAGGAATGTGTTTAGTGACGGCATCAGATTCCTAATTGATGGAGAAAGGTCTGGTGGCAAGAAAAGCTGCTTCTAGGAGGTTGTCAAGTGTTTTTGCTCGATGATTCCATTCTTGGGTGGTTGGTTTGGCCCTTGTTCCTGTAACTCGAATCCTAGCCCGACATATCTCATTTTAATTTTACACCATTGTGAACCTTACGCCTTATTTACTCTCGGATCGAGGTTCTCGGCATTGAAAAATCTTCGTAAACTAAATCACACGTGTATATGTTGACATTTAAGAGATATACAGTCAAGAAAATCAAGGGCAATGGTGATATATATGCGGATTAGACACAAAAAAAACACTCAACAAATGGCTAGAATTTAAGGAATGTGTTTGGTGACGGCATTAGATTCCTAATTGATAGAGAAAGGTCTGGTGGCAAGAAAAGCTGCTTCTAGGAGGTTGTCAAGTGTTTTCGCTTGACGATTCCATTCTTGGGTGGTGGGTATGGCCCTTGTTCCTGTAACTCGAATCCTAGCCCTGTATATCCCATTTTAATTTTACACCATTTTGAACCTTACGCCTTTTTTACTCTCTGATCAAGGTTCTCGGCATTGAAAAATCTTCATAAACTAAATCACACGTGTATATGTTGACATTTAAGAGATATACAGTCAAGAAAATCAAGGGCAATGGTGATATATATAAGGATTAGACACCAAAAAACAAAACACTCAACAAATGGCTACAATTTAAGGAATGTGTTTAGTGACGGCATCAGATTCTTAATTGATGGAGAAAGGTCTGGTGGCAAGAAAAGCTGCTTCTAGGAGGTTGTCAAGTGTTTTTTCTCGACGATTCCATTCTTGGGTGGTTGGTTTGGCCCTTGTTCCTGTAACTCGAATCCTAGCCCGACATATCTCATTTCAATTTTACACCATTGTGAACCTTATGCCTTATTTACTCTCGGATCGAGGTTCTCGGCATTGAAAAATCTTCGTAAACTAAATGACACGTGTATATGTTGACATTTAAGAGATATACAGTCAAGAAAATCAAGGGCAATGGTGATATATATGCGGATTAGACACCCAAAAAAAACACTTAACAAATGGCTACAATTTAAGGAATGTGTTTAGTGATGGCATCAAATTCCTAATTGATGGAGAAAGGTCTGGTGGCAAGAAAAGCTGCTTCTAGGAGGTTGTCAAGTGTTTTCGCTCGACGATTTGATTCTTGGGTGGTTGGTTTGGCCCTTGTTCCTGTAACTCGAATCCTAGCCCGGTATATCCCATTTTAAAATTACACCTTTGTGAACCTTACGCCTTTTTTACTCTATGATCAAGGTTCTCGGCATTGAAAAATCTTAATAAACTAAATCACACGTGTATATGTTGACATTTAAGAGATATACAGTCAAGAAAATCAAGGGCAATTGTGATATATATGCGGATTAGACACAAAAAAAAACACTCAACAAATGGCTACAATTTAAGGAATGTGTTTAGTAACGGCATCAGATTCCTAATTGATGGAGAAAGGTCTGGTGGCAATAAAAGCTGCTTCTAGGAGGTTGTCAAGTGTTTTCGCTCGACGATTCCATTCTTGGGTGGTTAGTTTAGCCCTTGTTCCTGTAACTCGAATCCTAGCCCGGTATATCCCATTTTAATTTTACACCATTGTGAACCTTACGCCTTTTTTACTCTCTGATCGAGGTTCTCGACATTGAAAAATCTTCGTAAACTAAATCACACGTGTATATGTTGACATTTAAGAGATATACAGTCAAGAAAATCAAGGGCAATGGTGATATATATGCAGATTAGACACAAAAAAAAAACACTCAACAAATGACTACAATTTAAGGAATGTTTTTAGTGACGACATCAGATACCTAATTGATGGAGAAAGTTCCGGTGGCAAGAAAAGCTGCTTCTAGGAGGTTGTCATGTGTTTTCGCTCGATGATTCTATTCCTGGGTGGTTTGTTTGGCCCTTGTTCCTGTAACTCGAATCCTAGCCCGGTATATCCCATTTTAATTTTACACCATTGTGAACCTTAAGCCTTTTTTACTCTCCGATCGAGGTTCTCGGCATTGAAAAATCTTCGTAAACTAAATCGCACGTGTATATGTTAACATTTAAGAGATATACAGTCAAGAAAATCAAAGGCGATGGGGATATATACGCGGATTAGAAACAAAAAAAATACTCAGCAAATTGCTACAACTTAAGGAATGTGTTTAGTGACGGCATGAGATTTCTAATTGATGGAGAAAGGTCTGGTGGCAAAAAAAGCTGCTTCTAGGAGGTTGTCAAGTGTTTTTGCTCGACGATTACATTCTTGGGTGGTTGGTTTGTCCCTTGTTCCAGTAACTCGAATCCTAGCCCGGTATTTCCCATTTTAATTTTACACCATTGAGAACCTTACGCCATTTTTACCCTCGGATCGAGGTTCTCGGCATTGAAAAATCTCCGTAAACTAAATCACAGGTGTATAAGTTGACATTTAAGAGATATACAATCAAGAAAATCAAGGGAAATGGGGATATATATGCGGATTAGACACAAAAAAACACTCTACAAATGGCTACATTTTAAGGAATGTTTTTAGTGACGGCATTAGATTCCTAATTGATGGAGAATTGTCTGGTGGCAAGAAAAGCTGGTTCTAGAAGGTTGTCAAGTGTTTTCGCTCGACGATTCCATTTTCTTGAGTGGTTGGTTTGGCCCTTGTTCCTGTAACTCGAATCCTAGCCCGGTATATTCCATTTTAATTTTACACCATTGTGAACCTTACACCTTTTTTACTCCTGGATCGAGGTACTCGGCATTGAAAAATCTCCGTAAACTAAATCACACGTATATATGTTGACATTTAAGAGATATACAGTCAAGAAAATCAAGGCCAATGGTGATATATATGCGGATTAGACACAAAAAAAAACACTCAACAAATGGCTACAATTTAAGGAATGTGTTTTGTGACGGCATCAGATTCCTAATTGATGGAGAAATGTCTGGTGGCAAGAAAAGCTGCTTCTAGGAGGTTGTCAAGTGTTTTCGCTCGACGATTCCATTCTTGGGTGGTTGGTTTGGCCCTTGTTCCTATAACTCGAATCCTAGCCCGGTATATCTCATTTTAATTTTACACCATTGTGAACCTTACGCCTTTTTTACTCTCGGATCGAGGTTCTCGGCATTAAAAAATCTCCGTAAACTAAATCACACGTATATATGTTGACATTTAAGAGATATACAGTCAAGAAAATCAAGAGAAATGGTGATATATATATAAGGATTAGACACAAAAAAACAAAACACTCAACAAATGGCTACAATTTAAGGAATGTGTTTAGTGACGGCATTAGATTCCTAATTGATGAAGAAAGGTCTGGTGGCAAGAAAAGCTGCTTCAAGAAGGTTGTCAAGTGTTTTCGCTCGACGATTCCATTCTTGGGTGGTTGGTTTGGCCCTTGTTCCTGTAACTCGAATCCTAACCCGGTATATTCCATTTTTAATTTTACACCATTGTGAACCTTACGCCTTTTTTACTCTCGGATCGAGGTTCTCGGCATTGAAAAATCTCCGTAAACTAAATCACACGTATATATGTTGACATTTAAGATTTATACAGTCAAGAAAATCAAGGGAAATGGTGATATACATAAGGATTAGACACCAAAAAACAATACACTCAACAAATGGCTACAATTTAAGGAATGTGTTTAGTGACGGCATCAGATTCCTAATTGATGGAGAAAGGTCTGGTGGTAAGAAAAGCTGCTTCTAGGAGGTTGTCAAGTGTTTTCGCTCGACGATTACATTCTTGGGTAGTTGGTTTGGCCCTTGTTCCTGTAACTCGAATCCTAGCCCGGTATATCCCAATTTAATTTTACACCATTATGAACCTTACGCCTTTTTTACTCTCTGATCGAGGTTCTCGGCATTGAAAAATCTTCGTAAACTAAATCAAACGTGTATATGTTGAAATTTAAGAGATATACAGTCAAGAAAATCAAGGGCAATGGTGATATATATACGGATTAGAAACCAAAAAACCACTCAACAAATGGCTACAATTTAAGGAATGTGTTTAGTGACGGCATCAGATTCCTATTTGATGGAGAAAGGTCTGGTGGCAAGAAAAGCTGCTTCTAGGAGGTTGTCAAGTGTTTTCGCTCGACGATTCCATTCTTGGGTGGTTGGTTTGGCCCTTGTTCCTGTAACTCGAATCCTAGCCCGGTATATCCCAATTTAATTTTACACCATTATGAACCTTACGCCTTTTTTACTCTCTGATCGAGGTTCTCCGCATTGAAAAATCTTCGTAAACTAAATCAAACGTGTATATGTTGACATTTAAGAGATATACAGTCAAGAAAATCAAGGGCAATGGTGATATATATACGGATTAGACACCAAAAAAACACTCTACAAATGGCTACAATTTAAGGAATATGTTTAGTGACGGCATCAGATTCCTAATTGATGGAGAAAGGTCTGGTGGAAAGAACAGCTGCTTCTAGGAGCTTGTCAAGTGTTTTCGGTCGACGATTCCATTCTTGGGTGGTTGGTTTGGCCCTTGTTCCTGTAACTCGAATCCTAGCCCGGTATATCCCATTTTAATTTTACACCATTGTGCACCTTACCCCTTTTTACTCTCTGATAGAGGTTCTCCGCATTGAAAAATATTCGTAAACTAAATCACACCTGTATATGTTGACATTTAAGAGATATACAGCTAAGAAAATCAAGGGCAGTGGTGATATATATGCGGATTAGACACCAAAAAAAAACACTCAACAAATGGCTTAATTTAAGGAATGTGTTTAGTGACGGCATCAGATTTCTAATTGATGGAGAAAGGTCTGATGGCAAGAAAAGCAGCTTCTAGGAGGCTGTCAAGGGTTTTCGCTCGACGATTCCATTCTTGGGTGGTAGGTTTGGCCCTTGTTTCGGTAACTCGAATCCTAGCCCGGTATATCCCATTTTAATTTTACACCATTGTGAACCTTAAGCCTTTTTTACTCTCTATTCGAGGTTCTCGGCATTGAAAAATCTTCGTAAACTAAATCACACGTGTATATGTTGACATTTAAGAGATATACAGTCAAGAAAATCAAGGGCAATGGTGATACATATGAGGATTAGACACCAAAAAAACACTCAACAAATGGCTACAATTTAAGGAATGTGTTTAGTGACGGCATCAGATTCCTAATTAATGGAGAAAGGTCTGGTGGCAAGAAAAGCTGCTTCTAGGTGGTTGTCAAGGGTTTTCGCTCGATGATTCCATTCTTGGGTGGTTGGTTTGGCCCTTGTTCCTGTAACTCGAATCCTAGCCCGGAATATCCCATTTTAATTTTACAAAATTGTGAATCTTATGGCATTTTTACTCTCTGATCGAGGTTCATGGCATTGAAAAATCTTCGTAAACAAAATCACACGTGTATTTGTTGACATTTAAGAAATATACAGTCAAGAAAATCAAGGGAAATGCTGATTTATATAAGGATTAGACACCAAAAAACTCAACAAATGGCTACAATTTAAGGAATGTGTTTTGTGACGGCATCAGATTCCTCATTGATGGAGAAAGGTCTGGTGGTAAGAAAAGCTGGTTCTAGGAGGTTGTCAAGTGTTTTCGCTCGACGATTCCATTCTTGGGTGGTTGGTTTGGCCCTTGTTCCTGTAACTCAAATCCTAGCCCGGTATATCCCATTTTAATTTTACACCATTGTGAACCTTACGCCTTTTTTACTCTCGGATCGAGGTTCTCGGCATTGAAAAATCTCCGTAAACTAAATCACACGTATATATGTTGACATTTAAGAGATATACAGTCAAGAAAATCAAGGGCAATGGTGATATATATGTGGATTAGACACAAAAAAAAAACACTCAACAAATGGCTAAAATTTAAGGAATTTGTTTAGTGACGGCATTAGATTCCTAATTGATAGAGAAAGGTCTGGTAGCAAGAAAAGCTGCTTCTAGGAGGTTGTCAAGTGTTTTCGCTTGACGATTCCATTCTTGGGTGGTTGGTATGGCCCTTGTTCCGGTAACTCGAATCCTAGCCCGTTATATCCCATTTTAATTTTACACCATTCTGAACCTTACGCCCTTTTTACTCTCTGATGAAGGTTCTCGGCATTGAAAAATCTTCGTAAACTAAATCACACGTGTATATGTTGACATTTAGGAGATATACAGTCAAGAAAATCAAGGGTAATGGTGATATATATAAGGATTAGACACCAAAAAACAAAACACTCAACAAATGGCTACAATTTAAGGAATGTGTTTAGTGTTGGAATCAGATTCCTAATTGATGGAGAAAGGTCTGGTGGCAAGAAAAGCTGCTTCTAGGAGGTTGTCAAGTGTTTTTGCTCGACGATTCCATTCTTAGGTGGTTGGTTTGGCCCTTGTTCCTGTAACTCGAATCCTAGCCCGACATATCTCATTTCAATTTTACACCATTGTGAACCTTATGCCTTATTTACTCTCGGATCGAGGTTCTCGGCATTGAAAAATCTTCGTAAACTAAATCACACGTGTATATGTTGACATTTAAGAGATATACAGTCAAGAAAATCAAGGGCAATGGTGATATATATGCGGATTAGACACCCAAAAAAAACACTTAACAAATGGCTACAATTTAAGGAATGTGTTTAGTGATGGCATCAAATTCCTAATTGATGGAGAAAGGTCTGGTGGCAAGAAAAGCTGCTTCTAGGAGGTTGTCAAGTGTTTTCGCTCGACGATTTGATTCTTGGGTGGTTGGTTTGGCCCTTGTTCCTGTAACTCGAATCCTAGCCCGGTATATCCCATTTTAAAATTACACCTTTGTGAACCTTACGCCTTTTTTACTCTATGATCAAGGTTCTCGGCATTGAAAAATCTTAATAAACTAAATCACACGTGTATATGTTGACATTTAAGAGATATACAGTCAAGAAAATCAAGGGCAATTGTGATATATATGCGGATTAGACACAAAAAAAAACACTCAACAAATGGCTACAATTTAAGGAATGTGTTTAGTAACGGCATCAGATTCCTAATTGATGGAGAAAGGTCTGGTGGCAATAAAAGCTGCTTCTAGGAGGTTGTCAAGTGTTTTCGCTCGACGATTCCATTCTTGGGTGGTTAGTTTAGCCCTTGTTCCTGTAACTCGAATCCTAGCCCGGTATATCCCATTTTAATTTTACACCATTGTGAACCTTACGCCTTTTTTACTCTCTGATCGAGGTTCTCGACATTGAAAAATCTTCGTAAACTAAATCACACGTGTATATGTTGACATTTAAGAGATATACAGTCAAGAAAATCAAGGGCAATGGTGATATATATGCAGATTAGACACAAAAAAAAAACACTCAACAAATGACTACAATTTAAGGAATGTTTTTAGTGACGACATCAGATACCTAATTGATGGAGAAAGTTCCGGTGGCAAGAAAAGCTGCTTCTAGGAGGTTGTCATGTGTTTTCGCTCGATGATTCTATTCCTGGGTGGTTTGTTTGGCCCTTGTTCCTGTAACTCGAATCCTAGCCCGGTATATCCCATTTTAATTTTACACCATTGTGAACCTTAAGCCTTTTTTACTCTCCGATCGAGGTTCTCGGCATTGAAAAATCTTCGTAAACTAAATCGCACGTGTATATGTTAACATTTAAGAGATATACAGTCAAGAAAATCAAAGGCGATGGGGATATATACGCGGATTAGAAACAAAAAAAATACTCAGCAAATTGCTACAACTTAAGGAATGTGTTTAGTGACGGCATGAGATTTCTAATTGATGGAGAAAGGTCTGGTGGCAAAAAAAGCTGCTTCTAGGAGGTTGTCAAGTGTTTTTGCTCGACGATTACATTCTTGGGTGGTTGGTTTGTCCCTTGTTCCAGTAACTCGAATCCTAGCCCGGTATTTCCCATTTTAATTTTACACCATTGAGAACCTTACGCCATTTTTACCCTCGGATCGAGGTTCTCGGCATTGAAAAATCTCCGTAAACTAAATCACAGGTGTATAAGTTGACATTTAAGAGATATACAATCAAGAAAATCAAGGGAAATGGGGATATATATGCGGATTAGACACAAAAAAACACTCTACAAATGGCTACATTTTAAGGAATGTTTTTAGTGACGGCATTAGATTCCTAATTGATGGAGAATTGTCTGGTGGCAAGAAAAGCTGGTTCTAGAAGGTTGTCAAGTGTTTTCGCTCGACGATTCCATTTTCTTGGGTGGTTGGTTTGGCCCTTGTTCCTGTAACTCGAATCCTAGCCCGGTATATTCCATTTTAATTTTACACCATTGTGAACCTTACACCTTTTTTACTCCTGGATCGAGGTACTCGGCATTGAAAAATCTCCGTAAACTAAATCACACGTATATATGTTGACATTTAAGAGATATACAGTCAAGAAAATCAAGGCCAATGGTGATATATATGCGGATTAGACACAAAAAAAAAACACTCAACAAATGGCTACAATTTAAGGAATGTGTTTTGTGACGGCATCAGATTCCTAATTGATGGAGAAATGTCTGGTGGCAAGAAAAGCTGCTTCTAGGAGGTTGTCAAGTGTTTTCGCTCGACGATTCCATTCTTGGGTGGTTGGTTTGGCCCTTGTTCCTATAACTCGAATCCTAGCCCGGTATATCTCATTTTAATTTTACACCATTGTGAACCTTACGCCTTTTTTACTCTCGGATCGAGGTTCTCGGCATTAAAAAATCTCCGTAAACTAAATCACACGTATATATGTTGACATTTAAGAGATATACAGTCAAGAAAATCAAGAGAAATGGTGATATATATATAAGGATTAGACACAAAAAAACAAAACACTCAACAAATGGCTACAATTTAAGGAATGTGTTTAGTGACGGCATTAGATTCCTAATTGATGAAGAAAGGTCTGGTGGCAAGAAAAGCTGCTTCAAGAAGGTTGTCAAGTGTTTTCGCTCGACGATTCCATTCTTGGGTGGTTGGTTTGGCCCTTGTTCCTGTAACTCGAATCCTAACCCGGTATATTCCATTTTTAATTTTACACCATTGTGAACCTTACGCCTTTTTTACTCTCGGATCGAGGTTCTCGGCATTGAAAAATCTCCGTAAACTAAATCACACGTATATATGTTGACATTTAAGATTTATACAGTCAAGAAAATCAAGGGAAATGGTGATATACATAAGGATTAGACACCAAAAAACAATACACTCAACAAATGGCTACAATTTAAGGAATGTGTTTAGTGACGGCATCAGATTCCTAATTGATGGAGAAAGGTCTGGTGGTAAGAAAAGCTGCTTCTAGGAGGTTGTCAAGTGTTTTCGCTCGACGATTACATTCTTGGGTAGTTGGTTTGGCCCTTGTTCCTGTAACTCGAATCCTAGCCCGGTATATCCCAATTTAATTTTACACCATTATGAACCTTACGCCTTTTTTACTCTCTGATCGAGGTTCTCGGCATTGAAAAATCTTCGTAAACTAAATCAAACGTGTATATGTTGAAATTTAAGAGATATACAGTCAAGAAAATCAAGGGCAATGGTGATATATATACGGATTAGAAACCAAAAAACCACTCAACAAATGGCTACAATTTAAGGAATGTGTTTAGTGACGGCATCAGATTCCTATTTGATGGAGAAAGGTCTGGTGGCAAGAAAAGCTGCTTCTAGGAGGTTGTCAAGTGTTTTCGCTCGACGATTCCATTCTTGGGTGGTTGGTTTGGCCCTTGTTCCTGTAACTCGAATCCTAGCCCGGTATATCCCAATTTAATTTTACACCATTATGAACCTTACGCCTTTTTTACTCTCTGATCGAGGTTCTCCGCATTGAAAAATCTTCGTAAACTAAATCAAACGTGTATATGTTGACATTTAAGAGATATACAGTCAAGAAAATCAAGGGCAATGGTGATATATATACGGATTAGACACCAAAAAAACACTCTACAAATGGCTACAATTTAAGGAATATGTTTAGTGACGGCATCAGATTCCTAATTGATGGAGAAAGGTCTGGTGGCAAGAACAGCTGCTTCTAGGAGCTTGTCAAGTGTTTTCGGTCGACGATTCCATTCTTGGGTGGTTGGTTTGGCTCTTGTTCCTGTAACTCGAATCCTAGCCCGGTATATCCCATTTTAATTTTACACCATTGTGCACCTTACCCCTTTTTACTCTCTGATAGAGGTTCTCCGCATTGAAAAATATTCGTAAACTAAATCACACCTGTATATGTTGACATTTAAGAGATATACAGCTAAGAAAATCAAGGGCAGTGGTGATATATATGCGGATTAGACACCAAAAAAAAACACTCAACAAATGGCTTAATTTAAGGAATGTGTTTAGTGACGGCATCAGATTTCTAATTGATGGAGAAAGGTCTGATGGCAAGAAAAGCAGCTTCTAGTAGGCTGTCAAGGGTTTTCGCTCGACGATTCCATTCTTGGGTGGTAGGTTTGGCCCTTGTTTCGGTAACTCGAATCCTAGCCCGGTATATCCCATTTTAATTTTACACCATTGTGAACCTTAAGCCTTTTTTACTCTCTAGTCGAGGTTCTCGGCATTGAAAAATCTTCGTAAACTAAATCACACGTGTATATGTTGACATTTAAGAGATATACAGTCAAGAAAATCAAGGGCAATGGTGATACATATGAGGATTAGACACCAAAAAAAACACTCAACAAATGGCTACAATTTAAGGAATGTGTTTAGTGACGGCATCAGATTCCTAATTAATGGAGAAAGGTCTGGTGGCAAGAAAAGCTGCTTCTAGGTGGTTGTCAAGGGTTTTCGCTCGATGATTCCATTCTTGGGTGGTTGGTTTGGCCCTTGTTCCTGTAACTCGAATCCTAGCCCGGAATATCCCATTTTAATTTTACAAAATTGTGAATCTTATGGCATTTTTACTCTCTGATCGAGGTTCATGGCATTGAAAAATCTTCGTAAACTAAATAACACGTGTATTTGTTGACATTTAAGAAATATACAGTCAAGAAAATCAAGGGAAATGCTGATTTATATAAGGATTAGACACCAAAAAACTCAACAAATGGCTACAATTTAAGGAATGTGTTTTGTGACGGCATCAGATTCCTCATTGATGGAGAAAGGTCTGGTGGTAAGAAAAGCTGGTTCTAGGAGGTTGTCAAGTGTTTTCGCTCGACGATTCCATTCTTGGGTGGTTGGTTTGGCCCTTGTTCCTGTAACTCAAATCCTAGCCCGGTATATCCCATTTTAATTTTACACCATTGTGAACCTTACGCCTTTTTTACTCTCGGATCGAGGTTCTCGGCATTGAAAAATCTCCGTAAACTAAATCACACGTATATATGTTGACATTTAAGAGATATACAGTCAAGAAAATCAAGGGCAATGGTGATATATATGTGGATTAGACACAAAAAAAAAACACTCAACAAATGGCTAAAATTTAAGAAATTTGTTTAGTGACGGCATTAGATTCCTAATTGATAGAGAAAGGTCTGGTAGCAAGAAAAGCTGCTTCTAGGAGGTTGTCAAGTGTTTTCGCTTGACGATTCCATTCTTGGGTGGTTGGTATGGCCCTTGTTCCGGTAACTCGAATCCTAGCCCGTTATATCCCATTTTAATTTTACACCATTCTGAACCTTACGCCCTTTTTACTCTCTGATGAAGGTTCTCGGCATTGAAAAATCTTCGTAAACTAAATCACACGTGTATATGTTGACATTTAGGAGATATACAGTCAAGAAAATCAAGGGTAATGGTGATATATATAAGGATTAGACACCAAAAAACAAAACACTCAACAAATGGCTACAATTTAAGGAATGTGTTTAGTGTTGGCATCAGATTCCTAATTGATGGAGAAAGGTCTGGTGGCAAGAAAAGCTGCTTCTAGGAGGTTGTCAAGTGTTTTTGCTCGACGATTCCATTCTTGGGTGGTTGGTTTGGCCCTTGTTCCTGTAACTCGAATCATAGCCCGGCATATCTCATTTTAATTTTACACCATTGTGAACCTTACGCCTTATTTACTCTCGGATCGAGGTTCTCGGCATTGAAAAATCTCCGTAAACTAAATCACACGTTTATATGTTGACATTTAAAAGATATACAGTCAAGAAAATCAAGGGCAATGGTGATATATATGCGGATTAGACACCCAAAAAAAACACTTAACAAATGGCTACAATTTAAGGAATGTGTTTAGTGATGGCATCAAATTCCTAATTGACGGAGAAAGGTCTAGTGGCAAGAAAAGCTGCTTCTAGGAGGTTGTCAAGTGTTTTCGCTCGACGATTCCATTCTTGAGTGGTTGGTTTGGCCCTTGTTCCTGTAACTCGAATCCTAGCCCGCTATATCCCATTTTAAAATTACACCATTGTGAACCTTAAGCCTTTTTTACTCTATGATCGAGGTTCTCGGCATTGAAAAATCTTAATAAACTAAATCACACGTGTATATGTTGACATTTAAGAGATATACAGTCAAGAAAATTAAGGGCAATTGTGATATATATGCGGATTAGACCAAAAAAAACACTCAACAAATGGCTACAATTTAACGAATGTGTTTAGTAACGGCATCAGATTCCTAATTGATGGAGAAAGGTCTGGTGGCAAGAAAAGCTGCTTCTAGGAGGTTGTCAAGTGTTTCCGCTCGACGATTCCATTCTTGGGTGATTGGTTTGGCCCTTGTTCCTGTAACTCGAATCCTAGCCCGGTATATCTCATTTTAATTTTACACCATTGTGAACCTTATGCCTTTTTTACTCTCTGATCGAGGTTCTCGGGATTGAAAAATCTTCGTAAACTAAATCACACGTGTATATGTTGACATTTAAGAGATATACAATCAATAAAATCAAGGGCAATGGTGATATATATGCGGATTAGACACAAAAAAAACACTCAACAAATGACTACAATTTAAGGAATGTGTTTAGTGACGACATCAGATTCCTAATTGATGGAGAAAGTTCTGGTGGCAAGAAAAGCTGCTTCTAGGAGGTTGTCAAGTGCTTTCGCTCGATGATTCTATTCCTGGGTGGTTGGTTTGGCCCTTGTTCATGTAACTCGAATCCTAGCCCGATATATCCCATTTTAATTTTACACCATTGTGAACCTTACGCCTTTTTTACTCTCTGATCGAGGTTCTCGGCATTGAAAAATCTTCGTAAACTAAATCGCACGTGTATATGTTAACATTTAAGAGATATACAGTCTAGAAAATCAAGGGCAATGGTGATATATATGCGGATTAGAAACAAAAAAAATACTTAACAAATTGCTACAACTTAAGGAATGTGTTTAGTGACGGCATGAGATTTCTAATTGATGGAGAAAGGTCTGGTGGCAAGAAAAGCTACTTCTAGGAGGTTGTCAAGTGTTTTTGCTCGACGGTTCCATTCTTGGGTGGTTGGTTTAGCCCTTGTTCCAGTAACTCGAATCCTAGCCCGGTATTTCCCATTTTAATTTTACACCATTGAGAACCTTATGCCTTTTTTACTCTCGGATCGAGGTTCTCGGCATTGAAAAATCTCCGTAAACTAAATCACAGGTGTATATGTTGACATTTAAGAGATATACAATCAAGAAAATCAAGGGCAATGGTGATATATATGCGGATTAGACACAAAAAAACACTCTACAAATGGCTACAATTTAAGGAATGTGTTTAGTGACGGCATCAGATTCCTAATTGATGGAGAAAGGTCTGGAGGCAAGAAAAGCTGCTTCTAGAAGGTTGTCAAGTGTTTTCACTCGACGATTCCATTCTTGGGTGGTTGGTTTGCCCTTGTTCCTATAACTCGAATCCTAGCCCGGTATATCCCATTTTAATTGTACACCATTGTGATTCTTATGCCTTTTTTACTCTCTGATCGAGGTTCTCGGCATTGAAAAATTTTCGTAAACTAAATCACACGTGTATATGTTGACATTTAAGAGATATACAGTCAAGAAAATCAAGGGAAATGGTGATATATCTGCGGATTAGACACAAAAAAAACACTCAACAAATGGCTACAATTTAAGGAATGTGTTTAGTGACGACATCAGATTCCTAATTGATGGAGAAAGGTCTGGTGGCAAGAAAAGCTGCTTCTAGGAGGTTGTCAAGTGTTTTCGCTCGACGATTCCATTCTTGGGTGGTTGGTTTGGCCCTTATTCCTGTAACTCGAATCCTAGCCCGGTATATCCTATTTTAATTTTACACCATTGTGAACCTTACGCCTTTTTTACTCTCTGATCGAGGTTCTCGGCATTGAAAAATCTTCATAAACTAAATCACACGTGTATATGTTGACATTTAAGAGATATACCGTAAAGAAAATTAAGGGGAATGGTGATATATATGCGGATTAGACACCAAAAAAAAACTCAACAAATGGCTACATTTTAAGGAATGTGTTTAGTAACGGAATCAGATTCCTAATTGATGGAGAAAGGTCTGGTGGCAAGAAAAGCTGCTTCTAGGAGGTTGTCAAGTGTTTTCGTTCGACGATTCCATTCTTGGGTGGTTGGTTTGACCCTTGTTCCTATAACTCGAATCCTAGCCAGGTATATCCCATTTTAATTTTACACCATTGTGAACCTTACGCCTTTTTTACTCTCTGATCGATGTTCTCGGCATTGAAAACTCTTCGTAAACTAAATCACACGTGTATATGTTGACATTTAAGAGATATACAGTCAAGAAAATCAAGGGGGATGATGATATATATGCAGATTAGACACCAAGAAAAAAACTCAACAAATGGCTACATTTTATGGAATGTGTTTAGTGACGGAATCAGATTCCTAATTGATGGAGAAAGGTCTGGTGGCAAGAAAAGCTGCTTCTAGGTGGTTGTCAAGTGTTTTCGCTCGACGATTCCATTCTTGGGTGGTTGGTTTGGCCCTTGTTCCTGTAACTCGAATCCTAGCCCGGTATATCTCATTTTAATTTTACACCATTGTGAAATTTACGCCTTTTTTTACTCTCTGATTGAGGTTCTCGGCATTGCAAAGTCATCGTAAACTAAATCACATGTGTATATGTTGACATTTAAGTGTTATACAATCAAGAAAATCAAGGGCAATGGTGATATATATGCGGATTGGACACAAAAAAAAACACTCAACAAATGGCTACAATTTAAGGAATGTGTTTAGTGACGGCATCAGATTTCTAATTGATGGAGAAAGGTCTGGTGGCAAGAAAAGCTGCTTCTAGGAGGTTGACAAGTGTTTTCGCTCGACGATTCCATTCTTGGGTGGCTGGTTTGGCCCTTGTTCCTGTAACTCGAATCCTATCCCGGTATATCCCATTTTAATTTTACACCCACTACAAAAAAAAAATGCCATTTAGTGGCACACATTTTCAATGGCATTTGGTATTTGTGCCACTAATTATGTTTTTAATGGCACTTTGCGTATGCCACATCTGATTAATAGACACTTTTAGTGACATTTAGCCTTTATGCCACTAAATTAGATTTTAATGGCATTTTACGTATGCCACTAAAATTTCCAATATGTTTTTAGTGACACCTTGCATACACCACTAAAACTTATAGAGTATTTCTTTTAAATTTTTCCTATTTCCCTCCTAAACCTTATAATAGAATTTAGAGAAACATTTGTTCCCTCCTAACATATTAGCTTTCCCTCTAAAATTTAAACAAAATTAAAAATCTGTACCAAAGTCAAATTCCCTCAGAGGGTATTAGTATTCAAGTGAAAAGTCTTTATTTGCATTTTTAATTTACTTTTTTATAAATTTATAGAAACGAATGTACATCAACCTCTATTAAGGTTTTTCATGTGACGTTAGACCAAGCGGTATGGGGGCCGGCTTAGGCCCGGCGAAGCCCGGCGCCGGTCCCCCGCACCGCCCCCCTCGCCTCGTCGTGTGAAACCCGACTACCTCAAGACGATCTTCACAGGCCTCTCCTCCACACACCAACCTATACATACATATATATATATATATATATATATATTTAACCCCATCCTCTACCCCCCTAGGTCCATCCCCTGCAAGCCCCTCCTACGTGGCGCTGACGTGACGGCCCATCCTCATGGGGATGAGTCTCCCCATATCCACTAGTCTTAGTAACCACTAAAAGCATCATCATTATTTACTTTTATAACATGATGACAAATTAGTAATTAATTTACATAAAATATATTTTATTGAGTTAATTAAAGCTAAATTATGTAATATGAATATTTACTTTAAAAAAGATTTTGAATAACTTTAAAGCTTCCCTCCCACTTATAAAAAAATCTAATTCCCTCCTCCCAAAATAATTAATCTCCCTTCCACTTTCTATAACCTAAAACGGTTTTTTTCTCCCTCCTGTGATCCTTATCTAGTAATCGATCCTTAGAAACGACTCACCCTCTTCTCAAATCGAGTTCGCGATTCCACCCTTTGCCATCACACATCTCCAACAGGCCTGTGGCGTGCTGTTTCTGCCAACTAAAACCATCTCATATTCTTCATCACAGTTGTTTGCAGCCGTTCCACACCAGCAATCGGTTCTCCTGGATTATTTCGACTACAATAATCGATGTCACGTCCAATCAGCCTCTCTTGCAAGTCTGTAAAAGTGAAAGGTTTGAAGATGCATACCAATTGCTCGATAAAATGCATCAACCAAAATAACTTCTATTTCACATGCTTTACTAGATAAATGATTATCTAGCAATTTATTTTGATGAAACTTGTGTTTTACAGATTTCTTTTATGCAACTTTAGAAGTCGAAGTCGTTAATCTTTGGTACTTGTGATTAACATCTTTTTGTGTTAAATTGTATTGAATTTAATCACCTAATTGGTGTTAAATTTCTTTATATGTTTTGTACATTTATAAGTAGCTTTTTTTCATAGGATGAAACAATGTTTTCAGGGCAGACGTCGTGGCATTCACTGCTTCCGTAAAGAATGAGTTCGTATTTGGGTTTTTAATTACTCCTCTCAAAGGAAAATGGCAGAGCAATACCAAAACGTTTACTGAGGTAATTTGATAGTTCGAATTACTGTGATCATCTGGGAATTCCTCTATCTCCATAGACCTCTATTTGATATATATATATATATATATATATATTGTATTTGTAGTTTGTAGTTTATAGCTATTGAGTGGAAGTTATATATAAATTCATTTTTTTGTTTATGATTTGAGTGAACCATAAGACCTTTTATCCAGAAAAGGAGATCCATGTACGTTGTATAGTGCTTTTAAAGATCGTGTCATTGAAATATTGGATGGAATGTAAGTTTGGGCTTGATATGTTAAAGCAATTGTTTAACTAGCTGATGCACATTAATTGTTATTCTTGAACTTAGCTATTTTCTAGCAGAAAATGAGTTAGTGTTGTTGCTTTGTGTGTTAAGTACAAGCTTGGATCAGTAGAGCTTCCCGGAGTCATAGCTTGGTGTGGAAAGTTGGTGATAAACACCCAGGTTTTTAATTATTGTACTCTTCTTATATCTAATTTATCGGCAGATGTGTAGTGGTTCTTGATGATGGTGTGTTTATGAGTAATGAAACCAAACGACGGATAGGAGTTAAACGGTATCCCGTACTCGACATGTTCCAGTAGTGATGCTTTCGGTAAAAAAGGTAAAAAAACCAACAACCTTAAGTCCTGTATATTCGATTCTTAATTTTGCACCTAACTATTGGGGTTGAACGTTAGGGTTTCAAATGATGATGAAGGGTGACAGTGGTAGTTGATGATGACTTTCTTCATAGTCAAGCAATAGATCAGAGGTACAATGTCCTGTTCCAGCCAAATCACTAATGCTAAGGTAAACATGCAAACCCTAATCGATTTTCCAGCCGGTGTTTCCGCTTTGTTTGTTGATGATAGTACTAGTGTTTTTTCAATCCCCGTTTCACTTAGCCTTTTCAATTAACTTTCCTGATGTAACAATTTGGTTTTATGTGTTGTTTATTCCGAATTAGGTTAATTAATTGACAACCTAATTCAGAACAAATTCAGATATGATTATGAACTTCATTCCAAATTAGAGGGTTTTTGTGTGCGTTAAAAAATACTTTGGACAGCATTCAGCCTGTTTGACCCGTTTAAAACTTTCGATTTGACCCGTTTGTAATAAAACACACTGCCCAAACCGATTTAATGATAGATAGATATAGCATAAAAGTTAGAAAAAACAATATTATGACGATAATAGTCTAAATATTTGAACAAAACCATTAGAAGCCCGTTTGACAGTTTAAAATTTCTAATTTGACCCGTTTGCAATAAAACACACACCCAAATCGATTCGATTATAAATAGATATAGCACAAGAGTTGAGAAACACAATCTAGTGAGTGATTGGTGAAGAATTACTGACCATAACATCAAATTGTTCAGGCTTAGAAACAAGCTGCATGCAGCAACTGTCTACGATAATTTCATTGTATTTAATGTTGGGATACTTTCTTGCAATTTCTCTGCATGATTCTAGAAACAAACCATCTGCCAGTTTCATAATATTTGCTTTGTGTACAGCTGTCACTGTTTTTCGGTTGTTGAGGTAAGCATACTCGAAGGAGTATTTTGCAATACGTTCTAAGCAGAACTTTGTGATCACCTGCTCATTGTTATCAGAAACTTGAGAACATTATATAATGAATAACGAATTATCGATATAGGCGTTCCGAACGCGTTTTACGCGAACGACGCGTTAAAGTAGCATAAGCTACCTAAACAGGTCGTAATGGGTCGTAAGCACTTAGGTTAGGTTTCTTTTAGTATGTAGGCTTTGTTAAACCATATTACATGAGTTCCCATACTCATTTGGTTTACGAACCCTCATTCTACCCGATCCTCCGATTTAGGTCCGGTTTATTAACATAGTTACCTATATTAGGTGCCGTTTGATTTCCGTGATCTCTAGCATTGTTTGGTTGTACTCAAGGACTTCTAAGCAATCTCAAGTGAGTACATAGACCCCTCTTTTACTGTTTTCAAACTGTTTTGGGGTGAAACACATGTGCCTACTTGTTACTTTCGTGCTTTCCATGTTTTCACATCATATACTTGCTATGCTCATTAGTACATTTATAGTACATGATTTACATTACATTGTTTTGCTATGTATGTTTACTTAGCATACTTAGTACATTGTTCTACTTTACATTTCTGCTATGTATGTTGACTGAGCATGCTAGCACATTGATTTACATGACTTTTTCTCCTTTGTATGTTAACTTAGCATACTTAGTACATTATTTTCATATAACATGTATACATTTGGTATAACATTTGGTTTGTACAAACGGGACTTATATACGTTCATTAACATTAGCTACGCCGCTCGGTTGTAAGTAGTGGTACCATAGGACTTGACAAATCCCGTTCCTGACATCCTGGGTTTGTTTGGGTGTAAGGAATGACTGAATCCGAAAACATTTCTTTTGATAACCTTGACTTAGGGTTATCCGTCTGTCTCAAGGCTTAAATGTATGCGTTAACTTACCACATAAGTGTTTGTATCAATATAACATGCCTTTACTTTGCAAAACATAACTTTTTGATATATTCACAATACTTTGTTTTGTACATTCTTACATTTGGTTTATGTAACAACACATTACTTACCATACATAACATTTGTTACACATTACTTGACTACATTTGGACATTTAACATTTGATATGGTTTATACAAGGACTTTTTGACAATTGGTTTAAACATAGACTTTATACATTGGTGGTTTGTTTAAGTGACTTAAGTAACGAGATGTGAGTAGTAGGATACAAACATGGTGGATACGCCGCTGGTACTTCCTATATATAAGTGCTTGTATTATACTACATATCATAGCGTTATTTAAATCATTCAATTTGGACTTATACATTTTACACAAGTAACATGCTTTTCACAAGACTTTGGTTTACAAAACAGTTCATTCTATACAACTCATTTTACTTGGTTATTCATTTAACCATATATTATTCTTTTATTTATACATATCATCTGATCTTATCGCTTTTCAAATGATTTACAAAACAAAACAATTTACAAGGTTCATGACTAAATTTTATTAAACATTTCCTTAAACTTAAGTCATGAACCTATGTATCTCACAGGCATTTTTATGCTGACGTACCTATTTTCACATGTGTTTTCAGGAGCTTTTGCATAGGATGATCGAGACACACTTAGGCGGACCTGTGCCTTAGTGACTTAAAACGAAGCAAGAACTAGTTAATTTCTGTTATGTACTCTTTGTTTCTTGTTTAAGACAATGTAACTCTCTTGTTTGATAAATAAAACGTAAATTAAATTCCCATGGTTGTGAAACAATTAATTCTGTTACAACACTCCCCGACGTTTCCGCCACGTTTTGTTGTTCTACGTGGTCGGGGTGTGACATGGAGTTCATCAAGTGGATACATATACGGTTCTTGCAGCACAGATTGGAGCTTTGGCAGCAAGGTTTGATCAAGCTCAGAATGTTTCGCAGATACAATCATCATGTGAGCTGTGTGGAGTGTCACACGAGCCAGGTACATGTGAGCAGGGTGTTATGTTTACAGGCCACGAAGAGGTGGACTATTTAGACAATCAAATTAGGCCCCAAAAAAACCCCTATAGCAACACGTACAATCCGGGATGGAGAAATCACCCAAACTTTGGGTGGAAATACAGTTCTAATAATCAAAACCCACTCGGATATGCTCAACGCGCTCCCGCGCCATAACAGCCTTAGGGGCAATCCTTTCAGCCCCAGGGACAATCTTTTCAGCCATCAGGGCAAACCTTTCAACCACGTTACAATAATTTAGGTTCAGGAAGCACTTCCCATCCACAAGCCTCTCAAAACAACTCAAAACTAGAGGAGATGATGGCATAGCTGTTAAACAACTCCAACAATGCCAACCAAATATCTGAAAAGCGATACCAGCAGCATGAGGAGCGTTTCATGGCACAAGAAGGGGAAATGCGGAGCCAGAAGGCTTCAATACAAACCATTGAGAATCAAGTTGGCCAATTGGCCAAGATGTTGTCTGAAAGACCCCAAGGTAGTCTTCCAGGTAACACAGAACCAAACCCGAGAGGGCACGTTAATGCAGTAATGACGAGGAGTGGTAAAACCACGGGACCTAACAAATCGGACTCACCACCGATCACTGAGACGGTCCAAACTGACGCTTCGGACGAGGTGCACGCTAGGCGAGTCCCTGCAAGTACAGCATAGCCCCAGGAGCCAGTTGCAGATTACATTCCTCCAGTTCCATATCCGAGAAGACAAAAGAAGCAGAAGAACGATGAACAACATGTAAGTTTCTAGAAATGTTTAAACAATTACATATAAACATACCATTTGTTGAGGCGTTGGCTCAAATGCCTAAATACGCAAGGTTCTTAAAAGACATCCTCACAAACAAGCAGAAACTTGAAAGCTTGTCTTGTGTGTTGATCAATGAAAACTGTTCAGCCCTTCTCCAAAATCATCTACCTGAAAAGATGGGAGATCCGGGCAGTTTTACTCTTCCTTGTCTCATTGGCAGCATGTCTGTTAGTCACGCATTAGCTGACTTAGGAGCTAGCATAAACCTTATGCCTTATAAGGTCTTTGCTAAATTAGATCTGGGTGAACCTTCACCCACTAGAATGAGCATTCGACTTGCAGATCATTCAATAAAGTATCGATGAGGATTCGTAGAAAACATGCTCGTTAAAATCGATAAATTTTTTTTTCCTGTGGATTTTGTTATTTTAGACATGGACGAAGATTCAAAAGTGCCATTAATACTTGGACACCCGTTCCTTAATGCAGCTAGGACGATTGTTGATGTAGCAGCTGGCCAAATCACGCTCCGAGTAATGACGAGCACGTGACTTTTGATATTAAAAGATCAATGCAACATCCGCAAAGTCACGATGACATGCTTTACTATGTCGACATTATCGATACTTGTGTAAGTTCTCATTTCCAAGGCACAATTGAAGAAATTGATACGGACACACATGTGTTGTGTGGGAACCTAGATCGCATTTCGCAGGAGGGCCACGGAGATGAGCAGCTGATTTGCAAAATCGGTGATGATGGTTCCCAAAGTCCAGATCAATTTGTGGAGATTGACCGTGAAGCTGAAGCAAAGTTAAAACCTTCGGTTGAAGATCCACCGTCTTTGGAGTTAAAAGAACTCCCACCGCATCTCGAATATGCATTTCTAGATGAGGAATGTCACTTGCCAGTCATCATTTCAGCATCCTTAGCAAAAGAGGAAAAGAGACAGCTTCTCGAAGTTCTAAAGCTTCATAAGAAAGCCATGGCGTGGAAGATTATGGATATCAAAGGCATTAATCCTTCTTTTTGTACTCATAAGATTCTAATGGAAGACGATTACAAACCTAGTGCACAGCATCAATGGCGTTTGAATCCAAATATGCAAAACGTGGTGAAGAAAGAAGTAATTAAGTTGTTAGATGCAAGGCTGATTTATCCTATATCTGATTCTGTTTGGGTAAGTCCAGTGCAAGTAGTACCCAAGAAAGGTGGTATTACTATAGTTCCAAATGATAGGAATGAACTTATTCCTACCCGTACCGTCAACGGATGGCGAGTTTGCATCGACTACCGCAAACTCAACGATGCCACCCGTAAGGACCACTTCCCGCTTCCATTCATCGACCAGATGTTGGAACGTCTGTCGGGGAAGTCATTTTTCTATTTTCTGGATGGGTTCTCTGGATATTTTCAAATTCCTATCGCTCCTGAGGACCAGGAAAAGACTACTTTCACATGTCCTTTCAGCACATTCGCCTACCGGCGTATGCCTTTTGGGTTGTGTAATGCACCAGCCACATTTCAGCGCTGCATTGTAGCCATTTTCCATGACATGATTGAAGACTCCATGGAAGTATTCATGGATGGTTTCTCTGTGTTCGGGAGTTCTTTCAGTCAATGTTTTGGAAATCTGAAAAGAATGTTAATGAGATATGAGGAAACAAATCTTGTGCTTAACTGGGAGAAATACCACCTCATGGTGTAGGAAGGGGTAGTTCTCGAGCACAAAATCTCTGAAGCCGGGTTGGAAGTTGATCCAGCAAAAGTGGATATCATTTCTAAACTTCCTCCCCCTACCTCGGTCAGAGCAATTCGAAGTTTCCTGGGTCATGCAGGGTTCTATAGGCGGTTCATAAAAGACTTTTCAAAAATCGCAAGACCTATAACCCGTTTGTTAGAGAAAGATGCTCCATTTGTATTTTCAGACGAATGCATTAAGGCATTTAAACAGCTGAAGCAGAGGCTTATCGAAGCCCCAATTTTAGTTGCACTAGACTGGGCGTTGCCATTTGAGATCATGTGCGATGCCAGTGAATATGCAATAGGAGCAGTCTTAGGACAGCGAAGGGAGAAGCATTTTCATCCTATTTACTATGCCAGCAAAACTCTACATGATGCTCAAGAGAATTACACGACTACAGAGAAAGAGCTTTTGGCAGTAGTTTATGCTTTCGACAAATTCAAGTCATACCTTGTGTTGTCCAAAACACTATTGTATACACGGATCATGCAGCAATCAAATACCTTTTTAGCAAACAGGACGCAAAACCACGTCTTATCAGATGGATCTTGTTATTACAAGAATTTGACATTGAGATCCAAGACAAAAAGGGAGCTTTAAATGTTGCAGCCGACCATCTCTCGAGACTTGAGCATGGTAATTCTGAAAATTCACTGGAGGAACCAATAAAGGACAATTTCCCCACGAATTTCTTTTAAGTATCGAGATGAATGACGAATCACCTTGGTTCGCTGACTTTGCAAACTACCTCGCATGTGGAATCCTTATCAAAGGATTGTCATATCAACAAAAGAGGAAGTTCTTTGCAGATTTGAAATATTATATTTGGGACGAACCATACTTGTTTAGAGTCGGAGCCGATCAGGTGATCCGAAGATGTGTATTTGGAGAGGAGGCAGCTAGCATTCTGCACCACTGTAGACTTGAGCATGGTAATTCTGAAAATTCACTGGAGGAACCAATAAAGGACAATTTCCCCCACGAATTTCTTTTAAGTATCGAGATGAATGACGAATCACCTTGGTTCGCTGACTTTGCAAACTACCTCGCATGTGGAATCCTTATCAAAGGATTGTCATATCAACAAAAGAGGAAGTTCTTTGCAGATTTGAAATATTATATTTGGGACGAACCATACTTGTTTAGAGTCGGAGCAGATCAGGTGATCCGAAGATGTGTATTTGGAGAGGAGGCAGCTAGCATTCTGCACCACTGTCACGAATGGCCAACCGGAGGTCATCATGGAGCAAACTACACTGCAAAGAAAGTGTTAGACTCTGGGTTTTACTGGCCCACAATCTTTCGTGACACACATGAATGGGTTAGAGAGTTTGATGCTTGCCAAAGGGCAACAAATATCTCCGCACGCAATGAGATGCCTCAACATCCAATGCAAGTCTGTGAAGTCTTTGATATATGGGGTATCGACTTCATGGGTCCATTTCCAGCCTCACAAGGTAACAAATACATCCTAGTTGCTGTAGACTATGTCTCAAAATGGGCCGAAGCACAAGCTTTGCCTACAAACGATGCTAGGGTGGTTGTGAGGTTCTTAAAAAGTTTGTTTGCCCGATTTGGTGCTCCAAAAGCCCTGATCAGTGACCGAGGAATGCATTTCTGTAATGCGCAGTTAGAACGAGCCTTGTCCAGTTATGGTGTTCATCATAGATTGGCTACGCCATATCACCCTCAAACGAGCAGGCAAGTAGAGGTCACAAATCGGGGTTTAAAAAGAATCCTTGAGCGGTCCATTAATAACAACCGCAAGGATTGGTCAGACAAGTTAGATGACGCTCTGTGGGCTTTTAGAACAGCATTCAAGACACCTATCGGGACCACTCCCTCTAGGTTGGTTTACGGAAAAGCCTGTCATCTACCAGTCGAGCTAGAACACAAGGCATTTTGGGCCTTGAAAACGGAAAATATGGATTTGAAAAGCGGAGGTGAAGCCCGTTTTCTGCAATTCCACGAGCTTGAGGAACTAAGGAGTCATGCCTATGAGAGTTCTAGCAGATACAAGGAGCGAGTCAAGAGATTTCATGACATGAGGTTGAGAGACCATAAGGATTTCCGTATAGGAGATCTTGTCTTGTTATATAACTCAAGGTTGCGTTTATTCCCCGGGAAGCTGAAATCCCGATGGATGGGTCCTTACACAGTTAAAGAAATATTTCCATACGGGGCCGTAACTATCGAGGATCCGAACGGGGCAAGTTTCAAAGTCAACGGTCATCGTTTAAAAATTTACATCAACGGACCAGTTGACTCGGTGGAGGAAATTCTCGAACTCCACACCCCGCACGCTTGAAACAAGTGTGGGGAGAATGAGTCTAGCTATCGACTCGCTGACAAATTTAGCGGGCGTGTTTTCACACGCTAAGGGTAATTTTATACATATTAGTTGCTGTATTAATTTCCTAGTTTCGTTAATTTCTCAGTTTCAACGTAGGTACATACAAGCTTGATCCATAACTTTTGGAATTTTGAAGTTGATTTACTGTTAAAATATACGAAATATTGCAAAAATGGAAAAATTAGGTGAAAATACGGAGTTAAACGCTTGCTGTTAAAAACGACCAGAAAATGCCCAGGTGACGCACGATCGTGCGGTCATCGACATGATCATGCGATCCGTAGTCAGACCAGGCCAGAACACATGCACCAGACGGTCATCGATCCGCACTACCTTGCGATCCACTGCACTACCACTACGCCAAAAAAGGCTTACGGCCACAGAAAAAAAGAGTGACCATACGCCTTTTGTCACACTTTTTTTTTCAACTCAAGTGTGACCAAAGGTCCAGTCATCATAAGTATCATACGGCCACATTCACGTTTAGTGGCCGTAGCAACTTTAAAGTGTGGCTAAAGGGTACCACTATCTCTTGCTGGAAATCAGACATTATGTACAATAAGTGTGGCTAAAGGGTAACAACAGCCACATGAATTTATTGTAAATGTAGTTGTTTCTATTATATAGTCACTTAAAAGTTTGTTTTAGCCACATCAATTAAAAAAAATGTGGCAAAAAGAGTTGTTGTAATTAAGCATTCCATTTATTAAGTAAGACTAAATGTTTGGAACGGCCACATGAACTCACTGTAAGTGTGACCGTTTTATTATTTAGTCACATCTGTTTACTATAACTGTGGCTAAAAAATATTTCTAGACACTAAAAACAACTTTGTAATTTTATATGTGACTATTGTCTAACCTTTAGTCACACATAAAATTTTGTAATTTTAAGTGTGACTATTGTTTAACCTTTGGTCACACATTTTTTTTTTCACATGACATATGTTATTATTCCGTCACACAAAAGTAATAAAGTGATGATAGCGTGGCTAATGTTTATGTAAAGCTACATGAAGTTTTGTGGTTTTAAGTGTGGCAATGGCTAACATTTGGTCACTTATAATTTACTTTCTCATGACATTTGCTATCATTTCGTCACATAAAGTAAGGATAATGTGGCTAATGATTATGTAAAGCCACATAAAACTTTATGATTTTATGTGTGGCTATCATCTAACCTTTGGCCACACAAATTCATTTTGTGCATTACAGATGCTATCATGCTGTCACATAAAAAAATCAAAATAAGGATGGTGTGGCTAAAAGTTATGTAAAGCCACATGAAATTTTTTTTCTTTCTAAGTGTGGCTATTGTGTAATCTTTAGTCACACATAATATTTTTTACCCATGGCGTTTGCTAATATTTCGTCACACCAAAATAAACACAATGGCGATGGTGTGACTAATGATCAAGTAAAGCCACATGAAATTTTGTAATTTTAAATGTGACTATTGTCTAACATTTGGTCACACATAATCTTTTTTACCCATGACAATTGCTAACATTTTGTCACGGCAAAATAAACAAAGTGACGATGATGTGACTAGTAATTATGTAAAGCCACATGAAAATTTGTAATTTTACTATGTGACTATTGTTTAATCTTTGGTCACACATAATTTGTTTTTACATAACGTTTACTATGATTTTGTGACACAAAAAGATAAAATGACAATGGTGTGGCTAATGTTTATGTAAAGCCACATGAACTTTTGTGCTTTTAAGTGTGGCTTATGGCTAACCTTTAGCCACACATGTATATCCAAATAATAAAAAACAATAATAAACATGAGAAAACCTAAAACCAAATAATATTAAAATTAATAAACCAAAATCTGTGCACGATAATACCAAAAACTAAACTTCTAATAAAAAACTATCTACAAATGTTGCAAAAGGAAATGATTGTAAACATAAAATAAGTACTAGTTTAAAGTGTTTTTCTTGTTCTTCTTGCTCCCTGTTTTTTTATACCATCTAGCGTTGTAAAACATATCTTTTGCTTTTTAGCGACTTGAGTTGTAGAGTTTTGTGTTTGAATGCTTGATAGATTTGGTATCTGAAGCAAAAAACATGAAAACAAATATCAATAGCTAGAGTAATTAATCATATATTAATAAAGAACAAACCTTTTGGCTAGTTTTGACAAGGTATTTTGGCCAAGCAACAAAAGTATTTAGTGCATCCCCAACTGTTTTGACCTCACATGATTCTACCGGTAAAAATGCTGCTTCTTTTACAACTTTATCAATAGAAACTCTATAGCAATTATCTTGTAGTGGAACTCCATGAATGCTTTGTTTTCCCGTTGACAAATGAATTGTACCATAAGCCACACAGTTGTTCATATTTATAGTATATAGAGTACACTTGATCTACAAAAAAAAATATTTTATGTTAACATCTTAAGGTTAAAATCAATATAAATATGTATTTCGTAACACATACCTCTAGGACATTTGTTGAATGTGCATTATGTATATTTTCTTGTGATTCCAACTGCGATGATGTCCCAAGAAGTGAAGTCTCTTGCGTAGACAAAACATCTTTTTTTCTAGTTTTCACATTTTCCTAAAAACATTGAATTAATTAAGTTATAGAAAATCAACAATCACACATAAAAACTATAAAAAATACGAAATTGTCAAACACTTACCGTTATCATTTCTTTTTGCACCATTTTAGAAGTGTTAGCATGAGAAGTGACTTCTGTTTGCACTACTTTACTTGATATGTTAGATGTGGTAACATTAGTATTGTCCTTTGATCCAGTACTATTGTTCATAGATTTTACCTACAATTCAAATAAGTGTGTTATGAAATATCAATAATTACATGGGAAATTATAAAAAAAATAATGAAATTATCATACTTACCGTTGGTGCCATTTCTTTTTGCACTATTTTAGATGCGGTAGCATTGGCCTTATGCTTTGATCCGTCATGTTTATCCAAAGAATTTACCTACAAAATGTAACAAGGAAGCAATACAGATAATACGATTCGATAAAACAGGGAAAATTTCTAAAATTGTAATGCACATGGTAAATTTATATAAATAGGTTGCTATTTATGGTAGCTAACAATGGTTAACATTTGAAAACTATTAAGGTATTAATTTGCTAATAAAATAAGTCACTTACTTGTGTTTGTGACATTTTGTCTGCAGATAATGAACATATTTGTAATGTTTGTCCTTGTGCAGCCAGATGAGCTAAAACTTGATTAAGTGTGTTATTTGTTTCTGCCATCTACATCGAAAGGGTCTTAATTTGTTCATCTTTTTTCCCACGCTCGAGTCTCTCGTTATGTAGTTGAAACTCCAGTTGTGCAATTCGTTCTTTTGATGATCCTTTTGTTCGAGGACTCTGCCAATATCTACTAGAAGTCACTCCATAACCAACACCTTTTAAATACCCACCTTTTTCTTTGCCAAATACTAATGTGAGTGCATCCGTGCCCGGATCAAGGTTCACGGATCCATCTTTAATTTGCGTTTCAGTGTCAATCTGTAGAAATTGTTAACAAATAAACATGTATTATAGTAATTAAAAATAAACCAAAAAAGTTTAAAGTTGAACTTACTATTTTATTAGCTATGTCTTTTACATCAACATTCTTGTATTCTCCGTTTTTGTTTTCCCTTGCTTTCCTCCACATTAAAGCACGAGAGGGGATCTCATCAACTGAAAGTTCGTTATTTTGTACCTTGTAATATAAACAACAAAAATAACGAACACACACATCAGACATACAAACAAAAAATCATTATAAGCACAAAAAAACAAACTTTAATTGAAGAAATGAAGTTACCAGTTGGTCTCTTAGATAAGCATACCCTCCTCGTCCCAAGTGATGATCATAAACGTATTTTGATCGTGCTGTTTTTCTCTTATTTGACACATCCTTACAACAAAATTTGTAATTATTTCATTAGAGTTTAAAATTATATTTAAAATAAAATAATGATGAACATTAGAATAAAAGATTAAAACCTTAAACTCGTCTGATTGTGTATATGTTACAAACTTGTCCCAGTCTGTTTGCTCCACCATTGAACGATACCTCTTAGGAATTCGTGCAAGTTTCTTTGGTTTACCTAAGTTAGGTACTATGTATCCCGCATACACTTTTCTTCTAAAATTTCAAAGCAGGTCACCAAGCCGAATCATTACAAAACGCCTACGACATGCATCAATGTCATAAAAACGCTGCAATATATAATACAAGTTGTATGTTAGTCACATAAAAATGTAAAAATACATTTATAATTAAGAGAAAAGAATTAACCGTTATTTCCTCCCACAATTTATCCTTTACTTCTGTTGGCACTGTTTTCCACGCTAAAACCTAAATCCGACATATTCTCTTACTAGGTCTCCCAAAAAACTTGAAAATTATGATCTATATTCCCCAGAAAACTTCTCCAATTCATCAAATGTAACTTTGTGTTTTTTTCCACCCAAGTTTGTAAATGATGTTCGCATTTTTGGTAACCTAGTCAACCCCCTCTTCGGTGTTTTTGTTTTGTGTGCTGTCAAATCCATATCCGAGAAATCGCTTTCAGATTCACCTGTCAAATCCCTATCCGAGAAATCACTTTCTTCTTCAACTTCCATGATTTCTTCTTCAACTTCCATGATGCTAGAAATGAGTTTGACAAAAGTTGTTATTATATACAATAAAGAGAATGAATAAATTTTCCAGAAATGAGTTTGACCCGTTCTGACCCGAACCCGTTCCGACCCGATGGGATAGTTTCAGGTACAAACACATCCCTCACTTTCAATAAACTCTTTTCATATTCAAGTTTTTTTAGAATGTTTATTACTGGTTTTCTTTATAGAGGTTTGGTTAATAGGAAATTTTTTTAAAGGTTGGAGGGATTGTTGTTGGTTTGAAGATGACATTAGTAGTTTTTATCTCAAAAGACAACTCACGGTACTTTGGCCTTATTAACTGCAGTTTGTTAATTTTACTGGTATCATGTCCAAAGATCTAAGCCCAGCTCACAAGGAAGCAGCTTTTGCACTCGCTGCGCTTATGGAAATCCCGATACAATATACGGCAGTCAATGAACTTGGCTTTGCCTTTTATTACTGGGATACGACACAAGTTGCGTAATATATAAAATAATAAAAAAGAAAAAAATACTTACAATAAAAAAGAAAAAAAATACTTACAGTCGAATTAACCGATCAAACGGAAACAAAAAACCGAAACGAAACAAAAAAAAAACTGAAAATATTGAAACCGATTCGAAACGAAACTGAAAAAACAGACCAAACCGAAACAAAAAAAAACAGGTCTGCATGTTAGTTTAACTGCTGTTGCACAAAAATCAGGTCATGTAGTCTGCATCTTAGTTTAACTGATATATAGACATGTATTTATTTAAGCTGGTTAATGCAATAACATAACTATTTAGATTCAATTGTCATTATAAAACATGATATTCAGATTCAACTGTCATTAACTAATGGAGTAACGGGTCAAAATGGGTCAAGGAGCCAAAGTCTATAATCTATATATAATGCATAAACCTCATAAAACATAATATTCATATTCAACTGTCATTATAAAACACGAGTTTCCGCACGGGACGGGTTTCAAATCAAACCGTTTCGATCTGAACCGTTTCGACGTGAAGTGTTTCGATCCGTACCATTTCGACCAGTACCGTTTCGAATCAAACCGCTTCGACCCGAACCGTTTCGACCCGAACCGCTTCGGCCCGAACCGTTTCGGCCCGAACCGTTTCGACCCGAACTGGTGGTTGTGGGTGCCGGGGTGATGGATTGAGGATTCCAATTCATTTGACAACCAAACACAACATTAGAACTCAATTGTATAATACTTGAGGTTAATGTAACATCCCGATCCGAAATTTTTAGTATCAGCAGCATATCAGTTTGGTATTTGAATTAGAATTATGACTTATGTAAGCAGCAACATATTTTCGTTTGGTTATTTGGCTTAACATTTCTTATTTAAGTTGTAGTCTTCAATGCAGTATACTTGAAGCCCAGGAGGGTCCTAGGCAACCCCTGAACTTCTTAAATGCAGTACACTTTGTCCAAAAAATGGCGAAAATCAATATAGGCACCTAATTATATTTTATATTAGGCACCCATGCAATTCTTTATTGGCACTCAACTCCTTAATAATCAATCAAACTTCTAAAAATCAAAGCGAACCATTTCGACCCGTGCTGTTTTGACGGAACCGTTTATAACCGAAATGCTTTGACGAGAATCTTTTCGACCCGAATTGTTTCGACGCGGACCGTTTCAACCCGTACTATTCCCACCCAAACTGCTTTAACGGGTCAAAATAATCAATCAAACTTCTACATAACCAAAAATTCAACTTGAAATTTTCACCAAATCACCAAACTAGAACTAAAATTAACAACAAACGAGCATTATGAATCACTACAAATCTGAAACTAACTACAAATTTTCACCTAATTATCTAACTATAACTAAAATTGACAAAAATCGATCATAACGAATCACTACAAATCAACAATCAAACACATGAACTTCAGGACGAATGTCATAGTTTTCACGAATCTGTGGAGTTTTATCAACAAAGTTTAAATCTTGAATCATTTTAAGTTTATTGTATCCACAAAAAAAATGAACTTGCAGATTACTGCTTACAGGGTCTGAATAAACAACCACAAAACGCTTTTTGAATAAATGCAAAGAAAATAGGGTTCTTGCACTTACCTTAATCAGAGGAGAGATTAGATGGATTCAAAGGAGATGCTTCGTGTCTGGTTTCTTTCTCTTTTTATCGTAATGCCAAAACAAGAACCTGGTTAAACAAAAACAGAAGAGGGGTATCAGTACGAGATCTGGGTATGAATTTTGGGAGGGGAATCAATTTAGGGTTAAAGGAAAATAGGGGGAAAACTAAAAATGAACATGTTTTAGGTTGGATACACAAGAGAAAGAGAGGGAAATTAGAATTTTTTGGGAATTGGTGGGAAACGAAAATTAAAATTATATTTTTAGATATGATATTATTATATGCAATTATGTTTTTTAAGTAAATTTTAATTTTAATATATTAAATTCAGAAAAAAATTAAAAAAATCGGGTTAAACGAGTCATGTTCGGGTTCATATGTATGATACGATTTTCGGGTTCGGGTCGGGTTGAACCTGCCGACCCGCGAACACAACCCGTTTAGCACCCCTAAATAATAGACCTAATCGTAATTATTTAATAATGATCATACTAATTTAGTGCCTATTGGTCAATTTTCCTATGGTTCATGTTGTTTTTCGGGTCGTGTCTGAAATTCATACCCATACTTAGGGGTGCAAACGAGTCGAGCCGAGCCCGAGCTCGATTGACTTATGAGAGCTCGAGCTCGGGCTCGATAAACAAACGAGCTTTGTTTTGAGGCTCAAGCTCGACTCGGGCTCGATAAGGCTCGGCTCGTTTCATTAGGCCTAATTGACCTTTATTAAGCTCAACTAACTATCATTGAAGCTAACTGACAATCATCAGACCTAGTTGACTTTCATTGGACCTAATTGACCATCATTGAGCTAAAAAACTGCAATTAACCATCATTTGGCCTAAATGACCATCATTGGGTCTATTTGATCACCACTGGGCTTAGTTGGCCATCACTGAGCCTTAACAACTCTAACTGACCTTCATTGAACCTAGTTTACCATCGTTGGGTCTAATTGACCGTCATTGGGCCTAATTGACAATCATTGAGCTCAACAACCCTAACTGACCATCGTTGGGTCTAATTGACCGTCATTGGGCGTAATTGGCCATCATTGAGCTTAACAACCCTAAATAGCCTTCGTTAGCCCTAATTTACCTTTATTAAGCTCAACTAACTATCATTGAACTGACAATCATTAGACCTAGTTGACTTTCATTGGGCCTAATGGGCCGTCATTGAGCTTAAAAACCGTAATTAACCATCATTTGGCCTAAATGACCATCATTGGGTCTATTTGATCACCACTGGGCTTAGTTGGCCATCACTGAGCCTTAACAACTCTAACTGACCTTCATTGAACCTAGTTTACCATCGTTGGGTCTAATTGACCGTTATTGGGCCTAATTGACAATCATTGAGCTCAACAACCCTAACTGACCATCGTTGGGTCTAATTGACCGTCATTGGGCGTAATTGGCCATCATTGAGCTTAACAACCCTAAATAGCCTTCGTTAGCCCTAATTGACCTTTATTAAGCTCAACTAACTATCATTGAAGCTAACTGACAATCATTAGACCTAGTTGACTTTCATTGGGCCTAATGGGCCGTCATTGAGCTTAAAAACCGTAATTAACCATCATTTGGCCTAAATGAGCATCGTTGGGTCTATTTGATCACCATTGGGCTTAATTGGCCATCCAGGGACTAAATTGCCATTTTTGAAACTTAATTTATAAAAGAAATAAATATATATAAATTGTTTTAAAAAGTCTAGGGTTCATATGGTCATTATTGAAACTATTTTAACTGAATGGTCTAACCGGGTTAACTTTCAAATAAAGATTTCTTCTTTAAACATTAACTCAGTTAGGATATTTAACTGAACAGTACAGGGCCCATTTGTGTCAACTTCCGAAACATCAGGGACCAATTATGTACATTTTATGAAAGTATAGGGACCGTCATTGGGCGTAATTGGCCATCATTGAGCTCAACAACCCTAACTGACCATCGTTGGGTCTAATTGACCATCATTGGGCGTAATTGGCCATCATTGAGCTTAACAACCCTAAATAGCCTTCGTTAGCCCTAATTGACCTTTATTAAGCTCAACTAACTATCATTGAACTGACAATCATTAGACCTAGTTGACTTTCATTGGGCCTAATGGGCCGTCATTGAGCTTAAAAACCGTAATTAACCATCATTGGGTCTATTTGATCACCACTGGGCTTAGTTGGCCATCACTGAGCCTTAACAACTCTAACTGACCTTCATTGAACCTAGTTTACCGTCGTTGGGTCTAATTGACCGTCATTGGGCCTAATTGACAATCATTGAGCTCAACAACCCTAACTGACCATCGTTGGGTCTAATTGACCGTCATTGGGCGTAATTGGCCATCATTGAGCTTAACAACCCTAAATAGCCTTCGTTAGCCCTAATTGACCTTTATTAAGCTCAACTAACTATCATTGAAGCTAACTGACAATCATTAGACCTAGTTGACTTTCATTGGGCCTAATGGGCCGTCATTGAGCTTAAAAACCGTAATTAACCATCATTTGGCCTAAATGAGCATCGTTGGGTCTATTTGATCACCACTGGGCTTAATTGGCCATCCAGGGACTAAATTATCATTTTTGAAACTTAATTTATAAAAGAAATAAATATATATAAATTGTTTTAAAAAGTCTAGGGTTCATATGGTCATTATTGAAACTATTTTAACTGAATGGTCTAACCGGGTTAACTTTCAAATAAAGATTTCTTCTTTAAACATTAACTCAGTTAGGATATTTAACTGAACAGTACAGGGCCCATTTGTGTCAACTTCCGAAACATCAGGGACCAATTATGTACATTTTATGAAAGTATAGGGACTGTTTATGCAACTTTTAGAAACAACAGGGACTACTTTTGTAAAAACTGAAACTTCAGGGACCAAAGTTGTAAATATTTCAAAAATCTGTCAAAAAGGGGGTTCTTCTTTAAAGAACCGGCCCTTTGCAAGGATCGAACTCATGACCTATCGTTTAGAACCGCAACGCCTTAACCAGTTTATCCTCCTACTAGGAGCTGTTAGGATATAAGATTTAAATTCATTTATACATTGTTTATGCAACTTTTAGAAACAACAGGGACTACTAGAACCGCAACGTTTAGAACCGCAACGCCTTAACCAGTTTATCCTCCGACTAGAACCGCGACGCCTTAACAGTACGGGTCGAAACGGTATGGGTTGAAATGGTACGCGTCGAAACGGTACGCGTCGAAACGGTACGGGTCAAAACGGTACGCGTCGATCCCTTATCACTGTTTTCGATCAAACAAACCTTGAACAAATAATCAGCGAAACGGATCCGTCAAACAGATTCTGCGGAAAACTGTCGATTCTGCAAGTGTAAATGCAGTGTAAATGACTGGATTCTGCACAAAACGACAAATTTCGGCGACTGAAGGTTCTGTTCAGCAGCTGATTTTCTGATTCGTGTGAAATGTCACAGATTTACGCAGACTATCAAAGATTTATCCGTGCCTTCGTTTCAAAAACAATCAGTGCGAATCATGTCTATGTAGATCTGTGAATAATGTGACTTGTCAAACCATGCGAATCAGCAATCAGATTTAATTCAAACTTGTGCAAATTCTGTATCAGATCTGTGCAGACTCGTTGAACTGATTCATCCAACTGTGCAGACTCAAAAAAATTCGAACAGAACTGATCCGTAACAGTACGGGTCGAAACGGTACGGGACTTTATGTTGATTCAGCCTTTTATTATAGGTTCGCTTACCATTGATTCAGCCTGGATATTCATAGTATTCTGATTGTATAACCCTCCCTACACAAGTTTGTAGGTGTCGCTCGGAAGTGAGGTCCGGAAATCCAGACGAAGGTTCGGACAATGGGGTGGGCCTTCCATTTGACAAACATATATATATGAACACACACCACACACACAGTTTTATATTTTTTTAGTGGTGGTTCGAGGATGTTTGTTAATGTAAAAAAATGGATGCTTTTAAAAAAGTTTGGAATCTGGTATGACGCTGAAATGACGGTTTGTAGTTTGGATGGTCTAAAAACCACCTTAAAACCTACCAAACATGTGGTCTTTGACCTTCCTGTATGTGACTACCACATAGGCTTCATAGGCATTGCATTGTGTAAGGTCTTAGAGTAAACAATTGATAATAATACATTTATAACAAGACACACAATAAATAGGCAAGAAACACATTATTCCATAACTCAAAGTCAAATACTATTATCTTGTTGTTTAAGATGCAGAGATTAAAAGCCTCATGCCAATATTACAGTGATCAGAGAAACTGCAAATGAAGCTGTTAGAACCCTTCACAAGGGTAATTTGGTCATTTCCACTTGTGTACACCTTTGCATCGTATGGGGATACATCACATCCATAATAGCCTCCCTCGTCCACAGCCACCACATTATGTGATCCTTTTGTGTACTTAAACACTGGTACAATCATATAATAACAATTCGAGTAATTAAATACGCACTTCTTTAATAATATCAACACATATTATTATTATATCGAAAGTGGTGATAGGATACCAAGGACGTCGCCTGCGTTGAAATTCTTGCCTTTTTCCCAGCCATCGACGTTAAACGTCCAGCCATTGTCATCGCCGACAACATAAGTAGCTGCCTGAGCTACCTCGCATACCACTACTAGACAAATTTCGGCGACTGAAGGTTCTGTTCAGTAGCTGATGTTTCTGATTCGTGTGAAATGTCACAGATTTGCGCAGACTATCAAAGATTTATCCGTGCCTTCGTTTCAAAAACAATCAGTGCGAATCATGTCTATGTAGATCTGTGAATAATGTGACTTGTCAAACCATGCGAATCAGCAATCAGATTTAATTCAAACTTGTGCAGACTCAAAACAATTCGAACAGAACTGATCCGTAACAGTACGGGTCAAAACGGTATGGGTCGAAACGGTACGCGTCGAAACGGTACGTGTCTCTTGCCGCCGCCGCCGCAACAAGAAAAAAAAGATAATTTGAACAATTTAACTGCAAAATAAAAGAACTAAAATTTCAAAAAAATCGACTAAAATCCAGGCATAAACGAGGATCGAACCCACGACCCCTTGATTGCTTCACACGCACCAAAACCACTCCACCACTTCATCCGCTTGTAAATTAATTGGTTTTTAATTTATAAAAACACCAACTTTAATCGTCCTTTTTATTTAAAAATAACCAAAACAGAGTAAATCTACTGTGATTGTTTTGTATCATCGCAAATACCAATTAGAATTAGAAACAAGGCTGCATCATACGTAACCCTACTGTTCGACAATTTTGAAGGCTGCATGTTGGACAATTTTGAAGGCTGCATATATACAAACCCTGTTGTTATGAAAAGAAGGTTGCATCATACGAAACTACAAGGCTGCTGTTCGACAATTTTGAAAGGTGTTCAACTAATTTATGCATGTTCTTTAATAAATATTGTTTAAACATATTCAACAGATATATGATTTGTTGAACTATGGAACCCTACTGTTCTTTAATTTATGGATGTTCTTTAAATACAGCCATGTATTTATTGCTTGGTCGGTGATCAGGCAATAAAATTTGACAATCATAAGGATGCGTATATTATATGATGTTTCTCTACATACCTTGTCGTATTTTTATTCTAATGTGTTTTTACTCTACTATGCTTATGTACCAGGTCGTGATTAAAGGATGGATAAGTCTTGGATGTTAACCGATAGAACCAAAAAACCATATATGGATGGAGTTGCAGCATTTCTAGATTACGCAGTTCGCAATTTGAAGATGTCGACGAACATCGACCCAAAAAACACTAAACAAAAAACAAAAATTCCATGTCCATGTATAAATTGTTTAAACCACTACTCTCTTCCTTTGGATGAAGTGGATCATCACTTGTTCAATAAGGGAATTGATCCAAATTATACAAGGTGGATAAAACATGGAGAAAAAGATGAGCCAGTTAAAAATGTGCTTCATACAGAGTATTTTGACACCGAAATTCCAACAGATGCCATGGAAACAATAGAAATGGTAAATGCCACAGAAGATAATTTCACAGAGGACTATGAGAAGCTTCAGGAACTACTTGTTGATGCTGAGAAGCCCCTTTATAAAGGATGTCCAAACTTCACAAAGTTGTCCGCACTAGTTCAACTAGTCAACTTGAAGAGTAAGCATGGAGTCTCAGATAAGTGCTTTACTGAACTTCTAGTTTTGTTGAAAAAGATGCTACCTGAAGGTAACGAAATGGTTAACAATACATATGAGGCAAAAAAGACAATGAAGGCAATGGGTTCAGGATATACAAGGATACATGTATGCATCAACGACTGCATTCTTTACAGGAAGGAGTACAAAGACTTGGTTGTATGTCCAACTTGTGGGAAGTCAAGGTGGAAGGTGGATGAGAACACTAAAATAATGTATGAAAATATTCCTGCAAAGGTAATGTGGTACTTTCCCATAATACCACGATTGAAACGACTCTTTCAAGCTAAGAGTATAGCAAAAGATTTATTATGGCACGCCACCAGTTCCAAAAAACCCGGTGTTTTACGCCACCCATCAGATTCACCTGCATGGCAAGCCATAGATAACCAATTTCCCGAAATTGCTGACGATCCAAGAAATCTTCGGCTTGGCATTTCCACAGATGGGGTTGACGTAAATAGAGGTAATAGAAATCATAGTGTTTGGCCGGTTTTAGCTGTCATTTACAACCTTCCGCCTTGGTTGTGTATGAAAAGAAGGTTTATCATGCTTTCGGTACTAATATCGGGAACGCCTGGAAACGATATTGATGTGTTTTTAGATCCTTTGATTGATGATCTACAACTCTTATTTGAAGAAGGAGTTGAAACATATGACGCCTATGCACAAGTAAAATTTATCCTACGTGCAGTTGTTTTATGGACGATTAATGATTACCCTGCTCTTGGTACACTATGTGGCTGCCCTTATAGTGGATTCCATGGTTGTGTAGTGTGTCGAAAAGAAACTCAATGTTGTAGACTTCCTTTCTCATCCAAGCAGAGTTATGCTGGTCACAGAAGATATCTACCATATAACCATCCTTTCAGAAAGCAAACGAAGGCGTTCAATGGAAAACAAGAATGGGGAACTACTGAAAATCCTATGACCGGGGAAGAAATATTCAACGAGGTTAAATACGTTAAGAATATATGGGGGAAAGAATTTAAGGATAAAGTATCAGGAATCCTAGAAACTTCTACTGGAAAAGGGGGGAAGACAATTAAGAGAAAAAGGAACACATCAAAAGAGGGTGATAGTTCAAATTCCGGACATAAAGAACCGACCTATTGGAAGAAATTCAACATATGGTATCGACGACTTAGGTATTGGCGGTATAATTGTGTCCAACATTGTATTGATTTCATGCACATTGAAAAGAATGTGGCTGAGAGTATTGTCGGAACATTGCTAAACGTTCCAGGAAAGACGAAAGATGGATTGAATGCTCGATTGGATCTGGCGCATTTTGGGTTAAAACAAGAGTTGTAGGCTAAAACACAAGGCAACAAAACAATACTTCCTGCAGGATGTTACACGTTAACGAAAGATGAAAAAGACAAGTTTTGTGAAACATTATACAACTTAAGGGTGCCACAAGGGTATTGTTCTGATTTTTCTAGTTTGGTGAATCGAAAGGATAGGAAACTTGTGGGACTTAAATCACATGATTATTATATGCTTATGCAACAGTTTTTGCCCATTGCAATACGGTCTATCATGCCGGAACCCACAAGATATGCTATTATCAGGTTTTGCTTTTTTTTCAAATCAATATGTAGCAAAGAAATCAAGGTAGAAGAACTAGATAAGTTGCAAGAAGAGCTTTGTGTGACATTGTGTCTGCTCGAGAAATATTTTCCCCCATCCTTTTTCGATATTATGATTCATTTAACTGTGCACCTTACTAGGGAGGTAAAATTATGCGGGCCAATATGCTTTCGGTGGATGTATCCCTTTGAAAGGTGCATGAAGGTTATTAAAGGGCATGTGCGAAACAAAACTTATCCAGAAGGATGCATTGCTGAGGAGAATATTGCAGAAGAAACAATTGAGTTTTTCAGCGAATACCAAAAAAACATGAAGACTATTGGCATTCCACCATATAAGTATAAGACATCTGAAAATGATAACGGGGAAGGAAATCCTTTGTCAGCCGGTAAACCAGTTCTGGTTTCTCCGGAACTCTCCTTGAAAGCACATTTCTATGTATTGCAAAATACGCCCGAAATTGTGCCTTATATTGAGTAAGTATAACTAACATGTTTTTTTTACATTAGAATCTATCAAATATGATACTAATTTATGTACTTGTAGACAACACATGACCTTTTTGAAAAACCGACATGGTGGTAAACCACAAGCGTGGCTGGAGAAAGAGCATAACACAACGTTTGGTCACTGGTTACGTAACAAGGTAATTTAAATTTTAGCATAATATTAGTTTTTCCTTTATTGTACTTTGTGCAAGGTGAATCTCATCCTAGTAATGAAATTTAGGTTGAAAAAGAGTTAGCGGTTTCCACAGAAAGTATATCAGAAACCGTAAAGTGGATTTCACATGGAGCACACAGCAACGTATTAAAATACGAAGTATATGAAATCAATGGCTATACATTTCGTACAAAATCTCGTGACGGTGGAGTTTACCAAAACAGTGGGGTTGGTGTAGAGGCAACTGACATGCACATTTCTAAAGAAGTAGTAACCTACAGAAAAAACTTCTATTATGGGGTATTACGAGAGATCTGGGTACTAGATTATCATATTAAAAGAATTCCTCTTTTCTTGTGCGACTGGGTTGAAAATAGAAATGGGGTCAAACAAGATAGTCTTGGTTACACGTTGGTCGAACTTAACAGATTAGGCCACAAGGATGATCCGTTCATATTGGCCTCACAAGCACGACAGGTGTTTTATGTTAAAGACCAGCTGGATAAAAAAATGTCTATTGTCTTTATGTCTTTATGACACCTCCCAAAAACTATAGAGATTCGTATGACGACGTTGATGAGGAATTTAGTACTGTAATTTTTCCTCAGAATGATAATATATTGCCACGTGTAGATCCACTTGACATGGGTAATGAATCCCGCGATGATTATTACAGAACTGACTGTAACGGTATAGTTTTACGTAATGCCGATTGAACTATGTCATGGTTATCATTACATTAGTCATTTTCTTTGTTTTTTATTTAGTGAATAATATGTAAAAGTGCTGAATTGTAATGTTTTGAATGATAATATTAGAACCTCTGCCTACAGTTGTCTGAATGGTTGGATTGTTATGTTAAACGGATCAAATTATAGCAATTTATTATGGAACGGGTCAAACATGCCAAAATGCAGTGAACATGTAATAATATAGCATTTTAAACTGAAACGAGTCAAACCCGCCAAAATGTGATGAATTAATATTTGTAAGGGACAAATATAGCGAACTAAGTTTTATTGGGTAATACATGTACAAATCAAACAATCTGCAAACAAAAGAGCAACGATTATAACTCCACACAATATAATCATTTTATGATCTCAAATTAACATAAATTCAAATTGATAACTTAATATGCCATTTACACATAGTATAACCATATGCCTGCTAATTATCGATATATCAATTAGACCTGGCAAACGGGTTGGGTCAGGTTGGGTCGGGTCATGGGTCAAAATGGGTTCGGGTCAAAACGGGTCAATTATAAAAAAAGGGTTGTTTTGGTTCGGGTCGAAACGGGTTCAGGTCAGAACGGGTTCGGGTCGGAATGGGTCCGGGTCGGAACGGGTCCGGGTCAAAACGAGTTTCGGGTCGGGTCAGGTTTTTTTTAACACAAAATTAGATACAATAAATAATATAAAAGCCATCATGTGTCAGGTACCAAGAAACCTCTTAATCCATATCAATACATCAGTTCACTAAAGTACATTAAATGATGTAAAGATTTTTTAAAGTTGGGTACTATTTCTTTCGATTAACATTTGGCAGCTATCAAACAGAAAGCATATATTTATAATTACAAAAAATGGTGTATCAGTTTAACAACACAATCATAATTATCTTCTTGTATAGAATCAATAATCCTATCCCAAAAAGCTTTTTCTAGCGTCTCTCGTACCTGGGGTTTATAAGGGCCATTTTAGGTATTTGATCACTAGGATGATAAATAACTGAAACAGACAAAGAAAGACAAACTAACCTTGACCGTTGTTTGGTCTTCAACAGCCCCATTGAATCTACTAGAAGAAAATATGATGCCCGTGAACAAATTCATTCACAATTAACTCATTCTCCATGCTGATCATCTCACCAGAATGATTCAACTGCCTTCCTAGAGATGATCTACTAGCAGCAGAGACCATCGTCTTGGAATCAACATCTTTAAATAGGGCACGGACTACACGACTCAGCTCTTCACTTTTGTTCCTTTTGTCTGAGTTAGCAATTGCAGTTGCCAGCAAGGATGAAGATGGTGGTATATGTGGGATATGTGAACCAGCTGGACTGACATTTTCCATTACATTAAAGTATGTTCTTTATGTATCCAAAAAGCATTCTTCATACGCTCTATCCTGCATCTAGATTTCTACAGTATTGTATTTATCAACAACTCAAATTCGTGGACAAACTTCTTAGCTGACTCAACTAAAGTAGTCTCACGTTCGCCTTGACCACTAAAAAATGCATCAGGATGACCCAAAATCATGTAGGCACATAGCACTACTCTGACTTGGTACCTTGACAGCTTGACTGGTGTAAATAACCACAACAAAGGGCTCACTAACCTCCAATTCATACTCACAATCCATATATGACCAGCAATAATCACAAATATCAAGTCCAATTAACATCTTAGGGCTTTAATCATAACAAAATCACTTAAGTTTAACCTAATTTACATCAAATTTTAAACTAAAACTACAATACTCCTTCTAAACAAACAACGTCCCCTACAAAATTAACACAAAATTATCAACACTATAACATTCTGTTTTATAAAATCTAATTTCACATTATTCTATTGCAACAACAGAATATACAAGTCATATGAGCATGGTCAGATTGAATGCTAGAAGAACACTTACGCGACATTAGCAATCAGTAAAAAAACCATTTGACTTTGATCTCTTTTGAGTCTCCACTGAAGATGTTTCCGAATTACCTCACGGGCAACCCGTATGACCTACGGTAAGCTATGGCATTTCCGCACCAGCTTTTGTGGCTGAATACGGGTTCGTAGGAAGAAGTTGCGAAGCTTCATGGTTACCAACAACGGAATCCTCCTCTGTTTCTCCATACACCTCATCCGTACTCACGTGAATAAACCTTCTAATCTGGCCAGTGACTTTGCAGGCTTCTAGAAGCACATGCGTTCTGTAGATGTTATTCTTTGTGAACTCAAAACTGTTGCCAAACGACTTATCGATGTGAGTCTGTGCAGCAAAGTGCATGATGGTATCGATTGACTCGGTGATCAGAATGTAGTTGGCGAGGTCGGCGCTGCCGATATCCCCCTTCACAAACTTCAAGTTGGGGGACGATCTTTGTCAAGCACAACGATCTTGTAATCAGGGTAGTTTGTGATCAGCCGGTTAACAACATGAAAGGCAATGAAGCCTGCAGCTCCAGTGATAAGAATGGTATTTGGTTCGTAAGTATCCATACAGTAACTGTCACAAGGCTAACAAATCAAAGTCTGATTACAAAATCCACACGATAAAAACCTTTATAATTATTCAACACACTATGAACAACAAACCAACAAAGTTAAGTCAACGACAAATGACATAATTGCTAAACTGTATAGCATGCTTGACAGATCCAAATAACATTCTTCAGGAATATGGAAAGCACAAGCTAACAGATTTCTCCTTTCTTTCTCTAGCACCTTGCTAGTGTTTTTATAAAATTAGCCGTTCAACAACAAAAAACAAAACAAAAGAAAAGAAAAGAAAAAAAAAACAAGCTAATAAATACATCCTTGCTTTCTTTAGTACCTTGTTAGTGTTTTAATAAGATTTCACCATTCAACAAAAAAGAAAATATGACCAGCAAAAATCACAAACATCAAGTACAATTGACATCTTAGGGCTTTAATCATAACAAAACCACACATGTTTTACCTAATTTACATCAAGCTATAAACTAAAAGTACAATACGCCTGAGTAAAAAAAATACCATTTGACTTTAGATCTCTCTGAGTCTCCACTGAAGATGTTTCCGAATTACATCGCTTGCATCTGCAGGAGGAAAAAAGTGAAAATCGATATGAGTAATCTTATTCTAGCTTGCTTCAAACTGAATCATACGCTTAATTTGGGTAGCGGAGGAGAGTACATGAGAGGAGAACATTGATGGTAAGTGGTAACTAAATCTGGTTAGGGTTTCGTGGACGTTGGAATTGGCGGTGGTCATGGTGGAGACACGGTGGACATACAGTGGAGATCTCCTTAGCTTGATGGGGGTTAATTTAGATTTTGTGGAGGTGGGGAATTTGGGGGTTTTGAGGAAGAAGGAAATGATTGGTGACACAAATTTTACTGTGTCCATCTAGTAACTTTAGCCACACAAACACACCTTATTGTGAAATATCATGATAGTTGCTTGTATTTTGTCACACAAATTTTCAAGTGGCTATATATATCTTCCTTGATAATTACATACGGCCATACTTTTCTATTGTGGCTAGTGATTGTCACATTTTTATATTAAACATGTGACTGAAGGATTTAAATAGATGTGTTTTCGTCACAGGAATCAAGAAATCAAACAAACAAAGTGTCAATATGTTACATTTCGTCACACTTTTCTAGTTGTGGCTAGTAAATGTCACAATTTTTTTCTAGAAATGTGGCTAAATGTTTTGATCTGTTATACAATAGCCACATTAATAATAAAATGTGTGGCTAAAGGATTTGAGTTGTTATACAATAGTCACATTAATAACTAAATGTGTTGCTAAAAGTGTATTAAGATATTATAAATGACATTTAGCCACACATTTAATCAAAACTGTGGCAAGCCTGTTTTGGAAAAAGTGTGGCCAAAGCCCAGTTTTGACGTAGTGTACCGTGCAACATGGCACGATCAGGCAAACTAGTAGTTCGATCCAAATCGGCACGACCGTGCGGCCAGCCGCACGACCGTGCGAGTAAAAATCTCAACAGTAAAATCAGGGTATTTAAGCGAATTTTCAGTAAAAACTTATCACTTTTTCAAAACCCTAACAGCCGCACGGGAGTTCCAGGTCGCCCACACCTAAAAATCAACCAATTTTTGCTTAGATTTCACTCCAATCTTCTTCTAAGGTATGTTTCATACTTGTTTTTCAGATTTAACTTAGTTTCTGATGTAGATCTGGGGTTTGAATCAAGAAATTTGGGGGTTTTCTTCATAAAGTCAAATAAACCTTTGTTCTTGATTGTTTGATGCTAAATCGGTAGTTCTGATCCTTGATTCAAAGTCCATTCACTGATTACAAGTTAGATTTTGAAATATACAAGTTAAAATCAGTAAATAGAAGTGTTTTCTGATGAGTTTCCCGTTCGCAGGGTCATGCAATTTAATCGGCATGGCAGTGCCGATCAGAAAACAAGAACAGATCAATGAATCAGAACTGCGACTCCGGGTCGTGTGGCAGTGCCAAATCGGCACGGCAGTGCAGGACCAATTACCGAAAACAACCAAACACCGATCTTGGATTGGCACGGGAGTGCGACCAGTCGCACGACTGTGCGGATGCTGAAACGACAACAGAATGTCATAAACAGCCTATTCCGGTGGCTGCACTTAAAATGTTAGATTCTGCTCTGATTTTGTTGTATTCATGTACGCAGATGAACCACAGATTCCTCGAGTTCAGCGAAAACAAAACGAAAGAACGTCCCTGTGTTGCCAGATTGGAGGCATTATGTAACAGACGGGGACAAATCGTTGAACCGAGAAGGATCAACTGGGGCACTCTAACAGCCCTAAACCAAGAAGAGAGGCTATCCAATATGATTTCGTATCCGATGTCAAGGTTGTTGAACATTGCATGACCCGTATATATCGAGCTTACATTACAATTTTTCGCTTCATACACTTATGACAAACCAAAAAGCGAAAATCCAGACTTTAATAATAAGGAAACGATACAATTCAGATTGGGAAAGAAATGGCATAAGTGGTCAGTTGCTAGACTGGGGAAAAGGCTAGGAATATACTTAGCTGAAGACATAGATTCAGACCTTTTCACCAACATCTACAAATTTGACAATGACCACCACCGGGCAAACTTTTGGGCACAAGTGGCAGATGGGCCAATCTATGATGCAAGAAAGGCTAAAGCATCGAGACTACGAGGCTCGATTCTTAGGGTCATTCATCAGGTTATGAGTCACACCATTTGTGGACGCATGGACAGTGCAGGAAACTGTCCCACTCCAGATCTTCTTTTCTTGTATTCAATTGTGAATGGAGTGCACGTCAACCTCGCAGCTAGATTGGCTGAATTCTTCTTAAACAGTGCGGGGAGAACTACAAGCAGTGAAATCCACGGTGGTGAATATGTGACTCAGTTGGTATACAACTTCGGTATTATGACGGATGATGTAGTCAGTGGTCTCACAATGGTTCATGCAGGAGGAGATGTAGACATGAGGTCTTTGAGAGCAATGGGTCTGGTAGTGGATACAGACAATGGCCTGAGATTGAGGGGTCTAAATGGAGAGATATGGGATCCGCTACCAGCACAGGACGAAGACGTTAACATGGATGAGCATCAGGTATTAGAGCCGCCACCACACAACCAGCCGCCACACGATCAGCCACAGCACAAAGAGCAGCAGCACCAGCACCAGTATCAGTATCCACCAGGTATACCTTCCTATCCCGAGTTGTACCAGTAGTTTCAGCATATGCAGGTTACTCAGGACACTATGAGAGCCACCCAGGAGACTATGCGGGCGACTCAAGACACCATGAGGGAGGAGATGTATGCAGGTTTTTCCTACATCTTCAGAGGGCTACAAAGCATCTATCCTAGCCACTTCGGAGAACCTCCACAGTTTCCGTTTGGAAACCCATGTAACTATGGGGCGGGTTCATCTGGAACACGCCACCATGATGATGATGAGGAGTAGGAGGAGGTGAAGCGGACCACTCAGAAACTGATGTTTTATCATATTTCTATTTTAGTACTTTATTTTATTTGGGATTTTTAAAACTTTATGTCTGTTTTTAAATGTTTAAGTAGTGTGTTTGCTTTGTTTGAATAATGGATTTCGTTTGGTTATCTAACATTTTGATTAATGGTAGTATTGACTGTTTTAGCAAGTGACATACTTGACAGATTTGTAAAGAATGCACACAGAGTTGATACGACTTCAATCAAAGTCTACTCAAACAAGTCAACTCCAACTCTGAGGGAGTACCTCTTTCTCTTTTCACATTATTAGTCTTTCTCTTTTCACATTATTAGTTTAGGTCTTCATAATTGCTTAACTAATATGTATTTCACATTGGGACAATGTGAAGTTCAAGTGTGGGGGGGGGGGGTTTAAAAGGTTTTGAACTTTGTTTTTCCTTAACTGTTCTCATTTCTGTACATATTTTTGAAAAATAAAACAAAAATGGTCAATTTGTGTCCTTTAGAAAGCATCAAATTTGATAAAAACCGACAAGCCAAATTGATTTTTTTTAAAAGATAACTAAAAGCGTGATAAAACAAAAAGAAAGACTTGCATGTTTATCTTTATATTTATACCCATTCCATATGTTTACGTGAGCATATTTTTGAGCCTTTACAGCTTTCTTGTCAAATACTTCTTTGTTTTTGCGGAAAATGAGTTAGCCGGATGTTTCATGTAATTTAGAACTTGTCATTTGTATGCTTTTCAAAATCATGAATATGTGAAATTACATAGAAATGATAGAGGCACTTAGGATACCCTTTTGTCAGCCTTTTTTTTGTTTATATCCCGCACCCAACATTATCCATTAGTTCGCCATGTTGAGCCTATTTTTCTGTATTTTTTTTCTAAACTTTACCCAAATATTAAAGCCTACTTAAACCAAATATAACCTTTTCATATTTACCCCTTTTTGTTAAAATTCGGCCATAGCTATCTAAGTTTGATACAAATTTTAGTTTATGTAAAAAAAAAAAAACCGTTTGTAAAAACTCTCTAAGGGAATTATGGAAAATCATTAAGAAGAAAACAGAGAGTAAAAAGTGTAAAAAGAATAAACTCTGAACACATACACAATAGCTTAGCAACGTGTGTTCAGAATCCTAGAAAATAAATCGCCGAGTTTTAACCCTTTTAGCCACTTTTAAATATCCATTCCATACCCTTAACCACAACCTAACGTTACAAATCATCAAAGACCTATTGATTTATGTTTTTCACATATTAATTGGTGGAGATTAGATCTTTTGACAAGCTTATGATATTGCATGATTCATTGACTAGGCATCGAGTGTTTTACATACACATTATATGTATGATTCAGAAATTTAACCGAGTGTGTGTGAACATTGTGAGAAATATAAAGATTTGCATGCTAAGTCAATCGAACGTAGAATCATTGCTTTATAATTATCCTTTCATACATCCAACAAAGCTTGTTTGTTTTAAAATCTTTGATGATGACTTTTTGAAAAACCAATTTGACCACTAAACAAATTAGTAACTTTGTAAATATTCAGATTTAATTCCTTGTTTTATTTTAAGTTTGCTTGAGGACAAGCAAAGTTCAAGTGTGGGGATGTTTGATGTACGTTAAATTATACATGTTTTTATACCCCAAAACACTTCCGTTTTAAGCATTTTTTACAGAAATCGCGACGTTTAGGTACCAAATTCGGTACTTTTATATTTTCAGGTCTTAAACGAAGAACAAAAGAAAATCTGATGAAAACGGATAAATTCTGATGCATTTCTGATAAAAAGAACAAAATTCTGATCTGCCAGGTCTCGCACGACCGTGCGACCTAACGGCACTACCGTGCCGGTTGCTTGATCTCAGAAGCACTGCCAGTGCAATTACCAGTGCCTATCTGTTCCCGGGCCGCATGACCGTGCCACCCGCCGCATGACCGTGCCACTGCTAAATCAAGCGTTCTGATCAACTTTCTAGAGACATCGCACTACCGTGCAATCCACGGCATGACCGTGCCGATCTGATGACCCAGGAAACTTGTCCACTAGTCCACTTGGCTGACCTCGAATCGGGCAATATGACGTCACCGACAACACCTTTCGCACGACCGTGCGACCATCGACACGACCGTGCCGATCATAAAATGTCCTATAAATAGAACCATTCGCTACTGGTTCAAATGTTGGGTTTTTCTCCATGTTTCTGGGCGATTTCTGGGTTCCGAAGCAGTCCTGATCAGACCACTTTGAAGCTTCAAGACCGAATGGATGCATAACCGATCCAACCCATCAATTCCTTGCTTGTTTATGGTTCGATTCCTTGTTCTTTAACATGTATTCTGATCATTTTGCAAGTTATGAGCTGATGTTAGTTTATGTTTAATGTAGTATTATGTAATAGTAGTAATGAACTTGTTTCTTGAATAATCGTTACACTGTAATCTTGTTTGTATGAAACTTTAGTACTTTTTCATGTTTGAATATTCATGATTATATAATGAATGTTTCATTGATGTTGAGTTCCTGATTATGTTTGATTATCTTGGATAATGAATCTGTGGTTAGTAGGATGGTAACTATTTCTTAATTAATCACTTGTTTGTAGACTTTGTTTACACCATGAAACCGGACCAGGGTATTGGTTTTATACAAGATATATCTTATTTTGATTAGGAATACTTTCTTGCACGAAAGGGTTCTAATGAATTATATGGTGTTGATTACATGTTCTTGAATGCGGTTTATGATCCTTGTTTTATAGTTTTGGTCTGAAATTGTTGACATGGTAGATTTGTGTTCAAGACTTGTAAAGTTGAAACTGTTTGTTATATGATCTACTTAATTGCTTATCCTCGTGGTTGTATTGTGACCATCGGTATTGCTTTCTTTGATAACTGAGGTTAGGAATCCAGATCAGGTAAATAACCTATCTTTAAATATTCGCATGAATAAATATCAATAGCTCGCTAATGAATGATTTTAGGTGGTTAACGTGTGACCATCGCGTTAACTTTCCGAAGAATCATAATGCTAGAAATCCAGACCCGGTAACTAGCTGTCTTGCAATTGGAAAATTGATTAAGTGCTTTTGTGACATATCTAGATAACATGTTTAGGTTGTTTGTGAAACAAGATAATATTTATTTTTTTTATTTGAAGTTTATTTTGTTTTAGTTATAATTTTAGATAATTTAGTTAAACAACCAGTCACTTATCCTTTTATCTGGTAATCTAATGACAAAGATTTAGTACTTAATAACGCCCATGTTCCATGGATCGATATCTGGCTCTTACCAATACTTTGCTACATATATGACGGGATACACTTGTCCTTTGTTGTGTGTGTTTTAATGTTAATGTATAAACCATTTTTATAAATAAATAAAACACATTTCATTGCGTGTGAAAATACTGTAAATAAATGTATATAAAACACCTACGTCAATGGCATTTTGGTTAAAGATGACGTTTTTTAGTATGATCAATGGATGGGATGGTAACGTCGTTTAGGAGGGATTTTTTTATAATAAATGTTAGTAATAAAGTTTCAGTTAATGTTTGTTCACCTTTAACTGTTAAAGCTGTAACGCGTTTCATCATTAAGTTTGGCGTTTTGTATGAATGGTGTTTTAGATAAATATGGCATTTCATCTGGAAAAGACTGATGTGTATGACTTATAGTTTAAGGCGGGAATTTTAATGGCGTTTTGCTCATGAGTTTGGCGTTTTGTATTAGAGCAGTAAAAAGACCCTTTTACCCTTAATGAAGCGCGTCCAGGTAATAAAGTTGATGTTATTTACGAAAAAGCCACCGCGCCAGTCTAATCCATACATTGTTTTGATCCAACGGATGAGGGGCGTTTTCACCGTTATCACACTTATAGGCGTTTTCCCTAAATCATGCCCTTATATATATAGGGTTAGGTTCATTTGTGAACAACCCCATGATAGTGAACTGTGTGAACTAATCCTAGTCCTTGATTATCAATACACAATTGTAAATCAAGGGCCAGGATTTGATCCGGATTTGATGATGAAAATACACTAGTGTATTTTATGATTTGATGATGTAAATCAATGGCCAGGATTTGTTCACTAAGTTCACAAATACATTAGTATTCACTCTAGAACCCCACCCTATATATATAAGTCTATTGCCCAATGTTTAAGTCATTCAGAAGATATTTTGTGAATCACTTACTCTTGTTTCTCTTTCTCTTAGGGTTCTTAAGGCTTGATCATACATTTTCTCTAAATCATCTTGAATCAGTGATTTGGTGTGTGAGATCTTGTATTAAGTTTTTGTGACAACTCGTGTTTTAGAACTCTTTTGTGTGCTTTAATGTAACATGTCTGAATGTTATGTGGTTATGTGATGCATTGATTTAATGGAATGTTATGATATTGTGTTATGTGGATTGTGTAAAATATGTTATATGTTTATGTGATGCGATCGCACAACATACAACTCTAACCCGATCGCACAAGCCTTTGGGCTTTTTGCTTCACACTCTTCTCGGCCTACACTTATTGTACTCGAAACCCAAAAGGGCAGCCCATGTATGGGTTCGGCCCACTTCTCTTATACGCATACAAACACCTTTGTGGGGTTTTGTTTCTCATCTGTTGCAAACACTCAAAACACACACCAAACCCTATTCTCTCCCTCTCAAAGTCGACGGCAACACACCCCCTTTCCATCGAAGCTTTTGATTCGGATCATCCTTTCTATCTTCAACCGGTTAGTGTTTCATAGTTATTGTTTTGTTAAATGTTATTGTGATTTATACGTTCTCATACAATGATTTACGAATGATATATGATTGTTTATGATTGATGAGGTATGATGTTCATGAAAATCGGTTCATATGTGTAGTACATTTAGGTCATTGTAGAATTGATAATCGTATGATATTAAAGAACCGAATACATGATAATCGGCTGTGATATGTTATCATTCGGATAAATGTTGCAATGTTATGATAGGGTACATGTTAGTAATCAAGGCCATGAACCTGTTAATGTGTTTGAAGATGTGGTTGATGTTTATGCTATGAATGTAATTACGGTTCTTATGAATTAGAGGATAAAACCTTAGTTTGATCGATCCACATTCAAGTTGGAAACTGTTTGATTGTTTGACCGATTTGATGCAAAATAGGAAACTATTGAATGATTGAAACCGACTGCATGAAATTAAGGAAACTAGTAACTAATCGCACAAGAGCTTAGTCGCACAAGTCAGTCGCACAAGCTCCAAATCGCACAAGCTAGGATATTCTAGGCTACAATTGTTAAAGCACTGTGTACAACATTAGATTTCATGATCGCACAAGGCATGTGGATCGCACAAGCCAGTGTCGATCACACAAGTCTTGGGCCACACACAGTAGTTAGACTTAACGTATGATATTGGGCCGAATGGCCCAACCCAGTCACACAACTTAACTGGATCGCACAAGTCCATCCGGACCGCAAAAGATCAATGTCTGTTATTAATTGGGCTGTGTAGATATTATTGGGCTTATTTATAAACTGGGCCGGGTGAACTTTGGATCGCACAACATGTTGTGGATCGCACAAGGTTGTTCTGATCGCACAACATTTTGGGTCGGGTAGTTGTTTGGGTTCCAACTACCCAATCGCACAAGATGCTATTGGGCTTACACTGTTACCTCAGCCCAATACATCCTGATCACACAAGTTCGGGTTTTATGTGTTTAACTGAATTGTTTATCATGCTCAATGTGTATGCCATGATCATTACGTGTTCTTGACTTGTTAGTTCTGTGTAAACTTACGTGCACTACTTGAACCTAGACCTGACTTGTATGGTAACCATGTTAGGACGTGGTTGACCACATATAGCTCAAGTGACCATTTTGTGTATCTGCCGAGCAAACCGAGGTGAGTTCACACACTTTCTAAGGCATGGGATTCCCGGTGGGTGGGAATGGGTTAAAGAATTTAAAACGGAACCTACATATCCTCCTTGGGTAGGATATGTATGGCCATCCTCCTTAGGTAGGATACCAATATAAATCCTGCGTATTCTCCTTGGGTAGAATACGTACGTTCATTCTCCTTGGGTAGGACAACAACCTTAAACTACTAGCCAAAACTCTATCACCGAAGTCCCTTATTTTATATCGACTTAATCGCCGAGGCCGATGGCGAGCGGGTCATTAGTTAATAGCGCTATTAGGTTTGACAAACCTCACACCATGTCGTTCGAACGAGCGTGTACTAATGGATCATGGCAAACTATCAATGATGATAGACATTTACGTAGGGCACAACTATTCTTCGTCAGTCGTCGATATGTTAACGGTCTAGTGGTTCACATGGGGAAGCCCCCACTGATTATGGATATGGATTGGGAAATAACGATACTGGTTAACTCGTGGTTATGAAACAACTTATGGTTTTCAAAACAAACTTGCAAAACTAAACAACCAACTGTGAACTCGCTCAACTTTGTTGTTGACTCGTTGTTACATGCCTTGCAGGTCGTTAGGTACATATGGAGCTTGCACAGGGTTGAGTGATCGTTGTGGGACATGGAGTGATGAGTTCTATGTTAAACATTTAAGCTTAAGTTCGGGTTTTACTTTATATGCTTCTGCTGTTAACTAAAAGTTGGTTACTTTCTTTAGACACCAATTATATTGTGGTTGGTTTTATTACTTAATTATGTTGTTCAATATGATTCGTGGCTTGATCCTGGTCAGTCACACCTTCATGCGGTGATACTCCGCTTGTGGATTTTGGGGTGTGACAGATTGGTATCAGAGCCATTGGTTATAGTGAACTTGGTTTTTAAAAGGGAAAAAGCTTTTTGATAAAACCAGACTATAACCTGTACAGTGCTCAACGATCCACAACGACGCTTCGCTCCACGTGCAAGACTCAACATTCTAGGTGATATGGTTTATGTTTATATTACCTACTTGTTAGTTACATAGTACATTGTTCATGGTATGCTTTGGTTAACGTAGCAACTATTGTTAGACACTCATTGTGTGCTTACTCTCTTCTGTCACTCCACACTTACACATTGTCACGACACTTTCCTCACTCATGCTCTCTTTATTGTGAAGATCATGAGTGGACGTATCAACCTAACTCAAGCCCAGCTGACGGATTTAATCAATGAGCAAATTGCTGCAGCGCTCGTAGCCGCTCAGGCAGGAGGTCAACATGCTCAGCCTCCTGTGTGTACATTCAAAACTTTTATGGACTGCCGACCTACTACTTTCAGCGGCACTGAAGGAGCTGTAGGCCTCCTCCACTGGTTTGAGAAACTCGAATCTGTTTTTGAGATGTGTTAATTCCCTGAGGCTCGTAGGGTGAAGTATGCTACTGGTACTCTTGAAGGTGTAGTGCTCACGTGGTGGAACGCTCAAGTTCAGATGCTGGGGTTGGTTGCTACTAATGCCACCCCATGGAACGATTTCAAGGAATTGATCAAGGAAGAGTACTACAATCGTGATGACATCCACAAGCTGGAGGTAGAGTTTTTCAACTTAAAGATGACGGGGTCAGAAATTGAAGCGTACACGAAAAGATCGAACGAGTTGGCTATCTTGTGTCCTACTATGGTAGATCCTCCTATTAAACGTATCGAGCAGTACCTTAAAGGCTTAGTGCCAGACATCCAGAGTCATGTGATTGCATCAAACCTCGCCATTATCCAGCAAGTTATTCGTTTGGCTCATCGTCTCACTGATCAGGCGGTCGAGCAGAACAAGTTGCCTAAGCGTATTGGTGCTACCACTGCTACTACTACTTCTGATGCCCCCAGCGACAACAAACGCAAATGGTATGGAGTCTCAAGCCATCACACCTCGCCATTATCCAGCAAGTTATTCGTTTGGCTCATCGTCTCACTGATCGGGCGGTCGAGCAGAACAAGTTGCCTAAGCGTATTGGTGCTACCACTGCTACTACTACTTCTGATGCCCCCAGCGACAACAAACGCAAATGGTATGGAGTCTCAAGCAAGGGTTCAACATCAGTTTAGTCTCAGTCTCAGCAGCGAAAGACTGATGACTACCAGAGTCCTGGTCAGCAATCTTTTGGTAGTCAAGGGCAGGGTGGATACCGAGAGAACCACCCCAAGTGCAACTGGTGCAACAAGCATCATAGTGGGCAGTGCAACAAGGGTCGTTGTCTGAGGTGTAACAAGTTTGGTCATGAAGCAAAGGATTGCAGGGGCGCAAGACCTGCAAATCAGAATCGTCAACAACAGCCACCAGCTCCACAGAATCAGCCGCAGCAATAGCAGGGTAATAAAGGATGCTATCAGTGTGGTGCTGAAGGTCACTTCAAGAGGAATTGCCCCCAGTTAAACCAGAATCAGAACAACAATAATCATGGGAACAGGAACAATAACGGGGGCAACAATGATGGCAATGGTGCCAGGGGTCGTGTTTTCGTGCTGGGTCAGGGTGATGCAAGGAACGATCCCAACGTTGTGATGGGTAAGTTTCTTCTGGATGATTTCTTTGTTACTGTTTTATTTGATTCGGGTGCCGATACTAGTTATGTGTCCCTAAAGGTTAGTGATATGCTTAAGCGCACTCCAACACTTTTGAACACCAAACACACGGTAGAACTAGCAAATGGTAAAAGTCTCGAAGCCACATACATAGTTAAGGGTTGTAATCTCGTCTTAGCTGGTCAGACCTTATCTATCGATCTTATTCCTATTGCTCTGGGTAGTTTCGACGTCGTTATTGGGATGGATTGGCTATCTCAACATCAAGCGGAGATTATTTGCAAGGAGAAAATCGTCCGTATTCATCATTCTGGTGAAGAACCTCTCGTGATTCAAGGCAACAAGAGTGGTGCTGTTGTGGGCATCATCTCTTTCCTAAAGGTCCAGAAGTGTTTGCGAAAGGGCCACACTGCTATTCTAGCCCTCGTTTCTGATGCATCCTCGAAGGAAAAGAAGATAGAAGACATTCCTATTGTGCGCGACTTTCCTGAGGAATTACCTGGTCTTCCGCCTCATCGACAGGTCGAGTTTCAAATCAAGCTAGCTCCTGGAGCAGCACCAATAGCCCGTGCACCTTATCGTCAAGCTCCATCAGAACTTGAAGAATTATCCGCACAGTTACAAGAACTATTGGAAAAGGGTTTCATACGTCCTAGCTCTTCGCCCTGGGGAGCTCCAGTATTATTTGTGAAGAAGAAGGACGGTACCTTCAGAATGTGTATTGACTATCGCGAACTCAACAAGGTGACTGTGAAGAATCGCTATCCTCTTCCACGCATTGATGACTTATTCGACCAGTTGCAAGGGTCGAGTTTCTACTCCAAGATTAACCTGAGGTCAGGCTACCATCAACTGAGGGTCCGAGACGAGGATATCTCTAAAACAACATTCAGGACTCGGTATGGGCATTACGAGTTCCTGGTTATGCCTTTTGGATTGACGAATGCACCTGCGGTCTTCATGGATCTTATGAACAGGGTGTACAAGCCTTACCTGGATAAGTTCGTCATTGTCTTCATCGACGACATCCTGATCTATTCGAAGAGTCAGGAGGAACACGAGCATCGTCTAAGACTTATTTTGGAACTCCTTCGAACAGAGCAGTTGTATGCCAAATTGATGTAGTGAGTAGTGTGATAATGAAGATCAAACACGTTGATTCTACGAATACCCGTGTAGTTCTTCCCCACCCCCCAAATTGCAACCCAAAGGCCACGGAATTTGAAGTGAAAATTCAGTTTTCTCAAAATTCAAGTCTGATTGTTTCAATTACTAAAGGGACATATAAATAAGAACAGAAATTCAAAATGGGCCTAAAAAAGATAACGGGCCAAACACAAGCCCAAAAACAAAATGCCCAAAATACTTAAAAAACATAAAAATGTAAATAACTAATGGAAATAAGCGTTTTTTGGCCCGGACGATGACCCAAACCGCCATAGGCGTTTGCAGCAAGATGGAGCTTTTTCTCACGTTCGTTTCTCCTGGTCGCACGCCCAAAACGGACCTCCATAGCCCAAGTTAGAGCCATTTTAGTGAAGCCCCTTTTGTTACGCGATCTTGGGCCTCCAAATACAAGATGGCCCGCTCCTCCACACTTGGGCCCGCATCATTCCCTCCTGGGTAGACAAAATTCGACCTCGAATCCGCAGCAACCTCATCATCAGACGAATCCCCATAAAAAGGCAGCAAATGTTTGACATTGAAAACATCGGAACAACGAATGTGGCTTGGTAACTTCAGACGATAGGCATTAGAATTTATCTTCTGCACAATCTCCACTGGTCCAATCTTCTTGGCTGACAATTTATTATACTCCCCCACTGAAAAACGATCCTTAGTTAAAATGGCCCAAACAAAGTCACCCTCTTCAAAATCAACTTGCCTACGCTTTTGATCTGCAGCTTGCTTGTACTTTGAATTAGCGTTGGCCAAGTTATCCTGCACAGCTTTATGAACATCATGTAACCCAACCACAAAATCTTGCACCTTCTTGGGAACAGAACCTAGGGTAGAAAGTGACATCAAATCAAGAGGACCCCGAGGCTTAGCAGAATAGACCACCTCAAATGGACTAAACCCAGTGTTCCTATTAACAGCATGATTATGAGCAAACTCAGCCTGACAAAGCTTTTGATCCCAAGACTTCACATGATCACCCACAAGACACCGCAAAAGATTACCAAGTGACCGATTAACAACCTCCGTCTGCCCATCAGTTTGTGGGTGGTAAGCACTACTAAAATTGAGCTGAGTATTCACCATTTTCCATAGACTTCGCCAAAAATGACTCAAGAAACGAGTATCCCGATCAGAAACTATAGAGGATGGCAAACCATGCAAACGATAGATATCTCGAAAGAACAACTGAGCCACATCAACTGCATCTGTTGTCTTCTTGCAAGGAATAAAGTGCACCATTTTTGAAAACCGGTCCACCACTACAAAGATCGAATCATTACCACGCTGAGTACGGGGTAACCCCAACACAAAATCCATGCTAATATCTACCCAAGGTTGCTGAGGAATGGGTAGAGGCATATAAAGCCCTGCATTGGTAGCTGTGCCTTTTGAAACTTGACAGATCCTGCAACGTCTAACAAACCGATCAACATCCCTCCGCATAGTAGGCCAAAAATAAGAAGACTGCACCAATCGTAAAGTACGGTCTCTACCCACATGCCCTTCTCCATGCAGTTCTTTAATTATTTGAAGGCGGAGGCTGGAATCAGGAATACATAATTGATTTTCCTTAAAGAGAAAACCGTCATGCACAAGAAAATCTGTCCTCTTCCCAAACTGCACATCCTGCAAAATGACAGAAAAATATGGATCTGTTGTGAGTTGTTCCATGAGATTGTCTAGCCCGGGTACAACAACTCTCATAGAAACAAGCAGGCTACTCCTTCTGCTCAAGGCATCTGCCACACGATTCGAAATCCCAGACTTATGCTTCACAACAAAAGTAAACTTTTCCAAGAAAGCCATCCACCGTGCATGCTTATGTGATACTTTATCTTGACTGCGAATATGCCTCAACGAATCATGGTCTGTAAATAAAACAAACTCCTTGTGAAACAAATAATGACGCCAATGTTTCACAGCCTGGACCACTGCATAAAATTCAAGATCATAAGTGCTATAACGTAACTTTGGCCCAGTCAACTTCTCACTGAAATAAGAAACTGGACGCCCCCCTTGACTTAGGACTGCCCCAATACCACCCTGCGAGGCATCTGTGTGCAACTCAAAAACCCGAGAAAAATCTGGCAATATTAGAATTGGTGCTGTTGTAAGCTTTTCCTTGATTAACTGAAAAGCTGACTCTGCTTCCTCAGTCCATATAAAAGTCTTCCCCTTCATGCAGTCAGTCACTGGCGCCATAAGGGAACTGAAATTTCGAATGAACCGTCTATAAAATGAAGCAAGACCATGGAAGCTACGTACTTCAGTTATCGTAGTTGGAGTTGGCCACTGCTTAACAGCCGCTACCTTTGATTCATCCACCTGTATCCCGTCACCAGAAATAACATACCCCAAAAACAGGACCTTAGGGACCATAAAGACACACTTCTTTTTGGCTGCATACAAGTTATCCCCTCGGAGCAAAGTCAAAACCAGTCGTACATGCTTCACATGCTCATCAAAATTAGGGCTATAAATAAGAACATCATCAAAATAGACCACCACAAATTTACCAATAAAGGGTCTAAACAACTGATTCATCACACGCATAAAAGTACTGGGTGCGTTGATAAACCAAATGGCATCACCAACCACTCATACAATCCTTCACGAGTCTTGAAGGCAGTCTTCCACTCGTCACCCGGTCTAAGACGAATCTGGTAATACCCACTTTTCAAATCTAACTTCGTAAAAATAGTAGCACCACTAATCTGATCAAGTAAATCATCAAGTTGGGGAATCGGAAATCTGTACCTCACAGTGATCTTGTTGACCACACGACTGTCAACACACATACGCCACGTCCCATCCTTCTTAGGAGTCAAAAGAGCAGGAACAGCACAAGGACTCATGCTTTCTCGAACGTACCCCTTAGAGATTAAGTCTTCAACCTGCCGACGCAATTCTTCATGTTCTTTTGGGCTCATTCTGTAATGGGGCTTGTTGGGTAGTTGGGCCCCTGGTTCCAAATCAATGTGATGTTGGATGTCACGTAGGGGTGGAAACCCGGCAGGTAGATCATCTGGGAAAACATCAACAAACTCCTCGAACAACGGAACCATACATTCAGGAATTTCGACTTCCTCGGGCACCGGCTTCCCAATCAAAATAAAAACATTTTCCGCTTCCTCCAACCCATCCTGAAACTGACTAATGGTCAACAGAGTACCCGACTGTTTTGTGGCTAACTGCTTAGGCTTGCTAGGAACAAGAGTGATCTTCACACCACCAAACAGAAAGCTATAAGTATTGGTCCGGCCATTATGTTCTATATTACGCTCGTACTCCCAAGGTCTGCCCAGCAATAAGTGACACGCGTCCATAGGGACCACATCACACACAACATCATCTTTGTACGTGGACCCAATGGAAATTGAAACAAGTGCCCTTTTAGATACCGTCACTTCACCTCCCTTTTTAAGCCATTGAAGCTTATAAGGTTTCGGGTGACTCTCTGTCTTCAAGGCCAACTTTTGAACTGCCTCTTCAGAAATCAAGTTGTCACAACTCCCCGAATCAATGACAAACGTGCAAACCTTTCCCAAAATAGTACATGTTGAGTGGAAGATGTTATGCTTCAGCCAGTCATCTCCATCTGCCTTTGGTGTATAGCAAGAACGTCTAACCACCAAGTTCACCCCAACATCACCGGTCACAACCTCCTCTTCGTATTCAGCTTCTTCATCGTACACTAGATTGTTTTCATACTCTTCATATTGTTCGTCCTCAGACTCAGCAAACAAGTGCTTTTTGCCAGCCCTTTTACACTCCGCTTGACGATGGCCCGTTTCACCACAATTGAAACATCTCGGACCACTACTACTAGCCCCCTTAGAAGTAGGCCCGGTATTGCTACCCCCCGGCTTCTGCTGACTAGGCCCGCTACGAGGTGCCCCACTGCCCGACCCAACGTTTCCTCCGGCAGGGGTAAACGAACCGCCCACCCGACAGTTTTGTTTCTCAAAGGCCAACGCCCGTTGGTGTGCTTCTGGAATGGTTAACGGATCAAAGAGGTTCACAGACTCCATGATTTGAACCCTCAGACCCCCAATATACCGAGAAACAAGTTGTTCCTCCGGTTCTTGAATATCATTCCTCGCAATCAACTGGTAAAACTCTGTGGTATAATCATCAACCGATTTAGCCCCCTGTTTTAAATTCTGCAGACGCTGGTACATCAACCTTTGAAAGTTATGAGGCAAAAAGTTGGACCGCAAGCACTTCTTCATCTTGGTCCATGTCACGATCCTTGACTTTCCAAGCCTGTTCCTTGTTAACTTCAAATGTTGCCACCATGCAGAGGCCCTACCACGTAACCTGGTAGCGATCAAGGCCACCCGCTTATTTTCAGGCACCTCCTTGTATTCAAACACCTCCTCCACGGTAGCCAACCAATCGATGAACCCCTCCGGATTCAAACTAGACCCATCAAATTCTGGAATATCAATCCTTATCCCAGAATCCCAACGCCTGTTACCCCCTCCACGTTCACCCCTTGGTCGCCCTTCCTGTTCGTCTTCGGAAGTCGAACCATCACCAAATGGGTTACTAAAATCAGAACCATACCCGTCATTGGGTCTCTGCCTTCTACGATTGACCAAGTCGGCCATCCGGTCAGTCAACTGATCGACCACCTGATCCAACCGTTGATCCATTCTCGCCATAAGTCGCTGCTCCAACTCCCGTTCATAAACTTCATCGAGAGGCCTGTTGTTGTTTCTCCTCGGAGGCATTTTGAGCCAGGAATTCGGCTCTGATACCAACTGATGTAGTGAGTAGTGTGATAATGAAGATCAAACACGTTGATTCTACGAATACCCGTGTAGTTCTTCCCCACCCCCCAAATTGCAACCCAAAGGCCACGGAATTTGAAGTGAAAATTCAGTTTTCTCAAAATTCAAGTCTGATTGTTTCAATTACTAAAGGGACATATAAATAAGAACAGAAATTCGAAATGGGCCTAAAAAAGATAACGGGCCAAACACAAGACCAAAAACAAAATGCCCAAAATACTTAAAAAAACATAAAAATGTAAATAACTAATGGAAATAAGCGTTTTTTGGCCCAGACGATGACCCAAACCGCCATAGGCGTTTGCAGCAAGATGGAGTTTTTTCTCACGTTCGTTTCGCCTGGTCGCACGCCCAAAACGGACCTCCGTAGCCCAAGTTAGAGCCATTTTAGTGAAGCCCCTTTTGTTACGCGATCTTGGGCCTCCAAATACAAGATGGCCCGCTCCTCCACACTTGGGCCCGCATCACAAATTCTCGAAGTGTGACTTCTGGCTTCGCGAAGTCCACTTTCTAGGCCACGTGGTAAACAAGGATGGGATTCACATTGATCCATCCAAGGTAGACTCGGTCAAGAACTGGCCTGCACCCCGTACACCAACAGAAATCTGCCAATTCTTGGGTTTGGCGGGCTACTACAGAAGGTTCATCAAGGATTTCTCCAAGATTGCGCAAACTCTCACTTAGCTAACTCAGAAAGGTGTCACCTATCGTTGGGGTGATACACAGGAAACTGCGTTTCAGCACTTGAAAGATAGACTTTGTAGTGCGCCTATTCTCTCATTGCCTGAAGGTACAGAAGAATTTGTGGTTTATTGCGACGCTTCCATCCAGGGACTTGGTTTCGTGTTGATGCAACGTGACAAGGTCATTGCTTATGCATCGCGGCAACTTAAGGTTCACGAAAAGAACTACACTACGCACGACCTGGAGTTGGGAGCAGTGGTTTTTGCTCTTAAGATATGGAGACATTACCTGTACGTTACCAAGTGCACCATTTACACCGATCACAGGAGTCTCGAGCATATCTTCAAGAAAAATGAGTTAAACATGAGACAACGACGATGGGTCAAGCTCTTGAATGATTACGAATGCGCGATCAAGTACCATCCGGGCAAAGCCAATGTTGTGGCCGACGCCCTCAGTCAAAAGGATACCACACCTAAACTCGTGCGAGCGTTACAACTTACCATCCAATCTAGTCTTCCTGCTCAGATACGAGATGCTCAGGTTGAAGCTTTGAAAGCAGAGAATATCAGGGCCGAGTCTCTATGAGGATCGAGGAAGCGATTAGAACAAAAGGAAGACAGCGCCTACTATGTAAACGGGCGCATCTGGGTTCCACTTTATGGAAACTTACGCGAGCTTGTGATGAATGAAGCACACAAGTCTCATTACTCAGTACATCCTGGTTCGGATAAAATGACCATGACTTAAAGACTACCTACTGGTGGCCTAGCATGAAAGCCAACATAGCAACTTACGTCAGCAAATGCTTGACTTCTGCTAGAGTCAAGATCGAATATCAGAAACCATCAGGCCTGCTCTAACAACCAGAGATCCCGACATGGAAATGGGAGCAAATTTCCATGGACTTCGTTACTGGCCTGCCTAGATCTCAACGCGGAAACGACACTATTTGGGTGATAGTGGATAGATTGACAAAGTCTGCACACTTTTTGGCTATCAAAGAAACGGACAAGTTCTCTACTTTAGCAGATGTCTACTTAAAGGAAGTGGTTTCAAGGCACGGAGTGCCAACATCCATTATTTCTGATCGTGATGCGCGTTTTACTTCTGAACTGTGGCAAGCAATGCACAAGTCTTTTGGCTCTCGATTTAACATGAGCACAACATATCACCCACAAACGGATGGGCAGTCTGAACGCACCATCCAGACCCTTGAAGACATGCTTCGAGCATGTGTAATCGATTTTGGCAATGGTTGGGAAAAGCACCTCCCTTTGGTGGAGTTTTCGTATAATAACAGCTACCACACCAGTATCCAGGCCGCTCCGTTTGAGGCATTGTACAGACGTAAATGTCGATCACCTCTTTGTTGGGCAGAAATAGGTGACAGCCAAATCACATGCCCAGAACTTGTGGTAGACAAGACTGAGAAGATTGCTTAGATACGACAACGAATGGCGGCAGCTCGCGACTGTCAGAAAAGCTACGCCGATAAGCGCAGGAAACCACTCGAGTTCCAGGTTGGGGATCGAGTGCAACTCAAAGTCTCACCTTGGAAAGGTGTAGTTCATTTTGGCAAACGAGGCAAACTCAACCCGCGATACGTAGGACCTTTTGAAATCATAGAGAAAATAGGCAAAGTGGCCTACAAACTGAACCTACCAGCAGAACTCAGTGGAGTTCACAACATTTTCCATGTGTCCAATCTGAAGAAGTGTCTGTCAGATGAGACCCTCATAGTTCCTCTTAAGGAGCTCACTATCGACGAGCAGTTGCGATTCATCGAAGAACCCATAGAGATTACAGACCGAGAGGATAAGATTCTCAAGCGTACCAGAATACCTCTTGTTCGAGTTCGTTGGAACTCCCGTCGTGGCCCAGAGTTTACCTGGGAACGAGAAGACCAGATGAAACACAAGTATCCCCAGTTATTTGAGAAAAGTACAACCACTACTGAGGCTAAAGCTACTGCGGAATTTCGGGACGAAATTCCAAATCAACGGGGGAAGGATGTGACGCCCCAGGAAAACCAGGAAAACCATGCAACTTAACTAGCTTCCTCAGTGAGTACGTGCTAAATTTCGGGATGAAATTTCTTTCAACTTGGGGATAATGTGACAACTCATGTTTTAGAACTTTTTTGTGTGCTTTGATGTAACATGTCTGAACGTTATGTGATTATGTGATGCATTGATTTAATGGAATGTTATGATATTGTGTTATGTGGATTGTGTAAAATATGTTATATGTTTATGTGATGCGATCGCACAACATACAACCCTAACCCGATCGCACAAGCCATTGGGCTTTTTGCTTCACACTCTTCTCGGCCAACACTTATTGTACTCGAAACCCAAAAGGGTAGCCCATGTATGGGTTCGGCCCACTTCTCTTATACGCATACAAACACCTTTGTGGGGTTTTGTTTCTCATTTGTTGCAAAGACTCAAAACACACACCAAACCCTATTCTCTCCCTCTCAAAGTCGACGGCAACACACCCCCTTTCCATCGAAGCTTTTGATTCGGATCATCCTTTCTATCTTCAACCGGTTAGTGTTTCATAGTTATTGTTTTGTTAAATGTTATTGTGATTTATACGTTCTCATACAATGATTTACGAATGATATATGATTGTTTATGATGGATGAGGTATGATGTTCATGAAAATCGGTTCATATGTGTAGTACATTTAGGTTATTGTAGAATTGATAATCGTATGATGTTAAAGAACCGAATACATGTTAATCGGCTGTGATATGTTATCATTCGGATAAATGTTGCAATGTTATGATAGGGTACATGTTAGTAATCAAGGCCATGAACCTGTTAATGTGTTTGAAGATGTGGTTGATGTTTATGCTATGAATGTAATTAGGGTTCTTATGAATTAGAGGATAAAACCTTAGTTTGATCGATCCACATTCAAGTTGGAAACTGTTTGCTTGTTTGACCGATTTGATGCAAAATAGGAAACTATTGAATGATTGAAACCGACTGCATGAAATTAAGGAAACTAGTAACTAATCGCACAAGAGCTTAGTCGCACTAGCTCCCAATCACACAAGATAGGATATTCTAGGGTACAACTGTTAAAGCACTGTGTACAACATTAGATTGCATGATCGCACAAGGCATGTGGATCGCACAAGCCAGTGTCGATCGCACAAGTCTTGGGCCACACACAGTAGTAGACTTAACATATGTTATTGGGTCGAATGGCCCAACCTAGTCGCGCAACTTAACTGGATCGCACAAGTCCATCCGGACCGCACAAGATCAATGTCTGTTATTAATTGGGCTGTGCAGATATTATTGGGCTTATTTATAAACTTGGCCGGGTGAACTTTGGATCGTACAACATGTTGGGCCGGGTAGTTGTTTGGGTTCCAACTACCCAATCGCACAAGATGCTATTGGGCTTACACTGTTACCTCAGCCCAATACATCCTGATCGCACAAGTTCGGGTTTTATGTGTTTAACTGAATTGTTTATCATGCTCAATGTGTATGCCATGATCATTACGTATTCTTGACTTGTTAATTCTGTGTAAACTTATGTGCACTACTTGAACCTAGACCTGACTTGTATGGTAACCATGTTAGGACGTGGTTGACCACATATAGCTCAACTGACCATTTTATGTATCTGCCGAGCAAACCGAGGTGAGTTCGCACACTTTCTGAGGCATGGGATTCCCGGTGGGTGGGAATGGGTTAAAGAATTTAAAACGGAACCTACATATCCTCCTTGGTTAGGATATGTACAGCCATCCTCCTTGGGTAGGATGCCAATATAAATCCTGCGTATTCTCCTTGGGTAGAATACGTACGTTCGTCCTCCTTGGGTAGGACAACAACCTTAAACTACTAGCCAAAACTCTATCACCGAAGTCCCTCATTTTATATCGACTTAATCGCCGAAGCCGATGGCGAGCGGGTTATTAGTTAATAGCACTATTAGGTTTAACAAACCTCACACCGTGTCGTTCGAACGGGCGTGTACTAATGGATCATGGCAAACTGTCAATGATGATAGACATTGACGTAGGGCACAACTATTGTTCGTCAGTCGTCGATATGTTAACGGTCTAGTGGTTCACATGGGGAATCCCCCACTGATTATGGATATGGATTGGGAAATAACGATACTGGTTAACTCGTGGTTACGAAACAACTTATGGTTTTCAAAACAAACTTGCAAAACTAAACAACCAACTGTGAACTCGCTCAACTTTGTTGTTGACTCGTTGTTACATGCCTTGCAGGTCGTTAGGTACATATGGAGCTTGCACAGGGAGGAGTGATCGTTGTGGGACATGGACTGATGAGTTCCATGTTAAACATTTAAGCTTATGTTCGGGTTTTACTTTATATGCTTCCGCTGTTAACTAAAAGTTGGTTACTTTCTTTAGACACCAATTATATTGTGGTTGGTTTTATTACTTAATTATGTTATTCAATATGATTGGTGGCTTGATCCTGGTCAGTCACGCCTTCATGCGGTGATACTCCGCTTGTGGATTTTGGGGTGTGACAGTTTTGATTTTGATGAGACTTTTTCCCATATAGTTAAACTTGTAACTGTTAGATGTATTTTGTCTACAATAGTGGAAAAAAATGGAAATTATACCAATTAGATGTGAACAATGCATTTTTATATGGCAACTTGAACGAGGATGTTTTATGTGTCTTCCTGGTGGTTATTATTCCAAGGAAGAAAATAGGGTTTGCAAATTGAAAAAATCTTTATATGGGTTGAAGCAAGCTCCTAGAATGTGGAATGAGAAATTGGTGAATGTGTTGTTTGACTTGGGTTTTTGTCAAAGTAAATGTGATTATTCATTATTTTTCAAAGTTGGATCAAATGTGATTGTTTACTTACTTGTTTATATGCATGATATTGTCATTACTTGTAATTGTTTTTCTGAGATAGAAAATGTTAAAACCAGTTTAAGGTCTAAGTTTTTGATAAAAGACTTGGGTGAACTTAGGTATTTTCTTGATATTGAAGTTGTTCAAGTTAAGAATGGTGTATTTTTGTCACAAAAAAAAAAATATTGCTTAGAATTATTGGCTGAGTATGGCATGACAACATGCAAACCAGTTAGTAATCCATTTGAGCAAAACCATATCTTAACTAGTTTATGTAAAGAAAATTGGGATGTTGTTGATAATGCCATCAGGTATCAAAAACTGGTTGTCAAGTTAATTTATCTTACTTACACCAGACCTGACATATCATACACTGTTCATTTTTTAAGTCAATATATTCATGCACCAATACAAGGACATTTAAAGATTGCCTTTAGACTATTGAGATACTTAAAACAGGCTCCTAGAAGAGGTGTTCTGTTTAATAAAACATCATATTTCAATTTAGTTGCATTTGCAGACTCTGACTGGGCCAAGGGTTCCTAAGCCAAGGAAGTTTGTCACTGGGTTTTGTGTTTTTTTTTTTTTGGAAGTTGTTTAATTTCTTGGAAAAGTAAAAGGCAAACAACAATTTCCAGGTCCTCAGCTGAAGCTAAGTACATGGCAATGTGTAGTGGTGCTTGCGAATTAAGTTGGTTAAAAAAACATGTTATTTGAACTTGGTACTTCTGTTGGTTTACCTATTGTCTTATATTGTGATAATACAGCTGCTATTTTTATTACTGCAAATCCAGTTTTCCATAATATAACAAAGCATTTTGAAGTCAATTTGTTTTTTTCTCAGGGACTTAATTTATAAAGGTGTGATAAAAGCTATAGGAATAGAATCTAAAATCAGTTGGCTGACTTGTTTACTAAGGGGTTGTTGGTACAACAATATAGTGAATTGTGTTCTTATATGTAATACCCCAAAAATATAGATTGTATATTATAAGTTAAAAGATGGAAATAGTCAAGATAAAATAACTAGGAATAAATAACCTAGTTATTTAAAAGTCTTGAAATAAATAGGAAAATTATGGCTAAAACACCCTTTATACAAACTTGGGTTAAGTAGAGGGGCTAAAGGTGACAAAATTGAAAATGATTTTTATTAAATAAAAACAACACACACATTAAGTGTGTGTTCTAGTCGAGACTTCCACAGGAGCCGAGAGCCCTCTTACTCAAAACCCTAACAAACATAAAATCAAGCAATTGGAAGGGCAAATCAAACCCAAATCGAAATCTAAGCACAAATTAGTGATCATCTCAGTGAAGTGATCACAAGGTATGTCAAAATTCACAATTTGGTTTCATCTCAAATTCTTGATAAACTTGTGAAATCAAAATCTGAACTCGATTGATTGATGTTTGGATGAAATTAGGAATGAAATCATGTCTAGGAGTAAACCCTAGTCAATAGCTTGTTGAATTGGTGTTCAAATTATGGATTTCATAATCATCCATTTATGTGTTAAATGGGTTTTGTAGAGATAAGTTGAACACTAGAATTATAATTATCAAAATGGTGTTATTTGATTTCCATGAAATGAATCTAGGAGTTGTATGCATGTTAGATATAATGGATTTGAAAGTGATGATTATACTTGGCAAAAATAACAAGTTATGAACTTGATTGTAAATATGTAGAAATTATGCCCATTAGGTGTTCGTTAAAATGCCTAAATGAAAGATAAGTGTTGAAATTTCGAGCAAAAACGCATACTTGAATGTTATGGCGGATTATGCGTTATATGATATAATTAGAGTTCTAAACAAGTTGTTGGGTGAACTCTATAGGCAAGGAAACCGAGTCTTCAAGCGGACAAGCCGGAGTGGATACGCGCTTGAAAGGAAAGCTTTAAAGGTATGTAACTATGGTTTCGTTACATTATGCTTGATTATGGATTTTAGTTAGTAGACTTTGAATTAGCATAATATGTGAATTTGGTATGTTATTGAAGTTTCGAAGTTCACTAGATAAACAAAACGGGTCAAAAGATTGGTTAGAATAAGTTTGGTATGTCATTGAAATGGTGGTTTCCATTAGACAACCAAACGGGTCAAAACAATGTTTAAATTGGTAATGTTGAAGTGACTTGAATGTCACTCGTTGAAATGTGAATTATTAAGGCGTAAACCATGGGATGGGAGTGAAACGCCAATGTTGACAAGCCCGAGGAATGGGTAATTATGTTTAGAAACCAATAGTGATGAATAATGCATGGTATGACATAGTAACTAGACGGGTCGAATAATAGAAAAGGGGATTTATAGGCTATCAGCTTATAAACCAAATTTTTATGCAAATAATGATGGCAAATGGGTCCGTATTTAAATTACGGACGTAAAGGAAAAGGAATTACGTAAAACGGACTTGTAGAACTAAAGTTATGGGGTTTTAAAGTTGGAATTTTGGTTAAAGATTGAGCCGGGCAAATGCAGCTCAACAAAACAAACTTTCTGTCGAAAAGTGGTCGTCGCGCCCCGCGACGGAGAACTCAAAGGCTGTCGTGCCCCGCCAAAGGTTGTGGCGGCCCACGAAAGACTGAGGCCAAATCTGTCGCGGGCCGCGACAGACTGCAGAACTGGCAATTTTTTTTTATTTTGTTTATTTTGCATTATGGACTTGTTTAAACTTGTTATTTGACCATCAAAACTAACTTTTATGTTGGTTTTGAATTTAGGTGATCATAGTGACCTCCCGGGTGAAGATCAAGCAATTTTCAAGAACCGAACACAAGTCTTTTGAAGCTTCCGCAATGATATCATTTTGTTTAGTTAAATGTGAAACATGAAAACACTTGATGCTATGTTTTGAATGTTTTAAACTAGTATGGATGTTAACTTTATAAAAAAATTTGTAATGTCGCATTTACACTTTAATGTGTACTTAATATATTATAATTGTGTTTAAAACTAGACGGGTCTTACATAATATTAACAGGTTTGATCCATTTGGATTATTAAAGTGATAGAGGATGTTAAAATATGTAAATCGTATTCCAGTTTAATATTCTAGTTTTATATTTTTTAAGTTTTTTTGTTCTAAACCTGTTTTAATGTTTTTATCTTTTGGTTTATATTTTGCTGAGTGTAAATGGATGTTGGGCTTGGATGAGATTGGATAGCTTGTAGCTAGGTACCGGGCTTGGATGTTGTTGGGCTTGGATGTTGTTGAGCTTGAAGGTTTATTAGGCTAAATGATGCTGCTTATTATAAGAGATGAAGGTCGGGTTGTTCTAATAACACAGCAACCCGGATATGCTTATTATCTAAGTTGCACTCGGGTTTATATATATAAGTCTATTGCCCAGTGTTTAAGTTATTCAGAAGATATTTTGTGAATCACTTACTCTCGTTTCTCTCACTTAGGGTTTGATCATATGTTTTCTCTGATTCATCTTGAATCATTGATTTGGTATGTGAGATCTTGTATTGAGTGTTGGATTATCGTGTTGATAATCCTTCTAGGAAGAGTTGAGAGTGTTAGTGGTTTTAAATCTTTCGTTTCTAGTAAAATTTGTAATCATTTGAACTTTGGGGTTTCTAATAAACTTTGAGTTGGTTTATGTTGATTACATCTCAGATACCTAAATCTTGACAGAGTTAAACATGTCGACCCAATAATCCATTTTAAGGTTCGGCCTAAAACTAGTTGGACACCTGCTTTAAATTAAACTCAAACTTACTAATTTTGTATTACGACCCCCAAAGGCCGTAACTGTAGTCTGAACCTGCGTTAAATTCACACAACCAGTTAATCACACAGCCCCCGACCCCACCCTGGGCAGGAGCCCTGAACAATCAGCAGTGGTATCGGTGTTTATTAAATTCGCATCGGAAAATTTCATCAGGATCGTAGTTAGGAAAATTTCAGAGTTTATAAAACACCGAAGTTTTATTATTAAACAACTGGGATAAAACCCATATTCCAAACAAAGGTTTTTATAGGAATAGATTCTATTTTGATAAAACATAATTTCCTTTCTTTAATCTGGTGACATAGCCACTTTACTTAAGCCTTTAGTGCTTCATATCATACTTCTTTTACTTTCATAGTAAGTCACCTGAAACGCATTTAAAAACATTTGATCAACAGGAAATACTGGTGAGTTCATTCATTTGTATAAAGCATATTCTTATAATTACAGCATTTAGAGTTTCTACATTTGTTTATCTTACCAAACTACTATTGGCTAACTCATTGTCCAATAGTAAAGAAACTATTTTAAATAGTGTTTGTCACTCGGTGGCAGTTCCTATGACTATGGTCATATCACACATTGGCTAACCCATTGTCCAATAGTGAATATTATCATGTAATGTATACAAAACCCCACATACTGATGGTTGTTTCCCAGTAAGAATACAAAGACTTAATCATTGTAATATAAGTAACAATTGGAAAACATTTAGGGTTTTGAAATCATTTGATAAAAAGAAAGAATGACTCACTTTGTAGATTTAGGGTTTTGATTATTATAGCCTCCTGGTATTAAGCTTGGGTTTCTAATAATCACACAACGCAACACGTATTACTGTATCAACCCAACTAAAACTTTAACGATAAATCACGAGATCAAAACCCATAACGAATGCCAAATTATAGCCGTATACAGGCAGCACTTAAACATCTGTTGGTTTGGTTTCAATCGATCAGACAAAGTACCGTACCAGTGATTCGAGTTATTACTCTGATAACGAGGCAGAGTTTCGGGGTTTAGGGGCTCCGGGTAAAGAAACAGTAGAACGAGAGAGTATGAGAATCGTTTTGCGAGCGAAAATGTGCATCTGAACTTCTCCCAGACTGGCCTTTATATAGCCAAAATTGGATTCTCCCGCGTGTCGCGAAAGAATCCCTGACCTCTTCCACGTGTCGTTGGGAGGGTCGGCCTGGCATAGGTCTGCCACGTGTCTAGGTAGGTTGGACACGTGTCGGGCCGTAGTGACACATGTCCTCGGCCGCCTTTTTCTCTTAATCACGTGTTTTTTCTTGATTTTCGTGCCGATAATTATCGCGTATGCTCGGGTCTTGATCCTAATTGGTTCGATTTTTAATTGTGAGTCTAATAAAGGTACTTTTTATGTGGGTTGGTTCACCAACCGTCAAGTTTCGTCGCGCACAATACTAGTTTTGTTTATGGGTCTTTTCGAGGGTTGTTACATCCCCCCCCCCCCCCACACACACACACTTTGTTTAAATCTCGTCCTCAAGATTTAGGCTATAATGTTATGTCACACGTTGGTCAATACTAACAGCATTAAGGTAAATGACACTGTAATTAACTCAAGATATGCTCAATTTTTTTAATACGAGTTTTACAATAAATAAAACTCAATGGTTCAACTGAATTATTTCTAGAAATCGATGTCAAATGAACGAGGTGTAATAATATAATCACCAGGGTGACTAAGTTTATATGGTCAAATCAAAAGAGAGATTTATGATCAATAGGTGTCTAAATTGAATGTTTACAATTTGTGAATGACTTTTAGAAACAATAGAATTCATTGTCAAAGGAAAACTTACTTTGGTCGTCAATTAAGGAAGACTTCGAATCAAAAAGCTCAATTGAAATAGATGCACGAAAATGATGTGTCAACTATCGAACCATGACATGAGGAAAAATCAGTGTGTTGACACTATTGAATTGCAAAAAATCCGACATACAACAGAGTTTAGTGTATCATTGTCTTAATACATAATTGCATTAAGACTACTTTTAATGATGAATCAAACGAAAGACATACGTATTTTGCATGATTTGTATGATTATGATTAGCCCAAGCCACAAGTTTATACCGACACCGCAAGGTGTCGTAATGATCAAAATAGTTCAACAATTACAGTGACCGAACAAGTTCACCGTGTTCGTAATCAATTGAAAGGTTTAATGAAGTAAATTAGAATATTTATTTCAAATAAATCTCATAGAATTTTCAATTGAAGATGAAAGAACAATTGAATATCATAGAATTTTTTATCAACGATGAAAGAATTATTAGAGGTACACCGGAATATAATATGAATTTGTGTACTCTTATCTTAACACATAATTGCATTAAGACTGTTTTTAAGAGAATGACCCAACATAAATTAATTAAGTAAATAAATTCGTACATCATGTGTTCAAGGAGATTAGCTCAAGCTTCAAGTTAGTGAAAACGCCACCACAAGGTGTCGTAACAGAATAAATGATTTAATGAAGGTAAAGATCAAACAAGTTTATTATAGTTCAGAACAGATGAAGTTTGACAGAAAGCATTATTTATAAACTTTGATTTGTACTAGGGTCAAATAATACTTTAACATAGATATTACATATCAACGATCACGTCTGGAATCATTGTTTGTTCCTGCGTAGTAAGTACGAATGCTCGTGCATTCTTCTTAGCTCCGCCTGCCTTTTTGTCTTGTTGTCGGGTGCCTTCGTCAATTTTGGGCAATATGAACGGATATGGCCTGTTTCTCCACAGTTAAAATAGACTGGTTTTTTCCTCTTGCATTGTTCCTCCTGATGGCCAGGTGTTTTGTAGAAATTACAGTAAGGAGTTTTCCTAAAATAGCATTTTCCTGAATGCTTCTTATTACAGTTTCTACAGGTAGGTTGCTCAAATGACTGTCCACTTCCTTTCTTCATATAGGAATTATTAGAGCGCAATTCTTGGGTAATTTTCTGGGTAACTCCTTCTTCTTGTTTTCTTCTCTTGTGCGGATCAATCCGTCAGTCAGAGTGTTAGCTAGTTCAATTGTCTCTTCAATAGTATGAGGTCTAGCAGCCTTGACTATGTTGCGGATTTCACTAATTAATCCCCAAATATAGCGAAAAATCAGTACAGATTCTGGCGAAGCTAGAGTTGGTACCATTCTTGCATATTCAAAGAATTTTGTCGTATACTCACGACATTTCACATCTGCCATTCTATGATTTAGGAACTTGTTTGCCATTTGTTCCTTCTCATAAGGGGGACAAAATTTCCTTTATGCCATGTCCTTAAATTCTCCCCAACTCCCCGCATATGTCATGTTGCTTCCTTTTGCGTGCAAAATAGTATTCCACCATTCTAAGGCTTCTTCCTTGAACAGATTGGAAGCATACATCAGCTTATCTTGATCAGCACATTTGCTGATTTTAAGGACAACTTCCGTCTTTTTTCCCATCGCAGAGCAGTTGTAGCTCCTTCACTGCCTGCGAACTCAGTTGGTTTACAAGCTAGAAATTCCTTATAGGTACACCCGAGATTCATTGCCTTCATCTTCTTAGGAAATGGGGCTTTGATAATATCATCATTGCCTCCATTGACATGGTGGCTAAAGTCGTTACTACGAGTACGCTTGTTGCTCACAGCTTTGGTGTGCTCTACGGGGTTTTTAACGGCTTCAATTATTAAAGGTATAGCATTAGCTATTCCTTGGGCGATTATGTTTTCTATGGCATTTTTATCCAAAGGATTTTCTTTAATAGCATGAATTTCTTAATTATGTGATACTTCATTCGACATCTGAATTGCAAAAAATTTCAGTTATTAATATCACAGAACAATTTAAAACAAAACAATACTTTCAAGAATCATATATATATATATATATATATATATATATATATATATATATATATATAGGGTAAGGTTCATGCGAGAACCAATGTGAACACAAACTAAAATAGCTAAAAAAACCTAACCCCCACCCCCCCCCCCAAGCTAAATGCAAAAAACTAAAACCCCCAAAAAACCTAAAAAAAAAACTAACCCCCCCCCCCCCAAGCTAAAATGCTAAAAACTAAACCCCCAAAAAACCTAAAAAAATCAAAAAAAAAATCTAATTTTTTTTTAATATTTTTTATGTTAAAATCGCTACTTTTTTAGGCATTTTTGCTATTTTTGCTACTAAAAGTAGCGATTTTAGCATAAAAATATTTTTTTTTTAATTCTATGTTTTTTAGCTATTTTTGGGCATTTTTGGTTGTGTTCACATTGGTTCTCGCAATAAGGGGTGGTTCCTAACGGATCTTTGTCCTATTAACTTTCTAACTTTATTGTTTAAGTTTAGGTATTAAAATAACACCTAAATGGCTTAAACCTATGGCTCTGATACCACTTCTGTCACGGCCCCCGACCCCACCCTGGGTGGGAGCCGTGAACAGTCAGCAGTGGTACCGATGTTTATTAAATTCGCAGCGGAAAAATTTATCAGGATCGTAGTTAGAAAAATTTTAGAGTTTATAAAACACCGAAGTTTTATTATTAAACAACTGGGATAAAACCCATATGCAACAACGGTTTTTATAGGAATAGATTCTATTTTGACAATACATAATTTCCTTTCTTTAATCTGGTGACATAGCCACTTTATTTAAGCATTCAGTGCTTCATAGCATATGTAAGAACGATACTGGTGAATGTTCATTCAGTTGTATAAAGTATATTCTTATAATTACAGCATTTAGAGTTTTTACATTTGTTTATCTTACCAAACTACTATTGGCTAACTCATTGTCCAATAGTAAAGAAACTATTTTAAATAGTATTTGTCACTCGATGGTAGTTCCTGTGACTGTGATCATATCACTCATTGGCTAATCCATTGTCCAATAGTGAAGATTATCAAGTAATGTATACAAAACCCCACATACTGATGGTAGTTTCCTAGTAAGAATACAAAGACTTAATCACTGTAATATAAGTAACAATTGGAAAACATTTAGGGTTTTGAAAGCATTTGATAAAAAGAAAGAATGACTCACTTTGTAGATTTAGGGTTTTGATTATTATAGCCTCCTGGTATTAAGCTTGGGTTCCTAATAATCACACAATGCAACACGTTTGAGTGTATCAACGCAATTCAAACTTTAACGATAAATCACGAGATCAGAACCCACAACCAATGACAAAGTATAGCCGTATACAGGCAACACTTAAACATCCGTTGGATCGGTTTCAATCAATCGGACAAAGTACCGTACCAGTGATTCGAGTTATTACTCTGATAACGAGGCAGATTTTCGGGGTTTAGGGGCTCCAGGTAAAGAAACAGTAGAATGAGAGAGTATGAGAATCGTCTTGCGAGCGAAAATGTGCATCTGAACTTCTCCCAGACTAGCCTTTATATAGCCAAAATTGGATTCTCCCGCGTGTCGCGGAAGAATCCCTGACCTCTTCTGCGTGTCGCCGGGAGGGTTGGCCTGGCATAGGTCTACCACATGTCTAGGTAGGTTGGGCATGTGTCGGGCAGTGGTGACACGTGTTCCCGGCCGCCTTTTTCGCTCAATCACATGTTTTTTCTCGATTTCTGTGCCGATACTTATCGCGTATGCTCGGGTCTTGATCCCAATTGGTTCGGTTTTTAATTGTGAGTCTAATAAAGGTACTTTTTGTGCGGGTTGGTTCATCAACCGTCATGTTTCGTCAGGCACACTACTAGTTTTGTTTATAGGTCTATTCGAGGGTTGTTACAGTTAATAGTGATGTTGCCACTGCTCTAGTTTGGGTAAGCAAAGGCTCATCTTATTTCCACACTCCTAAAATCTTATTCCCACACCCTTTTCTCTCCCTCTTTCTCTCTCTCTCTCTAGAGAGAGATAGAGGGAAGGGGTATGTGAATATTAATACCCATAAGAATTTCACCCATAATAAATCAAGAAAAAACAATTTCAATCTAAACAACAATTTCAATCCTATCCTTGTTGATGTTGGGTCAAAACACGTTGTATTTTGTAGTAGTTCATGTTGATTTTTAGTGTTTTAACATGTTTATTCATATGGGTTTATATTTATCGTGTGTTTGGTGTTGTTGGCTTAATAGGTGCCAAAAAGGATAAACAAGAGAAACCGAGCTGAAAAACGGGTTTAACGGGTCAACACAGGAGCTATAGCAGAAAAAGTCAACTGGGCATCCCAGACGACATGCGACAAGACACCTATACTCTCCCGCGACGCGCGGGAGAGACCAGTTACGGGAAAAATTATAAATTCGACCTAATTCGCATTTTAGGTGATCATTCTCCTTCCAGCCGTCCCAAACGAACTCATAGGCAATTTCCTGCACTTTTGACCGTAACCTTCATCCATTTAAGTTGTTTCTCATGTCTAATCTATCCCCGATCGAGATTGAAGCTGTGATGACAACCATGAGCGGCTAAACGCGTTGTGACTTCTTCTCGGATGAACAATTGCTTGTTTTTGACATGAATACTTGTTTCTGATTCTTTTAAACTGATAAATCTTGACTACTTGTGTTGATTTTGTGCAACGGTTATTATATTTGAATTATTTGTCGTTTATTAAGCGTATTGGTGATATACTTGCATCGTTAGCGGGTTAATAAATTGGTGGGTAATTGATATAATCAAACGGGTTGTTAGGTTGTATGGTGAATCTTAAAAACTATCCTTAACAATTAATCAAAATCATTAATCCAAGGCCATGTCTATGTGGTATTTTGAATCAGTAAACATGTGTTTGTGTTAAAAACGGGTAATTGGGATTCCGGGTGGAGGTTACTTTTTCTCTTATTGATAACAACTTTCTTAACAATTTTCGTGTTCTTTCAAACAATCATTAAAACCCCCAATTTTAGAATAGATTAGATTATAGTTTAAACCGAACATTAACCACAAATTCTGGGGAAAATACGTACCCTACTTACGCTATCTACATAGTTTATTTAGGTTTTTGATTGACCCTTACAATAGTCATCACCTGTAGAAAGCAGTTTGGTAAAGGACAAATTAGCTAACCAAGTTAATAGAATTTGTCTATGTGAGGCATTTATAAAATTTAGTATAGGACAAATTACCTAACCAAGTTAATAGAATTTTTCTATGTGAGGCATTTATTTATTTTATTTTAGGGTTATTGGATTTTATCACCCCCAACTATCTGTCTTTGGCCGTTGCAACCCCCAACTAAAACTTTGACACCCGACACCTTCAACTTGACTTTTAGTTTGTGCTCGCACCACTCTGTTAACTCTTTACTAACTGAGTTAGTTGTTGATCCTACGTGTCACAGTCTTGATTACGTGGACAGGATTATGTGGCGAATACGTGTCAAGCACCTTCATCTCCTTCCTTTATAACACAAGAGATCAAATACGAACCCTAATTTCCTCATAAGCATCTATTTTCTCATCGAATCAAGGTCAATTGAAGCATATGTTCGAATCGTGAAAGTGATATACATAAATGGTTCAGTCCACTTAAAAACCTGGGGTGGGTCACGAGTAAGGACGGCGAGTACGTCGTTCATGTCGGCACATGCAGGTAACGGGAAGTTGCCGGACTGGCGAGCATACGGCTGGTGATGGCTCGGCGGTGGCGTTCACGAAGCTTGGTTCGTTCTTTTTCCTTTTCTCTCTCCTTTCTAGTGGTTCTTGGATTAGTGGTGGTGTTCGGTGTGATTACGGTGGTGTTTGACATCGCCGCCGCAACGAAGTCGCGTGGGCAGCGCTGCTGCTGCGGTGGTTGTGGGTGGGACTGTCATCGTGATTGTTGGTGTTCATTTCTACTTCATTTTTTCAACACTGTGGATGCAGAGGCATTTACTGTTAAACCCCATGAATGGCCATAGATACACCCAGAACATAGGTTTGAAGAAGGTGGGTTATTACTTACGGATGCATCAGAAGTGGTTGTGTCAACGCTCACACCGGTTGTTTCCATTAGTTGATGAAGAAATCAGATACCCAAATCGGAATAATGGCTAAAACAGTTTCAGGGTCATGAAATTGAGAGAATCTGAAGTCGAAGGGATGAAATTTGGGGGTGAAATGTAGGGATTGGGATAGGAGAAAGTTGAATAATTGAAATGAAATTGGGGATTAGAATAATTATATATTTTTCCACCTCATCATGACACCTCATAAAAAACAAGCCACGTCATAAAAAAATGGTCACGTCAGCAAAAACAACTAACCAAGTTAGTGCAAAGTTAACAGAGTGGTGTCAGCACAGACTGAAAGTCAAGTTGGAGGTGCCGGGCGTCAAAGTGTCAGTTGGGGGTGGCAGCGGCCAAAGGCCGATAGTTGGGGGTGATAAAATCCAATAACCCTTTATTTTAATATAAGATAACGAGCTTTAGGTTATCTTTGGTTGTTTGTTCCTTTAACTATAACCGAATATGAAGATATAAATGAGATTTCTTATCTATGTGTGTTCGTTAGAATGTGAAGCTGGTCAAGTACCCGTTTTCATTCATTATGAAAACTTTGTTGTCCATGTTCGTTTGTTTAAAAGAAAATAAATAGGCATAAAACGAATATACATATACGAGCATAAATAGAAGTTCATGAACGAGACATGTGTTTGTTTTTGTTCATGTATTTTAACTAAATACATAAAAAAATTACAGTTAAATGTCATTTCAGTCCGTGTGGTTTGGGTCATTTTGTCAGTTTAGTCCAAAGGTTTCATTTTTTACCTGTGGGTCCAAAAAGGTTTCACTGTTGCCATTTCAGTCCACTGGGTTAATTTTATCCATTTTTTCTGTTAACGAGAAGGTCAATTCGGTCATTTTCTAGTTAACATAATTACATATAAAATGACCGAGTTGGCCTTCTCGTTAACAGAAAAGTTAGATGAAGTTAACTTAGTGGACTAAAATGGCAACGGTAAAATCTTTTTGCACCCATATATAAAAAATGAAACATTTAAACTAAACTGGCAAAATGATTCAAATCACATAGCTAAAATCACATTTAACTCAAAAAAAAAATTATGTTCATTTATCAAATCCGGTCAAACATTATGTTTTGTTCAACCCTCGTGATGATAGATGAAAAATTATATTTTCAGACACACTAGTTACTAACATGGAAATGTTAAAAGCTGGTTATTAAAGCTACAAATATTAATATGCCGTTCAAAAAAAAGTTAAAATATAAAAGTTGTATTTTTGGTAAAAAAAATTAAAAAAGAGTTTATTTTTAAATTGAGGAAAAAGATGACCTACAGGAAATATAGTTATAAGTTTCTCTTAGTTAATTTTAGATACTATTGGGTTTGGTGGCCCATAAAAAGATCATGGATAATCATGAATAATTAGAAGAAGACCATAAACTTCAATATAATCACCCAACTTACTAATTTTGTTTGGTGACTTTGGTGTTTAGGCATATATTGTTCCAAAATGGCATCAAATTAATTGGGTCAAAAGAAATAGAAAAAAAGTGAACTTAGTTTGGGCCAAAATATTGGGCTTGTTTTCTTAAGTGGACTTCGATACGATTTGGTCTGATTGTCATCAAATCTTTTCATTTTCTTACATCATACGGACTCGACTTAAGAGTAGTCGGGTATAAATTTAATGTGTTTTCTATGTATGAGTTAGGTCATATATAATACGTTATGATTGTACGGTATAAATTTAATTTACTTTACATTTTGATTCAACTGCAATGCTTACATAGGTTACATATAATTAAATCGAATATGTTGAAATGCACGTTATCATATGGTTAATGCATCATATAACACTTGAAGTTGAACTAATCCATTCGATGTTTGTAAGAACCCGCGACGCATCTCCTGCGGGTTGTATTATCGTATTACTAGTATAACATATAATTTGCAAAGTTGGTTGAATAATATATTATAGAGTAAATTGCTCGGATGGTCCCTGTGGTTTCAAGTTTTTTCACGTTTAGTCCCCACCTTTTGAAAATAGCAGGTATGCTCCCTATGGTTTGTCATTTTGTTACTCGGATAATCCCCGAGTAAATGTCAGTTAGTTTGGAAATAACATGTATGCTCCCTATGGTTTGTCATTTTGTTACTCGGATAGTCCCCAGAGTAAATGTTGGGGGACTATCCGAGTAACAAAATGACAAACCATATGGAGCATACATGCTATTTTCAAAAGGTGGGGACTAAACCTGAAAAAACGTGAAACCACAGGGACCATCCGAGCAATTAACTCTATATTATATGTTTTTTCTAAGTTTCATTTTTAACCTTTAATCCTTAAGTAATATACATCTTTAACCTATTTTATCATTTAATTTAATTTTTCTTTAATAACTTGTTTTCGTAAACTTTAAAAAAAAATATGGAGTTGTATTTATTTTTTTCTCTCAACATTTCAATATAAATTTAAGAAAAACATAGTTGTATTCAAAATAATATATTTTTTGTGTGTTGTAAACTATATTGTGTATGGGTATAGTACCGTGTTTTCATAAACTATTAAAAATACGCAGTTGTATTTATTTATTTATTTCTCAACATTCCGATATAAATTTAAATAAAAAATAATTGTATTCAAAATAATGTATTTTTCCTGTGTTGTAAACTATATTGTGTATCGGTATTGTATCATTAACAAACTGACCGAACAACACCGATACCAGTAACGGTATTATCAAAACTTGTATCGGTATTTGTTTTATGGTTTTTGATCCATGTAAAAAATGTGTCAATATCTTTTTTATATTTATTTTTTCGGTTACATGAGATCACTTTTGTGTAACTAAACTATTGAAATGCTCCCTAGGTCCTTATACTTAAAAATTGCTCGTTGAGTCCCTAATCATCACATAATCCAAAACCTATTGTATTTACCTATCATTCCTACTGAATGTTGCAGTTTCTAAAACATGATCCAAACCCTCATTGTTAATATATTTGCTAAAACATCATCCTAACCTCTCATTGCAATGTAATGTACTAACCTACCATTACAATGCAATGCCCTAACATGTCATGGCAATGTAACGCACTAACCTATCATTGCAGAAATTGTAATGCTCTAATATTTCATAGCATATTATGAACATCAGAGCAGATTTTCAACATCAATGCACTATAAATTGATCATTACATATGAAGGGGTAAAATTGTTCAAAAAAACATGTTCAACAAAAACATTGATCATAAAAATAAAAAAAAATAAAAAATAAAAAACCCCAGCCCCCATTTATTAGTAATGACTTTCAACATCATAGTAGATTTTCAACATCAATGCACTATAATGATATTGTAATGATTTTGTACATTACTGATGCCTAGTTATGTTTAAATAGTTTATTAGGTATAGTTTTAACAATTGATCAGGGTGGGTTTTGGGATGAAAAGACATCTATTTATGTCCCCCGCCCCAAAATTGGAGGCATGTTAAGTGACAGAATATACCAACACCGTTAGAGCCAAGGGCTAAGATGGATATCCAATATGATGGTTAGAGACTGAACGTGCACTTTTTAGGTTTTAAGGACCCGGGCTACTGAACATTGTAAAGATTTTTGGCATGGGGATAGCTACTCCACCCATTTCATCGAGATAAACAAGACGTACTCTATCATAGCTCTTTCCCGCCAAGAAAAAAAGTGTAGTACCAATAAATCCATGAGAGATTATTTGTAAAATATCTCCATTGAGTCTCGTATCGGTTATCGAAGCAATTCCTATAAGTATGAAACCCATATGAGATATAGAGGAACAGGCTATTGTTTTTTCTTAAATTATGTTGGCCAGTAGATGTTGAAGCTGCATAGAGTATTTTTATTACGTCTACTACCATCAACCAAGGAGAAAATATAGAATAACCATGTGGTAATAATTCTAAATTGGATTGTAAGCTGATAACTGATTTGATGATCCACTATTCAGGTCATTGCTCCCTCATGTGTTTTTATGTAAAGATTGATGCCCTAGTTTCATCTATTACACTTGGGTGGTTCCACCCATACGGTATGGGGTCGCATGAAAACCATGAAAAAAGAAGTTATATCTGATATATAGAATGGAAACCCGAACAGCATCCTATCTTTTAAATAACAAATGAATTATTGGAGAATAAGATTGAAGGGTATGGGTTAGGTCGTCAATGCCACATATGACCATTAATGGATTGCTACACTATCCCCTTGCCTCATCCACCATAGTTGGCATGGATTAAACCATAGCAACCATAGGCCTCTTTTCCTTTTTCGATATTTCCTTTTCACAAAAATAAATTAATACAAGAGAATAGCGGTTTGGGTCATGACCACACCCTTAGAGTAATGGTTTTAGATGATGGATTAGAAGTGGGTGACATGACGTTGATGTGGAGGGTCATTGTGACCATAAGGATCATAACCACACCCTATAGAGCCTAATATCAATGAATGGTGTCTATTTTGTCCTTTATTACCTTTTTTTGTGTTTTTTGTTTTTTCTTTTTTTGAGTTTTGTTATTTTTACCTTAGCTTTTAACATTGACATTTATAGTCCCTCAACTTTTCAAAAACTTTGCAAAATGTCATTTTACTCCCTTGATTTTTATGTGCTTTCTTTTTTGTACACATCGGTATAAATACAAATTTGTATACGTTTCGACGTAGTTAGTTATGTTGGGTCAAACATAATATGTTTTCATCCTTATTTTTATGTATGTTTTTAGTTAATCACTTGGTGTTATAAATTCGTGTATTTATTTTACGTTTTCCCTGGTTTTAGTTGTCGTTCGGTTAGCACAGTTTTACACCCCCCTCAATCCCACATTGGTAGCACGGTTTTATGCCCTCCTCCCGCAACGCGGGGGCTTAAGACTAGTTGAAAATTAAATTAAAATAAAATATATACTCACACCTGTTGGGCATGTGATAACGATTACAATAAACATGGTTAGTGATAAAGGACATTTCTTACAAGAAAAGGTAAGCGTAAAGGATGTATTCGATGACTTTTAAACATAAAGGATGCATCGTGCAATTTTTGGCAAACGTAAAGGACGTTTCTTGTAATTTACTCTCAAACGAATCATCTTGATTTCACTTGCCCCAATAAGGACTACTTTTTAAGGTCATACTTGATCAACAAAACCATTATGTAGGCCGAATCCATTTTTCAGTCAAGTCAGCTAAGTTTGAAGAAGCTAAACTGACATCAAACGAATCATCTTGATTTGAATTGCCGCAAGAAGAGCCATCTTTCAACGTCAAAATTCATCAGCAAAATTATGATGTAGTCGGAAGCCATTTTTCAGTCAAGTCAACTAAGTTTGAAGATGTCAAACATCGACCCTGAAACTTTTGAACCTATTCTTTTTCTTTTATTGCACATGCTACCACCTAAATTTGGATCTCCAAAACCCTTTGAAATCAACGTTATCAGAATTTTTATTTATTTGCTTACAAATTATATCGCCAACTTGACAATTGAATAAAGAAAAATAAAAAGAAGCTCAAAGATTAAAAATGTTTTGAAAGATTCATTCTTCTAACTGAGTTTTTAACAATAATTTCTAGATTTTCTAGAACGAGTCTGTCAAATATAAAAAAATAGAGTAAAAAACGTTGAACCTCGCATGCAGGCTACGACATGTTAACTCGCAAAATTTAGAACGAAACGTAAAACGTAAAACTTGCGAAAGATAAAAAGTATGGGGGACCAAAGTTGTAAATAATAAAGTATTGTGTTAAATTAGAAAAGATGGAAAACTTTGGGTTAAAAGTAAAAAAATTAAAAAGGGTTAAAATACAAAATATGAAATGTTTGGATTAAAATTGAAAAATCAAGTTTTTTTAAAAAAAAAAAAAAAAAAACCTCCCCAAGCTTGGATTACAACTCCTAATGCACAAAAAAATTGCTTCTTTATAGTGTAATAATACATACATCAATAACAGCACCTATTAAAATTTAAACTCCAAAATTTTTGAGTGTGAAACACACTGCTTAACAGGGCCGTCTCCGAAAATCATAAATAAAATTTTGGCCTTGTGCGAGATAAAAAAAATTAGGCCCTATTCGCAATTTTTTTTGGCCGAGCAGCACCCCTCATGAACGTAATCGGATTTTGTTAATAATTTTCTACTATAGAACAAATAAGTTATCATCCATCTCAAGCTTACATCTTCCACTCTTTTGGGTACACTAGTACGTGCATAGTCTAACTAAATCATAAAATCAAACATAAATATATTACAACAATAAAGCAGCAATATATGGCACTGGCTTTTCCTCAACTATGTAACCTTAATTAACTTGCTTTTTTTTTAAGGCAATTTTCATTAAAACAAACCAGCAGGGAGCTTGCTGATAATTTAAGCCATTAAGTGGAAGAAATATTAGTAACAAGAGACAATGCAATGCTTATTAACTCTGCAACATTCATTATATATTTATATACCCCTCTAATGGTTTGCATTCTCTATATTTTTCTCAAAATCTAGACCCTTTATTTCCTTCATTATCACCATTGATTTATTCATCTCATCCATCGAATCACTCATGTTTTTCAAACAATATGCCATCGCCAACCATAAATGTTCCAATTTTCCAATGTGTATTTAATAACTTATAATTAAAAGTTTCAATAAATGCTCTAATTTTTGTATCAGCTTTTCGTTTCTCGTGATCAACGGATGTTTTGAAACAAGGCCCTTAAAGATGGGGTGGGGTGAGATGAAAAAGGTTTAAAATTATAGAGGGATACCTGGTTTCGAACCTGTATCTCATGTGAATTAATCGAAACGCTCAACCATCTAAACTATATCAACATATCAATCATGTTTTGATTCGTATTTAATTAAATATAAGACAGGAAATTTTTATGGGCCATAGGAGACTTTGGGCCCTGTTCGGTGGCCCACCCTGCACACCTTTCGAGCCAGCCCTGCTACTTAACCATCAAAATGTCCTATTGATGACAGATGTTTTAAACAATTAAAAGATCCTTAACCCATGCTCACCCCTATTCCAAATCAAACCGTACACAACTACACATCTCAAACCAGCTAAACCACTCGGCTTACTTAGATTAAAGGAATTTAAATGATTCAATTCAATCAGTTTTAATTTGCAACCACAAATGAAAGGGTTATTGAATTTTAATAATCCTAAGTTTCACCTGTTGGCCGATAATAATTCCAACTTTAAAATTCCCTCCAATAATCCAAACTTGTAAAAGTTTGGCCGCCATTGATCATTTTCTAACATATGTGCACTTAAATCAATTAAGAAGTCTCAAGGTGTAATTGAAACTATTGAGGAGACCAAATTGTTATATATTTGAAAAGGATCAATGACGGCCAAACTTTTACAAGTTGAGATTAATAGAGGGAATTTTTAAAGTTGAGATTATTATCGGCCAAAAGGTGAAATTTAGGATTATTAAAATAAAATAACCCCAAATGAAACGAAGGAGAAAATGTGTAACATCTTACAAAAACCAAGGATCACTTTTGCCATCATATATTTCTTCACCGCCTAATTCAAACGTCATACACCCACAAACACATTACGATTTTCTGACAAGTATCCGCGTATACCGCTCCTTGGTGACGATCGCAAGCTCCGTAATCGCAGCAGAACTGTAAGCCCTTTCCCCCCAGTTTTTCTCTTTCTCTCTCATCTCTTTTCATTATCTTCAATCAATTCATCCCCTTTACGCCATTTCGATTCATAATCGACAACAAATTTCACGTATTTGCGTTCAATTTCCTTAATTTCTTGCTCTATGTCGATTTCTACGATCAGGGTTTCTGTTAATTTTTAAGGATTCAGGTTTCAAGATCAGGGTTGTTTTCAAGATCATAAATTGTAAGTGGGTTTGAATTTTTGGGTTTAATTGTTATGTTTTTTTTTTTTTAATTTTGGTTATGTTTGATTGTAGTATGGGGAGGGTAAAGCTGAAAATCAAGAGACTGGAGAATATTAGTAATCGGCAAGTGACATTTTCTAAACGAAGGAATGGAATATTGAAGAAAGCTAAAGAATTGTCGGTGTTGTGTGATATCGATATCATTCTTCTTTTGTTTTCGCCTACCGGGAAGCCTACATTGTTCACCGGACAACGCAGGTACTTTCGAGTTTCGACCTGTTTGACATGTTTATGTTGGATGGTTGTTTTATTTGTTTTGCCTGTTTGATTGTTTAGAATTAAAACACAACTTGAATTAACTTGTTTGTATGTAATTGGGCTGTAGTTATCGTCTTTAATCGTGTTAAGCTTGTATAGAAATTAATGTGGGTTGTTTGAATTGGCTGCTTTCAGCAACATTGATGAGGTGATTGCGAAGTTTGCTCGATTAACGCCACAAGAAAGAGCAAAAAGGTGCATATACTGAATCTTGATTGTGTTGATGTGATCCCGACTTTTTTTAATCTAGGCTTGGAATTTGAATAAGTTATGGCTGATTGTTTCTTATTTAACTTGAATAGGAAATTGGAGAGCCTTGAAGTAAGACGGGTTTTGAATGTCATGTCAAGCTATATTTTTGTTATAGCATTGTTTGTTGATCGTTTGAGCGTATACAGGCTTTGAAGAAAGCGTTTAAGAAGCTAGACCATGATGTAAACATACAAGACTTCGCGGGTGCAAGGTTGTTGATAATTCTTGTCAAATTTGTTACATATTTTTTTCCGTTGAGATGCAATATCTGATCTTGGTTTCATTTGGTTTGATTCTGTTTGCAGCAGTCAATCAGCTGAGGTCACAAGATACTTATCCCAAACTTATTTAAATCTTGTAATTACAGTAGTAATTGTACTACAAGAATATATTTTAATAGTTGATAATTTTTCAGGATTTAACCAACCATGCAATGATGTTGCGGTCTCAACTTGATGACATGCATAAGCGACTGAGGTACCTTTGAAACCGTTGGCTATATAGTCGTTGGATTTCAATCTAAGATCTTGGTTTCATGTGTCAATTATTCAATTTACATAACACCTTCAAAAGATTTTATGTATGTTTTTTTAATGTCAATATGGTTCTTATTTTCCTACACCTTTTTCCTGCATCCTTTGAATAGTTATTGGAGTAATCCAGACAAGATCGATAATATTGAACATCTTAAGCAAATGGAAGATTCGTTAAGGGAATCACTTGACCGCATTCGTATACACAAGGTATGAATAATAATCTGATTCTTTGAATAGAAGATTTAGAAGATCATAAGCATTGAAAGTTCTTATATTTTTACCAATCGGACCGTTTAGAAATTAAAACACCACTCTTATCAACCCTTTTATATGCAAATGGGTTGAAATTGTCAAGCACTCTATTTACTTTATATCAAATGATCCTCTTATGCATATGAAGTGCCAAAAGTTGTATAATTTGTTTGACACTCGGCCGATAATTAGTAACAAATGGCTCTTGGCAGGACAATTTTGGACAGCAAAAGCTTATGCCGATAGATTGCACGAGCCAGGTGATATAAACTTTGTGAAACTTTTTGTAGAGCAATACATCATAATCTTAGAAAATTTTATTTACAGAAATATTATTGTATTACAGTTCCAGAACGGGTTGCATTTACCTCTGATGATGGCCAGTACCCAAGAGGATCAGACTTTATCATGGCTTCCAGATAATGAAAATCAAAATTTAATATTACCCGAGAAACAAGGTTACATACCTCAACGGTCAGTGGACTCCTTACCTAAATCTCTTCCTATATTTTTTGTTAATTTATTTAGTTTATTGATTAAAACAATAATTCTTTTGTTCTAATTGCAGAGATGGGGAGTGTTCCGGTGTATCCATTCCAAACTACTGTTTATTTGGTAATGGCAAACAGCTAGAGATGGAAGTCTCGGGAAAAGTTGACCGGTCAACACAGGACGGTGGTTTGACCGAACTATGTAGCACATCAAACTTGAGACCACAATTTAGTGACCAATTCCTCTTCCAACCTTACACTAATCTCAATTTTGCACAACCAAAAGAATTGAAGCCCGAAACATCAACAAGTTTGCAAGGTTTTCTAGATTACGCCAACATGAATTGCGCCTTTGAGATGCCGAGGCCCATCTTTAGCGATAACATGTGTCATAGCTGGAACCCTGAACCCGGCTCGTGCCCTCTTTCCATGATCGATACAAACTCGTATTCTCAACCCCAGGTAACATCTTCAAAATCACCCATGTTCACTAAATTTACCCTCTATTTTTAAATAAACATTAAAGTAAAATGCCATTTTCATCCCTGAGGTTTGGTCATCTTTACGATATTCGTCCAAAGGTTTGTTTTTCCGCATCCGGATCAAGGTTTGAAATCTTGCCATTTTCATCCGGCTCGTTAACTCCATCCATTTTTCTCCATTAAGGAAGGGGTATTTTCGTCTTTTTTTGAATACTTATACATTATGCTAAATGCTTGTACATAAAGTGAAAATGACCGAATGTCCAAAGGTTTGTTTTTCCGCATCCGGATCCAAAAGGTTTGAATTCTTGCCATTTTCATCCGGCTCGTTAACTCCATCCATTTTTCTCCATTAAGGAAGGGGTATTTTCGTCTTTTTTGTTAACTTAATGGTATTTTCGTCTTTTTTGAATACTTGTACATTATGCTAAGTGGTTGTACTTAAAGTGAAAATACCCCTGCCTAACGGAGAAAAATGGATGAAAATGGCAAGATTTCAAACCTTTTGGATCCGGATGCAGAAAAACAAACATTTGGACAAAAGTCGCAAACTGGCCAAGCCTCATGGACGAAAATGGCATTTTACCCTTAGCATTAGAATGTTTTACAGTTTTAACTTTTAAGGTTATGACTTTTTGCAGCCACCGGATCATCTGATGACAAACAACCAAAGTTGAGCAATGTATACCGACGACGAAAAGTTCACACAGTTTTCTCAAGTTTGTTTAAGATATAGTTGAGCAAAGTTTTTCAGTTGTATAGTATGAATCAAGACATTTATAATGACAGGTGGCAATAAGTTGAAATAAATCATGAATTAACATCTCATATTCCACTGTACATTAACAAAACAAAGCTTAGATCTTGGTCTCTGGGTCACACAGCCCATGGTTTACAACACAATTTCTTTCTCTCTCCTATTTTTCAAGATTTCTTAGTTCCCTGACAAAGTTTGGACTATGGTGTTGTGCCATGGGTCTGAGAGGTGTTGCAATAGGTTGTCGAATGGCCCTTTTCCGGTCACGTTGTGCTGAACGATGAACCCCAAGAACGCCAACATAGCCAGTCTCCCTGAAATTGTAATAAAAATTATTAATAATTTAAGCTAGGTAACAATTTTGACTCGTTTAGATGTAAATGAATTGAATTGAGTTAGGGAAGTTTTCGATATGGTAAAAATATAAATTTTACCGTTGGCAAGCTCCTTCTCTTTGGCCTCAGGAGTGGGTGCAAAGTTAAGTGGGTTGAATATGCCACCCGGGTACCCGACTTCATTTGGAGGCAAACTGTAGTTTTTAAATATCGGGTCTTGGTTAACACTTCCCGGGTTCTTGATGTCTTGCCATCTTCTGATCTCGACATAGTGGAACAAGATGAACTCGATCACGAACAGGGTTGACGACGATGCGAAATATTCGGATTTTCCAGCGTCGTACCACTTGGGGACATTCAGTATCCCTATGCTTGTGAAAACCTCAGGCAGCAACATTCCGGCGACACCCAACATGGCCCACCGCCCGTTTACTAGCTCGGCTTGGACGAACCACTTTAGGTTCTCTGGGTCTTCCGCTAGTCCCAATGGGTCAAACCCGTTGTCACCTGGAAGACTGAGTGGTTCATGGACCATGGTTAGTTAATGCATTAACCAAAAGGCTTGCAGTCTAGCAGTATTAAACTATGTGCTAAAGGTTTTCCGTTTTAGAGTGGTGGTTTGAGGTTTGAGTGTTATGGTTCTATTAAGGGGGTGAACCAGCCGAGCTCGACTAGGCTCGTTTAATTTACGAGAGCGAGTACTCAACTCTTTTTGAGCTCTATTTCTAAAGCTCGATTCTCCTAGTGACTAGTTTTTCTAGCTCGAATGGATCGTTTATCATTTATTGGATAACTTATATACATTTATAACTATTTTCATTATAACTTTTATATATACTTTATACTTATAAAATGATATATTTTATCACAACTTTATATTATAATTATTATTATTTAAATATAAATTTAATATATTAGATAACAACTATATAAATAGGGAACATGTTAATTTAGGCTCGTCAGCTAGCTCGAGCTTAAACAAGCTTATTTTTAGGCTCGAGTCTTTGACGAGCGGATTTGAGTGGCTAACAAGCGGCTTGACTCGTTTACGTCCCCAGTTTTATAGTGGACACCAGACAGTAAGTGTGTGAGTTAGCCGTTACTGCTATCAATGCATACATACATACCTTCCGTCGAGGTAACCGGGTGAGGCTAACCCGGGTAGCCACTCTCCCTTTTTCGCTTCAACCTTGAACGAACCGGATGAATAGGTGTTGGCCGGTTTAACTGAAAATTCTCTGTTCAACTTCCCTGATGATCCAGTTAAGAATCTTGTCCGGGAGGCACATGGCCGGAAAACTGCGACGGAAGCTTGTGTGACGGCGGCCATACTTTCCGGTGAAGGGGGGTTTGGAGGGATGAGTTGTAAATGTGTAATGAGTGTTCATCCTTTTGTAATATTGTTTTGAGTGATGATCTTGTGGTTGTGGTTTAGTGTTTGATAAGTTGTTAGATATTCATGGGATTGATTGGAAACTGACCAATGAGGAGCAATATGTTCTTATCCTTATATCCCAATGTCATATCCACAAAATCTTTTACATTGTTCTTGTTGTTAACACGTGTCTTGGATGACCCACTTGTTGCCACATTGGAATCTTTGTTAGCCAATCACCAAACGACACGTGTGTGTTTGTTAAATCAAAAATCATGAAATTAGTTATCTAGATGCACCTATATATCCCCCTCCGTGGCCCACTGGTTGGAGGCCGGTTCCTCCTTTGGGAGGTCACCGGTTCGACTCCCGCTTGCGGCTTTAGGGGGACATCCCAATGATAAATCGTTTCCTTCCGAGGTATGGAGCGGTCTTGAGGGCAACCCGGTTTTACCCAACTGTTACCCCAGCAACACATGTGGGGGCAGCATGGTTTTCGGGCGGAAGTCAGCTCGCGCGCCGGCCGGGGCCCGATTGAACATCGCGTCCGGAGATGCGGGGTTGACGGGGAATGTCTTAGACATGTCCCCGGAGACCAATCGGTCTTGTACTGAAAGTCTTCTTCCAAAAAAAAATCTAGATGCACCTATATAACCATTTCACAAGAAAAGTTACCTTGTCATGGTGTAAACGGAACATTGTGTAATATGTCTCTTGGAACAAGTTGTCGAAACCAACGAATCAACGATCATCCAACGATCACATTCGCTTGTGTACTATATAACCTAACCATCTATACGCTATGGGAAATAGTAAACAAACACATTCACAAACATTATTGTTGTTGTTGTTGACATCATAGCTTGCGGTGGTGATCCTCGTCGTTCTCCTTATATCTAAACGTAGAGTCAAATAATATATCTTACAATGTTTTGACGTTAACTGGTCATTTATTTTTGTTTCAACAATAGGGAGGATGTGGAACAATAAAAGCAACAAGATCTTAAATAAGTATGAACTTATACGTGAATATGTATGTTATAAGTTGATGTTGTGACTAGTGTATTGAAGTGATGCATTGCATTGCATTGTAAAAGGACATGTATGTTTATGTAACATTTACTTATGCATTAACTGGAATTAAATTGATACTCGAGCAAAATCAGTTACATGCCATTATGGTAGAGGTGCACAAAAAACTAGAACCCGAAAAAAACTAGACCCGGCTATTATAAAAACCGGGTATTGAGAACCCGAACCCGACCCTACCCTATGGGAATGGACCAGGTATGGTATTCCAGCTGAGAACCCGAACCAAAACCCGGGTTATTTTAGACCCGCTTTATACCTGGGTTTTATGTATACCTGGGTTTTTTCAATACATGTAACCTGGTTTAATAATACTCAAACCCGGGTTTTAGGAATACACGCACCGGGTTTTAGGAATACCCGATACCAGGTTTTAGGAATGTATACACTTTGATTATTCTAATTCCTACTTACACCGCGTTTTAGGAATACACGTCCAGGTTCTTTTGATACCCACCCAGTTTTTTCATACCCCAACCATACCCGAACCCGTAAATAGGGTATTCTAATACTCGGTATAGAAAACCCGAACCCGAACCTGACCCGGTTTTGGCAATACCCGAAAATTCAAAACCTGGTCATACGCATGCCCAGGTAGGTACCCGAACCCGAGTATTAAAAAAAAACTGGTTTTATGCACCTCTAAATTAGAACCGGGTATTTATAAAACCGGGTTTCGGGTATAAACCGGGTATAAAAAAAACCGGTTCCGGGTTCGGGTTTTAGATCAAATATGCATACCCGGTCCCTACCCTACGGGTAGGGTCGGGGTCGGGTTCGGGTTCAGGTATAAAAAACCGGGGTTTTATAATACCCGGTTCCGGGTCCGGGTTCGGGTTTTTTGTGCACCACTACCTCGAATTCATAGTGTCTAAAGCCCAAAATGTATTCACATAAATCTGGTGCATGTAAACCAAAATAAGTGACCGGTTAATGTAGTTGGGCTATCAAGTTTCATGATTGGGCTTTGGGTAAATTACACTTTTCGTCGTTTGTATCTAATTGCAGTGGATAACCTTTAACTTTAATAATTATAGTCATAATCCTTTATTTGGAAAACTCATTACACCTTCCGTCATTTAGCACTAACCAGGTTAAAATTTTTGGTTAAGTATGGCATGTGCCTTCATAACAAGAATTAAAAAAAAAAAAAAAACTTAAATATTTGGTTAACTATGGCATGTGCCTTCATAACAAGAATTTCAAAAAAAAAAAAAATAAAATAAAATAAAAAAAACTTAAATAAAAATCCATAAAACCCTCTCTCTCTCTCTCTCTCTCTCTCTTCCAGATCCCACTCTCTCCCTGTACTCTCTCTCTCTCTCTCTCTACATCCCTCTTCTACAACCATCATCATCATCAGCCATCTACACCATAACCGTCAACCATCATCAGCATCAATCTATCTACTCCCTCACCCCGATCACTACCAACAACACCATCACAATCCATCCCTCACCCACACTGCGGACACATTTCAAAATTCCCAATCAGAAAACTATCAGAAGCAATTCCAACCGAAAACCATAGCTCATCATCACTAACATAAACCTCAACAATATTCAACCAAAGGAACCTTAACATATTAATTTTTTTACTAATAATTTGTTTTGAGTTTACCCTATACTTCTTTTACTTAAAAAAAACAAATTATTTACGTGCATGTTTTATGTACTTGTCCGTATAAATTTGATTTCCTCTACGTTTTGACGTAAACATTTTCCGGAAACGAGTTAGCTCAAATATAATACATTTTCTTTAAATAAAATCATTTTTACGTGCATATTTTTATGTACGTTTTGGTATAAATTAGAGTTAGTCAACGATTCGACGTAAACTTTTTGGAAACGAGGCAGTTCAAATATAATATGTTTTCGTGCTTATTTTATGAAGGTTTCGAACCGAGTGTAGTCAAATTGTGGTTTCCTTTTTTTATTTTTCCAAAAGCTCTAATTAATCACTTTTGATTACATGTGTCAGTTTTTCTTTTATACCCGTTATATTTTCTATGTATGAGTCAGGTCAAATACACGTGTTAGTTTTTTCTTTATACCCGTTACGTTTTCTATGTACAAATCGGGTCACATATAATACGTTATGATTGTACGTTATAAACTCGATTTACTTTACGTTTTGATACAATCGCGATGCTTATATAGGTTACATTGAGTTCAATTGAATACGTCGAAATGTGTGTTTTCATATGGTTAACGCATCGCATAACGATTGAACTAATCGATTCAATGTTTATTATGTACCCACGCCACAACACGCACGGTTCTTGTTACAAGTTAATCACAAATTACAATCTTCAATGATAAACCGAACAAACATCAAACATGTAGGGCTTGTCCATCAACTAAAAATATAGCAAGCCCACTTAAATGCCCACCGACTCGACCCATTAGGGTTCGGATAGATTAATCTAAAACCTTATGCAAACAGCAAATTCTTGCTGGATGGGTTCATTTTCTTAGAATCCAAATCAACCTCAGTTGACTTTAATGGCGAAATTTGACCAATTGAAGCTAAAGCCAACAGCTCAGACTCTTCTAACCCTTTAGAAGGACCAAGATTACATCCATCTGGCTTGTACTTTGATAATGCATCCTTGAATTTCTTGATCTGCCATTAACCAATTATTCTTGTTAACTTTTGTCATCATTCTTTTTGGATAACAAAAATCAAAACAAAAAAGGTTTGGATAAATAGGGTGTTCGGGTATGGGACCAGTCGATGGATAAGCCCGGCAGGATTACCAATCTGACAAGATTACCAATACCCGGCCCATTAACCTCCTCGGTTAACATGGGATGGATCAACCCACAACTTTATATCTGTCTTTAATTTAAAAAAAAATATAAATATATCCCATATGACAATAAAAAAATCTATTATTGTACTTAGAGTTAATTACTGTTTTCGTCCCTGAGGTTTGTCAAAAATAACGGTTTCAGTCCATTAGTTTAAAAATTGCGATTTGAGTCCATTAGTTTCATTTTCGTAACCATTTCAGTCCACTTTTCAAACGGCGTTTGTTTTATTCAGTCCATTAGTTTCATTTTCGTAACCATTTCAATCCACTTTTCAAACGTGCATAAAACAAACGCCGTTTGAAAAGTGGACTGAAATGGTTACGAAAATGGAACTAATGGACTGAAATCGCAATTTTTAAACTAATGGACTGAAACCGTTATTTTTGACAAATCTCAGGGACGAAAACAGTAATTAACTCTTGTACTTATAATCTTATTCTTTTCGATTAACAAATTCAAAAGCTTGTATACATTACAAGTTTACAAGTAATGTTTGCCCAATTGATCCATTCAACCTTGAAAATTTTTTTTTTTTTTTTTTGACATTCAATTTAAAGTTAAATGACATTTTAGTCCTCGTGTTTTGGGTCATTTTGGCAGTTTAGTCCAAACGTTTCATTTTTCGCCTGTAGGTCCAAAAAGGTTTCACTGTTGTCATTTTAGTCCACTGGGTTACCTTCATCTATTTTTTCTGTTAACTAGAAGGGCAATTCGGTCATTTTATATGTAATTTTGTTAACTAGAAGGGCAATTCGGCCGAATTGCCCTTCTCGTTAACAAAAATAATGGATGAAGTTAACACAGTGAACTAAAGTGAACTAAAATGACGATAGTGAAACCTTTTTGGACCCACAGACGAAAAATAAATTTTTTTGACTAAACTAGCAAAATGGCCCAAACGGTTGGAACTACAATGGCATTTAACTCTTTAATTTAATATAGCTCAAGTCTAAGCATTTCAACCTTGCATTCAAAATTAAAACGAAAAAAAAACTTACAGTTGCAACAGTGCAGCTAAAGCTGCATATCTTGCCCTCATGACCTTTGTAGAATCTAAAAAATGGCAGAACATGAATATGGAGAGATTGACACATGGGTTTGAGTTCTTCATAGTTCACTTGGAGGAAAATTGCTTTAGGGTTTGACTCAGCTAATTGACAGATCTGATTATAAACCCAAAAATAAATCAATTAAAAAAATAATCACTAAAATCTTGAGAAAAAAAAAAGATGGGATTTTAAATAGTTCATACCTTGGGATGTAGAGCTTTACAACCACCACAACCAGGTGAATAAAAGTCCACAATGACCAATCTATCCCCTGAATTTGATAATGTATCCACAAACTCTTGGGCTGAATTGATCTCAATCATGTTGGGCTTTAATGTCTTTTCCCACCATCTCATTGATTTGCTCACACATATTGAAGCATGTGCCTGTATAGTCATGAAAATTTAAATCAAAATAATGTTTAAACTTTAAACAAACCCCATTTTACAAAAGAAAAAAAAAATGATAATATTTAACATACAAGAACAGGGGTTTTGGCATTCCAAGAACTTGAAGTTAAACTTAAACTTAAACCCTTGTGATCTGAAAAAAGCTGTGATCTTTGGGTCAAATCAGTGGGGAAAACTGACGAAGAAAGAGACCCATTTGGGTTTATTAAAGTTTCTTTAAAAGAAGTCAAATAACCAGGCAAAATAATGGAGTTTAATGAAGAAGCCATTGGAGAGATGTTAAAGATAAAAGATTGAAGAATGCACCAAGAAGGCAAGAACCCTTTTTTTTTTACTATGATGTGAAGCAAGACAAAAGACCAATTCAGGTTTTATGTAATCCAGTTAAGAAGAATCCAGATAACATAACTTGGTGCAAGAAGATCAAAAAAACCAACAAAAGATGTGTTCTTTTGATGAGAGAGAAGTGTGGATGAAGGTTTAGGGAAAAGGAAAAGTAACAGGTTTGGTGGGATCTTTTGTTTGGTTTTATGTAGGGTTTCAGTTTCATTAAATTCAACTTTATCCACTCACAAAATAGTTGTGAACCTATGTGAATTTATTTCTTTGTAAAAATAGGTAAGACCTTGCGTACTGGGGCGCGACCAACCCACATAGCGCCGCCATGGCGCCGCCCACACCGAAACGTGGGGCGCTATGCTTGAAAAATTGGGAGGCCGCGCGATAATTTTCGCGGCGTTATGAATGTTTAAAGCTTTTGGTTTATATATGTTTGGTCCCTGCAAATCGGAGAGGAAGCATGTTTGGTCCCTGCAAATCGGACCTGAAGACCTGCAAATCGGAGAGGAAGCATGATTCAGCCGGAGAAGAAGACCTGCAAATCGGAGAGGAAGCATGAAGACCGAGAAGAAGAAGGAAGAGAAGGAAGAAAAGAATTTTAGGGTTTAGGGTGATGTTCACCATTTTTTCCGGTGAACTTGGTTGCCGGAGAAGAAGACCGAGAACAAGCCGGAATTTCAGCCGGAGAAGAAAATTAAAAATCTGTTTTTTTCGTTGTTTTTTTCTGTTTTTTTATTTATTTTCTGTTTTTATTTATTTTTCAATTTATATATTCTGTTTTTAATTGTTTTCTGTTTTTATTTATTATCAGTTTTCTTAATTAATTTTCTGTTTTTATTTATTTTGCAGTTTTTTTTATTTATTTTCTGTTTTTATAAAAAATTAGAAATTAATAATTGAGTAATGATTAGACGGGGGCTTTATGACTACGGGCTTAAAATGCATAAGGCCCCATAACGCCCCTTGCTGACGTGGCGCGCCACGTGTCGCATAACGCCCACAAAAGGGCGTTATGACTACGCATGGCCTAAGAAAAACTAATAATACGTGTGAATTTATTTATTTTAAATAAAGGTAAACAAACTAATAATATAATTGTAGAGAAAAGATAAAATACAAATACGGTAATCATATTGTAGGATTAAATATATTATTATTATAATATTTCTTGCAGCCATTATAATCATTTATATTATTTAGATTAAAATATATAATGACTTATTAAATAATTAGTTGGTAATTGTTGATGGACCATATTATCCTTATTAACTAATTAGGATTTCCTCTTAGGTGCATATATAAGGAGAATAATGTAGAGGTTACAAGGTTAGACAATTAGACAACCTTATTACTCATAACATCAAATTGCCTCATCTCCTACACCGATTACCATTTATCGGTTCTTATCACTATCATTAGATTGCACCTTAAGGAGAAACCAGATCAAGCTGACAATCATGTCAAACGTTATTGCTGCATCTCCATCTGGATTCTCTGCTGGCCTGTCTCTTGCAATCAGGTATGTTATTCATGTTTCCATTATGTCTAATACAGAACTGACCAACATGTGGTATCAGATCATATGTTGATAAATCAGTTCTGTTTTCGTATCCATTATTCTGGGATTGAAATCTGGAAAACAGAGTTTTGAAAACCTAATAAAATTCACAACCGGTTTCGAGTCACATGTCACGAAATCACTATTTTCGGGAAAAAAAAAAGAATGTTAATCACTTGACTCGAAACCAAATGGGTAAACTATTAATGTTCGAAATCTGTTTACAAAACCATTAAAATTCAGGTTTCGGGTTTCCAGAATTATGTTTTAATTTTAGGGTTCATCTTATGTTCTTATGAGAAATTCGAAAATTCCCTAAGTTTTGGAATGAAATTTAGATTATTGGGTGTTTTACCTAGTTTGATCTAAATTTTATCTCTTAAAATTTCGAAATCTGTTATAAAAATTAAATGGATATTATTTTGAAATATTTTGATAAATTTAGATCAACATTAGAATAGGAAACTAAATCCCATAATCCCTAACCATTCGAATTTCCAACCTTATCACACTAACAGCTGTTCACAGTATGTTTCGAGACTTGGAAAACAAGTTTCGAGACTCATAAGAGATTTCGATATAAACATACAACTCGAAATCTCATTAATAACTTGAAACCATGAGATTTCGACTTAGATTGCGACTCGAAATCAAAACGGTTTTAGTCTTCATGACTCGAAACAATAAGGTTCTGACTTAGATTCCAACTCGTAATCTCACTAAAATACGAGGACATTTGAGATTGCGACTGAGATTTCGACTCGGAATCAGTTGGTTGCGACTCGAAACCTCATTATGAAGTCGAAATATCATTAAGGAATAAATCTTCATTACTCGAAACCTCAAGATTTCGACTAAGTTTTCGACTGGCATTAGTAACTCGCAATCAGTTTGTTGCGACTCGAAACCTTATATTGATTCATAATGAGTCAAAACCTTACTCGAGATCTCACTCGAAATCTCATAAGTTGAGTCGAGATCTCACTCGAAAGCTAAGGTTAACTCGAGATCTCACTCGAAACCTCATTACTTTATTAAGTTGTTAATGTGAACTAAAATTTTAGTTCGATCCGCGCTAACAAGTGGTTTGCTATTAAATACTTGGTTTTGTAAATACTTAATTACTTAATCAGAATCAGATAATTTTTTCAAAACCAAAAATAGCTTAACTTGAATGAGCTTCTGATGTATCATTTCTGGCCAAAGCTGATTTAATGCATCTATTTATTGTTCAAGTATTATAAAAAGCTATGTTGAGTATGCATTACAAACGTGAAATGCCATAATTTCTGGCCAAAGCTGATTTAATTCATTTATTTCTAGCATACTTAACGAGTGCATAACTAAAGTGATTGTCTCATTTATGGCCAAAGCTGATTTGTCATGATTACTTTGCACACATGCTTAAATGATTACACTTCTGGCCAAAGCTGATTTGTCTTCGTTTAAGTAGAATTTTAACTAAGTCTATTATTTTGATGTTAGTAATAGACATATCACAAATTTTTCATATAATGATCCTCACATTAATGATCCTTCATTAATCTTATGATCATTTTGTCTGCCTAAAACTTAAGTACCCATAATTTTACTCACTGTAATTTTCTTCTATAAATCTATATCTCATCCACTCTAATCCCTAAACCTAAAATGTTTTTCTTTATTTAAAGTTTCTATAAGATTAGCTCTTAAATTAAATCTTTGATTATCTCTTAAGACACGATAATCCTAATGCTCACTTCTGATAAAAGTGCTACGGAAGAAAATTAGAGCATGATGAATAGGATAAATCGAACGTGATGTCTCTTATGATAATCAACAACTCTCTAACAAAATGCTATCACTAAATTTATTCCAGATTAAGTTTTTCCTAAGACTAATCTTATATATGGAACAATCAGAAGAATTCCTAATATGCATGCCTTCATTTAAAATTCTAAACTATAAAGTTAAGTGGTATATATGAATACATCATAATGTACAGTACAATGACCCATAATATTAAGGGCTTGCGCATGAAAATAAGTACATTTTCAAGTACATTACATACTAAGATTTTCACTTGTATAATTTGATGCCTTATAAATCAACTATAACACTCAAAAGTACCAAAGGAAAATGAGTGTGTTGATAAGAAACATATGTACATAGAAATAAATGTTTGAAACTGGAAAATAAGATGTTGTTCACCTTACAACCACTTATGTCACACCCCAACCGATGGCGGAAACATCGGGGTGCGAGCACTAAGCGTTCAGATTGCTCAAGAGAATTCCACAACACTAGATATTTCAATAAAATTAAGTAGATTTCATAGCAATTGTCTAACATCCAAATATCTCAAAATATCACATTACAAGACATCAAATCATAATTGTTCGTAGTGTTCCAAGACTAGTTTAGCTAACGTGACGTTTCTAGGCCACTCCTATCTTGATTTCCAAAAGTTCCATAGCAACCTATCAGCCTGCAACATGTATTAAAATATCAATACAAAAGTATTGGCGAGTTTACAAGTTTGATTATAGCATAATAGGTTAAAACAACTCATATCCACAATGTAAGTAATAAAAAATAGTTTCATCCGTGCTAGTGTCCCAGTCCACGCAGTGATAGCCCAAGTATCCCGATGCTTTGTTGTTTACCCAAGACTCCAGGTAAACTAGAATTCCTCCTAACAATACCCCCCGAGAGTAATGGGGGAGGTGCATCTCCTATAGCGCTACTATTGTTAAGGCGGAACTACACACACTCTGGATTAAACGTCACATAGCACAAAGAGTCAAGAATCTAGAATCACAAGTTTCACGAACACATAGGATAGAGTAAAAGTTTCCAAAGATTCAAGCTTAAGTTTCATAGAATACATGTTACACCCAAAAAGTTTAAAGTAAAAGGGGATCGAGTATACTCACAGTGATTGCTTAACAGTCGCAACTGTTATTGGATCAAAGGGAGCTCCTTTGGGGATTAGCCCGATTATATTACAGTAGTATAAGCGTCGGGCGAAGTATCGAGATTGAATAAAGTGCTTAATAGGTCACTGGGTCAGATGGTTGTCCGATCGGATGGCTGTCCGATCGGATGGACAGTCGATTGGGTGACTGAGTGAATAAGGGTTGGCCGATCGGCTGGCCTTGTCCGATCGGCTGATCTAGTGAAAGGCTGTCCGATCGGCTAGCCTTGTCCGATCGGCTGGCCTAGTGAAAACAAAAGGCTGTCCGATCGGCTAGCCTTGTCCGATCGGCTGGCCTAGTGAAAACAAAAGGTTGTCCGATCGGCTAGCCTTGTCCGATCGGCTGGCCTAGTGAAAACAAAAGGCTGTCCGATCGGCTAGCCTTGTCCGATCGGCTGGCCTAGTGAAAACAAAAGGCTGTCCGATCGGCTAACCTTGTCCGATCGGCTGGCCTAGTAAAAACAAAAGGCTATCCGATCGGACTGTTGTCCGATCGGCTGGTCTTCCGATTCAAATGTCAATTGATTATTTTTAAGGGTCTTGGCTATCTTGATCGGGTGGCTGATCGATCGGGCATCTGTCCGATTGGGTTGCCAATCGATTGGATCTCCAAAACTCCACATTTGTAAGAAATTACTAAGTGTTGGGAAGTTTCAAAGTTCCAAGGGTGCAAGGCATATGTCCCCAAATCGGGTGGTTGTCTGATCGGCTTGCTGCCCGATCGGCCGAACCTTGTTCCCTTGAACGTTTGTAAAGTCCTCCAAGTTTAACGATGACGGCATGGTACGTGTTGTGACAATGGTTAACTTATCATCGCAGCGCCGTTCTGATCGGGTGGGAACCACCCCAATCCGATCAGTTACTGTTCATGATAACTTTATGTCAAACTCCGCGTTCTGGCCATCATTACTCGGTGGAAATCCATCCTTGAGCCGACTCTAGACTAATAATCAAGTCCATAGTCCGTTCAGGACCGGATCTCACCATTCAAGGTAAAAGATTGAAGAAAAGATGAAGAAACTTAAGTTTTATCATAAAAATACTTAGATTTAGCTTAGATTAGGTGATAATTATATGAAATCCCTTAGATCTCAGCTAGAACTTACCAAGAATGACCTCATATAACAGTTTGTACAAACCACCGTGCTGATGTCATCCTTAAGATCTCATATCTGAGATATTTCACGGTGAAAAGGGTGATTTCAAGTGAGAATCACGTAGAAAATGAGGTGTAGATCAAGAAAGTACAAGAATCTAGCTTGAAACGTACCGAAATCGATGAGAAAATGTAGAGATAACGTGCGCGTGCGTCTGGTTCGGTCAGATCTGTCACATCACTTACAATGGTGATGTGACAGCCTATTTATAGGTGAAGGAGAGAAGGGAGGAAGGTGGTTCGGCTGGGGTGCCGTCCGATCGGCTGGCCATCCGATCGGCTGGTCATCCGATCGGTCGGCCACTCTGGCTAACCCATCCTTTCGCGTTCCGTTTCTGATTCGTTTTTCGCTTAGTGATAGGCGTTGCGTATAGATTATGTAAAGTATTTTATTATTTAGATTACATCATAAGCACCGAAGTCTCACGGTTTCATAGATTCCGCCAGTGCCAAGGCTCCAGTCTCTCGTTGAACCAAGAATCAAGCTTCACGAGTCTAAGGAGTCAAGCACCAGTTTAAGTTTCAAGGGTCAAGAGTCATCGTTGCTCAAGAATCAAGCGTCTAAGTATCAAGAGCCCAAGTATCAAGTATCAACAATAAGAATCTAGTTTTCATAGTATAAAGGATCAAGTATCTAGTTTAATCATGAAGATTCAAGTATCCAGATTAAGCATCATGGGTCAAGCATCAAGAGTCTAGTATCTGTATCAAGTCTCATAGTTTATGTTTCAAGAATCAAACATCTAGATTAAAGAATCAAGTATCATAGTGTTATGCATCAAGTATCACTAAGGTTCACACCAAGATTTCCAAAGTATCAACATTTCATAACCACAAGGTCTAAGATTAACAATTTATAGGAGTTCAGGGACTGATCTTGCCAACTGCCTAAGGTTTAGGGACGCTGGGCGTTACAACTTAAACATCAAAAGAGGATAGTTCTAAGGTCCATAGACAAAGTACAAGTACAAAATTCCAACTCTAAGGTTCTTCAAGGCAGAATCTCACTTCATAATTATGCCATTAGACTAGGCATAAGCAACGAATAACTAAAAGAGCTCATTCTGGAAGCAAACAAAAAAAGAGTTCTTTGAAGAGAAACAAAAGTTTGAGAAGAATGGAGCTTATCAGAGAAAGGAGACAAGAACCTGTTATATATGTCAAGAAGTTGGTCATATTGCTTGGAACTGTCTTAAAGCAACCAACATCAAACAGGAAGTTGTTTCTAAACTGAAAGAAATGATTGTTGATAAAAATGAACCACCAACTGAAAAATTCAAACTTTTTAAAAATTCAACATATGAAGTTGGTGAATGTTCAAAGAAAAGATTTTACAAAAGAAGAGTAAATCTTGACAACCAGATGTGGGTTGTTAAGAAATCAGATGTGAAATCTGGCGATGAATCTGATTCCACAAAATCAGAGGAGCCACAAGTTGAGATAAAACTGGAAACATCAGTAGCGCCAATGGATGATGTCAATTTTCCACCATTGCGGGCTGAAAATTTTAAACAAAAAGTTGGAAAGATTGAGATCTCGAATCAATTCTATTCTGAGAAGAAAGAATTTGATGTCGAAAAGGTTTTTAATGGAAATGTTAAAAAGATTTTTTGGGAAGATGGTCGATGGGAAAGTAAAAGGGGTAAAATATTTTTATGAAACAAAGAAAACATCTTACTACCCGAGTGAAAATGAGGAGGTAACATCCAAGTTTGGTGAAGCTTGGATGTCTGTTTTTCATAAGTGAGAAGTATGACTTGCCGGAGCTTCCAGGTTGGTAAGTGTGAAGCAGGTATTGGCATCTTTCTTGAGAAATCCACTCTGGTGATATTTCGACTTTCAAGTGGTAAATCAGGGACATTAAATTGTACTTGATTTTCTACAAGTGATGTTTGTTGATTGTACTTAAAATTGTTAAATATTTCAAGTGGTTGAGTAAACAAGGTGATGAATTGATCCCCGAACCTACATGTGGTTTTATTAAATCAACAAAACTTATTTTCTAGAAAAACCATGTGATTAAAACAAACTTAAGTGTTTTGAAATCATAATGGGAAAATAGTTTGTTGTAAAGGGGAGTTCTGATTGTTTTTGCCAAGTGGATGGCGATTTGAGGCAATTTGATATCAGTTGTCACTTTACCTTGTACAGTTTGTTTTCAAATTTCTTTAAATGATTTTGAATTTTAGGGGGAGTAAGAATTTTTAGAAAATCCAAAAACGTTTGAAAATTTGAAAAAGCCAAAAACATGATAAAATCTAAAACGAGTTTTTGTTGTAAAAAGAGGAAATGATAGTACATCAGTAGACGATCACAGCATGCTAAAGAATTGGAAAGTTAAAATGTGATAAACGGTCTCACTGATGATATGCCAGTAGGTTTTTACACATTTAGTAGATTGTGACGAGATATAAACCTAAAATTCAAACTTACTTATATCGTGGGGAACATCTCTCGGATATATGGGTAACCCCCGAAATCTTGTTTGAAAGGTCCCTCTTTCTGAGATACTAGGTCTTTATACTCAGTGATATCTGGGGTATTATCCTGGGACTTCTGATTTTGCGGAAGCAATGGCCTAGTCCCCGTATAATACTTTCTGCATTTGCTTGTAATATAGCGCCGCCCTCAGCATAAAAAATGATGAAACATTGAAAAATGCTAATCATGTGCTGTTGAAGAAAAGATTCTCTAATAGGAACACACCTAAAGTCGAGCCGTCATCTCTCTGCTGAACGAAAGTTCTGACATGAGCTCTCACGGTTTCGCAATTAACCCTTTACAGATATTATCTGTGGTATACTCACCTATAAGACTGAATATTGGGATCTGGATACAGGAGTATATTATGAGATGGGACACGCGAATAAGTTTAAGTATCTAAAACACTAATCTCGTATCTCGAAACAGTTGAAATTTGTGTGAAAATTTAAGTGGATCAGTATACTGACAATCTAAGTGAATCGTTTAGAACTTAAAATGTTTAAAGCTTAACGGTGTTGGTGATTTGTCTAAAAAACTGATATGATCCTCTTACACAAACTCACAAAAATATTGTTTGTAAATATTTCTTTATTGTATTTTCTTTCAAGTTCAAAAATTCCAAAAAGATTTTTAGTGTGTTTTAGCATATATTTTGAAAAATTCAAAAAGATTTTCGACAACTGATGTTGGAGAGCTAACTTTCAAAATTTCAAGTGCTAAACATGATGACAATCAGTGAGGGTGAGTCTGTTTGAAAGAAGAATTAAATTTGAAAATTGATATTTCTACAAGTGGTTCATTAGAATTTAAAAATGTAAAATCATTTTATACGATGCAAATGATGATATATTTGTGTTTACAAGTGGGAAGCTGAGAATAAATTTGTCAAATTTTAAATTTGTGAAATTTATTGTGAGGTGTAGTTTGTACAGGTTTGAAGATTGGAGAAAGCCAGGTTTCTGATCCCAAGCTTAAGAATTCAAGAGATCTGATCAAGAGAGTTAGAGAGAGATAAGAGCCAGGTGGAGATCCTGGAGATGAAAAGAGAAAGAGATTGAGGAGGTATTACATTGCTAGATACTTCAGAGAGAGCATAAAGACTGATAAAGACTGAAGACGTTGAAGACTCGACACTGAAGACTCGTCAACATTTGAGGGGGAGTCTGTCGGTGTATGCGTCTGTCGACTTCGTCTTGTATCAAGTCTTGTAATTGTATAGATAGATCAGGGCACGTATTTCAAGAAAACAGTCAAAATTAGGTTAGCAGGTAAGTTCACACGAAATTACAAAGTGTAATTTCGCTTGAAATCAACAAGTGATTTCAAACGAAATCACCTTGCTAATTCCGCTCGAAATGGTAATTCCGTGTGAAACTGTAATTCCGTGTGAAACCTTATTTCACTTGAGCCTGTTCAAGCGGAATTAGGTGGCCTATATATACATGTGTTCTGATTTCGTTTGAAAAAGAGTTCTTGTATGTGTGATTCCGGAGCCGAAGTGATGCCGAAGTGTCGTTACGTTGTAAAACTTTGTCAAATTAATCAGAAAGACAGTTAAAGTGAATATCTAGCTGAATTGAACTCGATATGTCTGTTTCCGCCTTTCATATTGAGTAGAAAGCCTCTGAATGACTCATTTCGGGTCAGAACACGATCCTACATGTGGTATCAGAGCTCAGGAGGAGGAGTCCTACCATATTCAGCTGGATTTCATCAGATTTTCTAACTTCTACACCTTCTTTTCAAAATTGAACAACTTTTCGCGGTTAAAATTGGCTGATATTCTCACAGTATACGCGCATTTATGTTTTAACAAATCCTTGAAAGTTTCAGACCTAAATTCTGCTTAAAACCTGATCAATTTGTAATTTCGCTTGAAAAGTTTGTTCGAAATGATGATGTCAGCCTAATCTCGTTTGAAATTGTACTTAATTTCGCTTGAACGTTGCTGTTAATTCCGCTTGAAAACGTTATTTCGCTTGAGTAATACCGTTTGAAATCACTATTCCATTTCAAGGTGTTATTTCGCTTGAAGTTTCACACGAAATTAGTGATTCCGCTTCAACAAGTGATTCTGTTTGAACAAGTGATTCCGTTTGAACTGGTGATTTCGTTTCAACTGTGATTCCGTTTGAAAGGGTATTCCATTTGAAAGGGTATTCCATTTGAAGAGGTGTAATTTCGTTTGAAAGTGTCAGATTGTGAATTTTTTTTTGCCAATACATGGAAGAGGAATTCTACAACGCGTTTGCTACATCCCCGACTACTCCGGCTGACATTGCTAAGAAGATGAACATGGAAAATGAAACCGGAACATTGCAAAAACCCCCGAAGCTAATGGGAATTGAAGAGTATTATGGTTGGAAAGATAGGTTTGAAAACTGGGTTCAAGCTAATCATTTGAGATCTTGGGAGTGTGTTGAGAAAAAGTATGTTCTACCACGTACAGATTTGGGAGTTGAAAAGAAAATTTATGAATTTACTGATAAAGAAAGAGATATGTACAAAGCAGAAAAGACGAGTTTACTCCAGCAAGCTATTAAAGAAGACATATTCGTATTGCTTCAACATGATAAAACATCACGTTCAATTTGGGAAGCACTTCGAATTAAATTTGAGGGAAGTGAAAAGATGATCAAAAGTAAAAAGGCATTGTTAAAGAAAGAATTTGATTTGTTCACAAGTTTGTCAGGAGAAGATACAAAGAAACTGATTGAAAGATATTGTCACTTAGTTCGTTCAATGTCATTGTTAGACATCAACAAAGATCGTGAAGAATGGGTCGACAAACTAGCTGATGCTTTACCTCAGAAAGAATGGGGTACTTATCTGATGATTTTGAAGAATACTGGAAAATATGTTGGTTTGACAATTTCTCAGTTCATTGAAAAGATTGAAGGACAAGATCTTGAACAACAAAAGATTGCAAGAATGAACAATCCTAGTGCACAACAAGATGTTAAGATGTACTATAAAGGGAGTGTTCAGAATGTCGAAACAAGTCCTAAAATCCAAACTGCTTTCAGTGGTGAAAATTCATCTGTATCAGTCAATCAGAGTTCAAGCAGCAGCAGTGGATTTTCTTCATATCTGAGTGTTAATCCGAAAGTTTCAAGCTCAAGTCATCAAGCTCAAAGCTCAAACAGCAACAATGGTCATGTCTTAAATTGCAACATAGCATTGCATCTTCAGAATGGTCAAAATTTTTCTGAAGAAGTTGCCAAAAATCATATGGCATTACTTGTACAGTATTGGAATCATATGAAGGATTGGTTACAGGAAGAATTGGAAATCCTATGTTGACGAAAGAGGATTATGATCAGATAGATGCTGAAGAAATGGAGTTGATGGATATAAAATGGTGTTTAGCGAGTGTGTTGAGGAGAGCTGAAAAGTTTAAAATGATTACAGGAAGAGATGATTTCTTGGATGCAAAAGTTTCTACTTTGGGTTTTGATAAATCTAAAGTTACTTGTTTTCGATGCAGGGAGAAAAGCCACTTCAAGAGGGAATGTACTAATCGAGAAGCAAGTGAAGCAAAGAATCCGTTTGGTGGCAATGATTATTATTGAAAAGCCATATATCAACAAATTGCTCATCAACCGTATCAACAAAAAGAACCACAAACTGCACATGCAAAAATGATCGTAGAAGCAAATAAGAAAGCTTATTATGGCATAATTGATCAAGATGATGAAAAAGTGGCAGAAGGCTTTAGCTGGGATAAATACATTCCAAATGATTCAAAAACAGTTGCATAAATTGCACAGATAGTTCAAGAGCCAGATTTGATGACGGAATGGATGAAAGTGTTTGCTAAAGATGAAAAGAATCAAGATGATGAATCTAGTTTTTCAGATGATAGTTCAGAACAAACACAAGTGTTTGATCAATCATCAACTGATGATAGTGATGATGAAGAAGAAAAACATATTAATATTGCAAAAACTCATTTATCTTCTGAAAGTTTTCAATTTTATTTTGCAGATAGAGTGGAGAAGCTGAAGGAGAAACGTGCAGCAAAGAATCAGAAACAAGTGAAAAGTGAGAGTGTTGTTCAGGAAAATATTGTTGAACAAAGTGAAGAGGATAAAGCTATTGAGCAAGGAGTTGAAGTTGAGAAAGTGATTGAAGCTGAAAAGGTGTTTGAAGATGAAAAAGTGAAGTTGAGAAGATAGTCGAAGTTGAGAAGATCATTGAAGTGGAAAAGATTGTTGAAGTAATAAAACCTTGTTTAAAGTGTCTGGAATCATGCAAGCAATGTGAAGAAAAAGAGAAGAAGTTGAATGAGCAATACAAGATGAAAGAAAACTTATTGTTTAATCTCAATTATGAGAAAGAATCATATGATGTGCTGAACAGAATGGTGACTGGTCTACAAAAGACAAATTCTGAAAGAGAAGATGCATTGACAATGATGAATGTTGTGATGATGTCAAAGCAGAAAGCGATAAATCATTACATTGAAGAATGTGCAAAACTGAAGCAGGAGTTGGAGACTGAAAGAATTGAAAATGAAAGAATTAGAAGATTGTTGCAAAGTTATTCTAGTTCTGATTATTTGATTGAACGAATTTATCCAACTGTTGCAGGTATGGAAGCCTTTCAAGACAAGAAGCCTGAAGAAAAGGATACTGGTAAGAAACAAAGTGCAAATTATAACAAGTGTCCGCCTCTGATCTGGGAAGGTTATTCTCCTAGAAAACCAAATGAGGAGCAAGTCAAAAAGGCTTTCAATATAGAGTTAAAATCTGAAACAACTGACGAGTTACCAGAAAATATTGACGTCACATTTACATCGTCTGACACTGATCATGAGTCTGAGTTAATAAAAAAGGTGGTCGATCAGGTGTTGGATAAAGATGAGGAGTCGGAGTCAAAGTCTGGGTCAGGGAATTCAAGTTCATCATCAGTTGATAGTTCAAAGTCGTCGGTTAAAAGGGTTTACAATAAAGAATTCCTGTTATCAAAATCTAATTTGAATGACGGACCAATCAAAGTGGCATATACTTTGATTGATTCAGATAAATTATATTCTGATGAGGAATTTCCAATAAGAGATGTTAAACAAGAAATGATCAAAAAGGTTTTCAAACTAACAGAAATTAATATTTCTGAAATAAAAGATGTAAATCTTTCTGAAAAATCTAAACCTTACACCTCAGAGGATCAACAAAGGTTAAATAAGAAAAAAGGTTACAGTTCTGGTTTGGGATATCCAAAGAAATCAAACCATAACGGTAATTACAAAAAGAAAGGATTCGGTTTTATTCCACCGAAAAATTATAAAAATGAGAAAATTTATAAAACAAAAACTGTATTTGTTTCAGGGACAAGTTCGGAAGAAGAACAAAAGAGCTCATTCTGGAAGCAAACAAAAAAAGAGTTCTTTGAAGAGAAACAAAAGTTTGAGAAGAATGGAGCTTATCAGAGAAAGGAGACAAGAACCTGTTATAGATGTCAAGAAGTTGGTCATATTGCTTGGAACTGTCTTAAAGCAACCAACATCAAACATGAAGTTGTTTCTAAACTGAAAGAAATGATTGTTGATAAAAATGAACCACCAACTGAAAAATTCAAAGTTTTTAAAAATTCAACATATGAAGTTGGTGAATGTTCAAAGAAAAGATTTTACAAAAGAAGAGTAAATCTTGACAACCAGATGTGGGTTGTTAAGAAATCAGATGTGAAATCTGGCGATGAATCTGATTCCACAACATCAGAGGAGCCACAAGTTGAGATAAAACTGGAAACATCAGTACCGCCAATGGATGATGTCAATTTTCCACCATTGCGGGCTGAAAATTTTAAACAAAAAGTTGGAAAGATTGAGATCTCGAATCAATTCTATTCTGAGAAGAAAGAATTTGATGTCGAAAAGGTTTTTAATGGAAATGTTAAAAAGATTTTTGGGAAGATGGTCGATGGGAAAGTAAAAGGGGTAAAAGATTTTTATGAAACAAAGAAAGCATCTTACTACCCGAGTGAAGATGAGGAGGTAACATCCAAGTTTGGTGAAGCTTGTATGTCTGTTTTTCATAATTGAGAAGTATGACTTGCCGGAGCTTCCAGGTTGGTAAGTGTGAAGCAGGTATCGGCATCTTTCTTGAGAAATTCACTCTGGTGATATTTCGACTTTCAAGTGGTAAATCAGGGACATTAAATTGTACTTGATTTTCTACAAGTGATGTTTGTTGATTGTACTTAAAATTGTTAAATATTTCAAGTGGTTGAGTAAACAAGGTGATGAATTGATCCCCGAACCTACATGTGGTTTTATTAAATCAACAAAACTTATTTTCTAGAAAAACCATTTGATTAAAACAAACTTAAGTGTTTTGAAATCATAATGGGAAAATAGTTTGTTGTAAGGGGGAGTTCTGATTGTTTTTGCCAAGTGGATGGCGATTTGAGGCAATTTGATATCAGTTGTCACTTTACCTTGTACAGTTTGTTTTCAAATTTCTTTAAATGATTTTGAATTTTAGGGGGAGTAAGAATTTTAAGAAAATCCAAAAACATTTGAAAATTTGAAAAAGCCAAAAACATGAAAAAATCTAAAATGAGTTTTTGTTGTAAAAAGAGGAAATGATAGTACATCAGTAGATGATCACAGCATGCTAAAGAATTGGAAAGTTAAAATGTGATAAACGATCTCACTGATGATATGCCAGTAGGTTTTTACACATTTAGTAGATTGTGACGAGATATAAACCTAAAATTCAAACTTACTTATATCGTGGGGAACATCTCTCGGATATATGGGTAACCCCCGAAATCTTGTTTGAAAGGTCCCTCTTTCTGAGATACTAGGTCTTTATACTCAGTGATATCTGGGGTATTATCCTGGGACTTCTGATTTTGCGGAAGCAATGGCCTAGTCCCCGTATAATACTTTCTGCATTTGCTTGTAATATAGCGCCGCCCTCAGCATAAAAAATGATGAAACATTGAAAAATGCTAATCATGTGCTGTTGAAGAAAAGATTCTCTAAAGAGAACACACCTAAAGTCGAGCCGTCATCTCTCTACTGAACGGAAGTTCTGACCTGAGCTCTCACGGTTTCGCAATTAACCCTTTACAGATATCATCTGTGGTATACTCACCTGTAAGACTGAATATTGGGATCTGGATACGGGAGTATACTCTGAGGTGGGACACGCGAATAAGTTTAAGTATCTAAAACACTAATCTCGTATCTCGAAACAGTTGAAATTTGTGTGAAAATTTAAGTGGATCAGTATACTGACAATCTAAGTAAATCATTTAGAACTTAAAATGTTTAAAGCTTAACGGTGTTGGTGATTTGTCTCAAAAACTGATATGATCCTCTTACACAAACTCACAAAAATATTGTTTGTAAATATTTCTTTATTGTATTTTCTTTCAAGTTCAAAAAGTTCCAAAAAGATTTTTAGTGTGTTTTAGCATATATTTTGAAAAATTCAAAAAGATTTTCGACAACTGATGTTGGAGAGCTGATTTTCAAAATTTCAAGTGCTAAACATGATGACAATCAGTGAGGGAGAGTCTGTTTGAAAGAAGAATTAAATTTGAAAATTGATATTTCTACAAGTGGTTCATTAGAATTTAAAAATGTTAAATCATTTTATACGATGCAAATGATCATATATTTGTGTTTACAAGTGGGAAGCTGAGAATAAATTTGTCAAATTTTAAATTTGTGAAATTTATTGTGAGGTAGAGTTTGTACAGGTTTGAAAATTGGAGAAAGCCAGGTTTCTGATCCCAAGCTTAAGAATTCAAGAGATCTGATCAAGAGAGTTAGAGAGAGATAAGAGCCAGGTGGAGATCCTGGACATGAAAAGAGAAAGAGATTGAGGAGGTATTACATTGTCAGATACTTCAGAGAGAGCAGAAAGAGTGATAAAGACTGAAGACGTTGAAGACTCGACACTGAAGACTCGTCAACATTCGAGGGGAGTCTGTTGGTGCATGCGTCTGTCGACTTCGTCTTGTATCAAGTCTTGTAATTGTATAGATAGATCAGGGCACGTATTTCGAGAAAACAGTCAAAATTAGGTTAGCAGGTAAGTTCACACGAAATTATAAAGTGTAATTTTGCTTGAAATCAACAAGTGATTTCAAACGAAATCACCTTGCTAATTCCGCTCGAAATGGTAATTCCGTGTGAAACTGTAATTCCGTCTGAAACCTAATTTCGCTTGAGCCTGTTCAAGCGGAATTAGGTGGCCTATATATACATGTGTTCTGATTTCGTTTGAAAAAGAGTTCTTGTATGTGTGATTCCGGAGCCGAAGTGCTTCCGAAGTGTCGTTACGCTGTAAAACTTTGTTAAATTAACCAGAAAGACAGTTAAAGTGAATATCTAGCTGAATTGAACTCGATATGTCTGTTTCCACCTTTCATATTGAGTAGAAAGCCTCTGAACGTCTCATTTCGGGTCAGAACACGATCCTACACAACTTTTGTCATCATGCAAATAAGAATTTGACAAAAGGAAAATGATTATTCATCTAATCTCATTCTAAGTGATTTTATGTCACACCCCAACCGATGGCGGAAACATCGGGGTGCGACACTAAGCGTTCAGATTGCTCATGAGTTTCCATAACACTAATAATTTCGATATAGGTTAATCAAGTTTCATGATAACATTGTCTAAAATCAAACACCAACCGAAACATAAGTATCAAATACAAATTCACCAAAATTGTTTCAAAGTTTCTAAGATTAACTAGGATGAGTTTCTAGCAGCAATCCTAGCACGTTTCTTGATCATAGCATCCTATCAGCCTGCAACATGTGTTAAAATAAAGTCAGTACAAAAGCGTACTGGCGAGTATACAAGTTTGAGTATATAGCATAATAGTTTAAAAAGACTCATATCCATCATGTAAACGATAAAATAGTTTCAGCCATGCTAGTGTTCGCAGTCCAAGTGATAGCCCAAGTGTCCCGATGCTTTAACCACTTTCCCAAGAATCAAGGAAAGCAAATAGAATCCTCCTAACAATAGCCCCGAGAATAATGGGGAGGTGCATCATCCTATAGCGCTACTATTGTTAAGGCGGAACTACACACAAGGATTAAACGTTCACATAAAGAATCAAGAATCCAAAAGTATCAAGTTTCACATTTACCGAGGATAGAGTTAGATTCCAAATAGTTTTCAAGTTTCATAGAAGACATATTACATCCCAAAAGTTTAAAACGAAAAGGGATCGAGTATACTCACAGTGATTGCTAAACAGAAAACTGTTATTGGATCAAAGGGAGCTCTTAGGATTAGCCTGGTTAGAGTACAATAGATAAGCGTCGAACAAGATAACGAGAATTGTGCAAAGTGTCGGATCAGTCACCTAATCGGATGGCCATCCGGTCGGATGACTTATGTGATTCAGACGAATCACCATCCTATCGGATGGTCATCCGTAGGGATGGCCATTCGATCGAATGGTCATTCGATCCAAAGTTTGAGTTTCTAAAATGTTAACTTTTTAAAGAGTTCATTGTAGCAAGATATCAAGTTATTCGATCGGATGGTCATCCGATCAGATGGCCGTTCGGTCGAATAACCCTTCGAGTGCAAGTTTCAAAGTTCAAAGTTTCTGATTCAAAAATAGTTCAAGTGTTGGAGCTTGTAAGGCCATGTCATCCGATCGGATGGTCGTTCGGTCTGACGGAAGTCCGATCGGATTGCCATTCGATTGAGATGACTTTGTCCCTTTTTCAACCTTGTAAAGTTTCTAAGTTTCGAGTTTGATGACGACATGGCACGTATTGATACAATGGAGAAACACATCAAAGTTCAGCCTGTCTGATCGGATGGGAATCACCCCATCCGATCAGGTGTCTGTTATTGACGGTGTTCATGTCTGAATCCGTACTCCGGCCATCTTCTCCTGTGATAATCCTTTTCCAAGCCGACTCCAGACTAATCATCAAATCTACAGCCCGTTTGGGTCCCGATTCCACCGTTTTAAGTAGAAAGTTTAAGAAAAGTTGAAGTTAAGCATGAAATCGACTGAAAAACTTAGAATTTGCAATGTTTTGATGTAAAAACACATGAGATTCCTTAGATCTGGGCTAAAGCTTGACAGAAATGACATCACACAGCCGTTTGTACAAACCGCCATGATGAAGTCATGCTCAAGAGCTCGGATCTCAGGGATTTCATGGTGAGAAGTGTGATTTCGAAGAAGAATCATATGAGGAATAGTGCATAGATTGAAGTTGTACAAGAATCTAAGAGGAAACTTACAAGAATCGGCTTAGAATCGAAGAAAAGTGCTCAAGAATGAGCGTGCATGCGTCTGGATCGGAGGAGGCTGTCACATCAGTGAAGGATGATGTGACAGGTCCTATTTATAGTGTAAGAGGGGAGATAAGGCGGTGTAGCAAATTCGTTCGAATGGCCCTCCGTGGTCATCCGATCGGATGTCCATTCGGACAGTCCAATCCGTTTTGCAACTTTTCCATCTTTGGTTCGTTTTGCGAGTTAGATTAAGCGTTGCGTATTATTGTGTAATATTATCACATAACAAGATTATATCATTAACACCAAAGTTTCCGAGTTTACATAAGTGTCAAGTCTCTAGTCTCTCGTTCAACCAAGTCTCAAGTCTCTAGAGTCTCTAGAGTCAAGCACCAAGTTTCAAGAATCAAGCCTCAAGAATCAAGTATCTAGATTTAAGCATCAAGTCTCATAGTATTAAGTATCAAGAATCAAGTGTCAAGAATCAAGAATCAAGTGTCTAGTGTTAAGTATCAAGAATCAAGTATCAATAAGATTCGAGTTTCGTAGCATCAAGATTCACAAGTCTCATAAGTGTCAAGAGTCACATAGTATAAGGGCTAAAATTGACAATAGCTAAAAGTTTAGGGACGCAGGGCGTTACATTTTAAATCATGACGTTAAAGCCCTAAAATATGACTTGGCTTAAGGAATAAGTATGGGTCCATCATAAGTCATTCATTGACATTCGTGGAACTTATTCCAAATGGAATATCCAGACATAATTCATTTATCATTTAAAGACTATCAACTTGTATCTAAGTTTTGTCACATATGGCCCATAGTCTTAAAAGAAATCTATTCATATATATACTTAATAAGATTTCTATTAAATATGTTCCTAAGTTTCTTATGATATCTTGACATTAAAGAAATCAAATAAAGTCTAACGTATATGTGATAGGTTCCCACGTCACGTACCTCATTGAAACTTCTCTTGTAGCATTCTAGAGATATCAAAGATCAGTGGGAGCATTAAGTGTCTTAATAATAACTTGCAATAGTTGCAAGAAGTGGGGGAGTGAAAATTTTACATTACCTCAATTTACACCTCTTGTACAAGACACTGCTCCATCACGACACTGTTCCATCAAAACTTGTCTCCTTAAAATCTAATGCTACTCTTACAAAAGTTTCATTGTTGCTTAATTGCGGGCACACTTAGATTTCTTACCTAAACTAACATACTCCTCAACAAGAGAAACTACAACGACTAACGTCATTGATTTTATTTTCTCTAATATAATCTGTTGGTTGTTAATTATTGACCCTAAGCATGCTGAGTTCCTAAAGATTTCTATGGTCAGTGGGAGCAGTCAAAGTCCTTATCATGACTTGCAAGGAATACAAGAGGCGGGGGGAAGAGTGTCATTAAATTTCACTCCGAATTTAACTCCAATTACACCTCTTGTACACCATACTGCACCAACTCTTACAAACTTTGAATGAAAATGTTAGCAACCTAACCAAGAGCTGATCCATAATATTGAAAGTTTTAAAACCCAATAATCAACTCAGGAGGTCATCTAGGTTTAAAAGCCTACTAACTTTGGTGATTACATAACCTCCCTAATTGAAGTTGAAATGGATTTTGGAAAAGTTTACCGATCTTATCTCTTCAAATTAAGCCATTAGCGTCAATCAATTTTCTAAATGGAATAAAACTGTTTTCTAGTAAAACTGTTTTATGTGTTCGTATAACATTTGGGATTTGATTAAATTACCTAAGAGTGTTCATAACTAAACCAAATCCTAATATAAGCGTTAAGACATAAAGAAGCATGATTGATTGTCAAAGGTTGTACTCAAGAAGAGATAAATTATTAAAGAATCTTTCTTACATATCTAACAGAAGATTTCTTTGAGGATCATCACTGTTCTAGTAGCTTATAATAGTTTTAAGCTACATTAGATGAACATTAAAACAATTTTCCCTAACAATGGCTGACATATTTACATGTTCATAAAACAACCTAAAAGTTTTAAACTGAAGGTTAAAGAACACTTTGTTGTAAGCCAATAAAATCCATGTATGGGTTAATGCAAACATCATAATGCGATGAAAATTAACGTAATCATTTTCATCAAGAAACAAGTGGATTAATGTACCTACCTCAAAATGAGTGAGAGCAACTAAAATAAACTTGTCTATATAGATGATATTCTTTTGACAAGTATATGTTACATAAGTCAAAACATTGTTAACACAAACTTTGATATAATAGATCTCAGAGATATCTCTTAAGTGATAGATATCATAACATACCGAGATAGACCCAATGAGACATTAGTTCCGTTCCATAAGTTTAACCTTAAATGGGTCCTTACATATGTAACAAACAATACTGCTCTCCTTTAGAGGATAATATGGTGAATGAGATTATTTCCTTACGCTTCATTAATTAGAAGCCTTATGTAAGTTCAAGTCTATACTCATTTAGATATTACTCGCATTGCAACACACTAGATATGTTTAGATTAATGTGAAACATCTGATAGAGTATTATAATATCTTTAAAGGAAACGATAGGCTATAATTTAAAGAAGAAGTGAGAACTAAAACCGGTTGATTACTCTAACTTTGTAATATTCAAAGATGACAAAATGTAATTTTGGGTATATCTTTATGTTAGCAGACAAAACCTATCTCATGGAGGAGTCATAGTGGACTGATATCAACAACCTAAGTTATAATGACATAATATAGTCACTAAATGTTGCTAGAAATTTATCAAGGGACTCATAAGTTTATTAAATCCATATAAATTATAGATGGAAGACTAATTGTGATAAAGTCAGCTACCATGTCTCCTTGAACAGTAACACTTCGAGAGGTGTTGCATTAAATTTCGATACGCAATTAATTATTCATTTATGAACGATTTGAGGAAACTAAATGTTTGTATCGAATACATTCATGATCTGCTTAAGGATCCTATAACTGAAGGGCTATTACTCATAAGTCTTATTAAGAGAGCTCATAGACGGGTTTTAATTAATGGTCGTGCGCAACTGCATATCGTACTATGAATGACTAACTGTTAGTTAATTTTCCTCATCAGTTTGATTTTGTATGTCTCTAAGAATATGTTAAGCCGGTATAATGGCATATAGACAAATAAAGTTACAAATCAAACAAAGGGCTTATGTGTATTTTGATCATAATGATTAGCTTTTAAATTGAGGCTATAGTATGACTAATGGGGGTCCTGAGTCGAATGATGATTCAACGGCTGTATTTCTCTGCTATAGTTTTTGGTTTAAGGCTAAAATGAGTGTTAACTCCTGATCAGACTTATCTAATACTCATAGTAAATGATTACTCGGCTAAGTGGGAGAATGTAGGATTAAATATATTATCATCATAATATTTAATCTTGTAGCCATTATAATCATTTACATTATATAGATCAACATATATAATGACCTATTAAATAATTAGTTGGTAATTGTTGATGGACCATATTACCCTTATTAACTAATTAAGGTTTCCTCTTAGGTGCATATATAAGGAGACTAATGTAGAGGTTACAAGGTTAGACAATTAGACAACCTTATTACTCATAACATCAAATCGCCTCCTCTCCTATACCGATTACCCTTTATCAGTTCTTATCACCATCATTAGATTGCACCCTAAGAAGGAACCAGATCAAGCTGACAATTATGTCAAACGTTATTGCTGCGTCTCCATCTGGATTCTCTGCTGGCCTATCTCTTGCAATCAGGTATGTTATTAATGTTTTCCATTATGTCTAAAACATAACTGACCAACACATACAAGTGTCGTTTCCACATGTTCTTATGTGACTATTGTGTCTCTTAATAGCCAATATATTTATTTCACATTCATATAATCATATGTCTGCTACGGATGTTTCTTATAACCAACTCGTCTACACGCTAAAGAATTTGACTTCCACTAAGATGTCAGCCTTGTCGATTGTAACAAAGCCTTTGGCTGTCTGTTATACATTTTATTTGCATATTAAATACAAATATAGGCCCTTATGGATTTGGGAGATGTGAACATCTTAACTATAAATTTTTTTGAACCACAAATTTGGATCATTGACGGACCTTTGGAGTATTATCGTGTCACCAGCGGAACCACCTGATTATATCGATCTCCACTAGGCATAATGTCTATACATCAATTTAGGAGGAAACCCAATAAATATGGGAAAACCCCTTCTAAGAATTGAACACAGGACCTATTGGTCTCAAAAACTTATCTCACCCCTAAAATGCCATTAGACTAGGCTATAAAGCCATGAACACATCTTAACTATAATGCCATGAGATACACAAAGTATTGTAAATTTGAAGTTTTTCATGAAAATATTTACCATTGAAAAATGAAACTCTTTTAACTTCTAAAATATCCCCGATATACAAGTATATAAGTAGGTATAGTGACATTCAAATTTAATTAAATAAAATGATATGCACTTTAAGAGTTAGTTAGAACTCACATGAAAAAGTTATGTTTCATATAAGGTCCCGTGGGGCGCGATTTGAGCATTTTTTGAACGATAGTGCCCCATAGTGTCCCGAACACCACGACGGGCGACGCTATGGGGCTTTGTTTGGTGGGTGGCGCTATCTCCTTCGCGGCGCTATGGGGATTTGGTTTTCAAAATTTGACCGTTGAACGGTCAATTTTTTTTTTTTTAAATTCAATTTCCAATCTATAAATACATCCAACATCTCCCGTTTTTTTACAATTCATCACATCTCATTCCATTCTTCTCTATATTTTTTTATAAAAGTATTGAAACTACTCCCACCCTATTCTAAAAAATGGGTTCCCCATTGGAAGATTCATTCACTGATATTTACGGAAGATTTTTTCACCCGAAGAAATCGCGGAGGATGAAGAAGCGGTTACGAGTGCATGTACTCTCGTGATACAAGCAACGGAGCACGTTCGGCCTACTCCTCCACCACGCCCCATTTTGAGGCGCACCTATATCTTGCGAGATCATGAAGCCGCGAACGAGCGTTTGATAAAAGACTATTTTGATCCCACACCGGTTCACGGACCCAATGTTTTTAGACAGCGGTTTAGGATGAGCCAAATGTTATTTTTGCGCATTAATAATGATTTGGAAGATAAGTATGATTTCTTTAAGCAAAGAATAGACGCGCGAGGATATTTAGACTTCACCTCAATTCAAAAGGTTACTTCCGCTTTACGCATATTAGCCTACGGAAACACGTACGAAATCAACGACGAGTACTTGAAGATGGGGGAGAAAACAACACGAGATTGCGTGGAACAATTTTGCTATGGTATTTTTTTAATCACTTTTATTTATTTACTTTTATTTTTAAGTAAATCACTAGTAAAACTTTTATATATTAAATTAAATTTTAGGTATATGCCAGTTATATGGAAAACGTTATTTGAGAAATCCCACTTGGAACGACCTTCTACAAATATATGAGGTGCATATAGAAAAACATGGAATACTCGGCATGATTGGTAGTTTGGATTGTCGTCAATGGCGTTGGTATAATTGTCCAACCGCATGGCGAGGTCAACATACACGGGGTGTCCAGAAAGGGCCAACTTTGGTTTTACAAGCGGTTGCGTCAAATGAACTTTGGATTTGGTCGGCTTTCTTTGGTCTAGCCGGGTGTATGAACGACATTAATACCTTAGAGGTTTCACCATTATTAGAGAACTATATTTCTGGAACGATACCAAAGGTCGGTTTTCATGCAAACGAGAACGACTACGAGCATGGCTACTATCTGGGCGATGGTATATACCCGGAGCATTCGATTATTGTTAAAACGTTTTCTGAAACGTTCGATGAGAAAAGAAAGTATTTTAAAAAAACTACAAGAGTCTTCGAGAAAGGACATCGAGAGGTGTTTTGGGGTTTTACAACAACGATGACATTTTATCAGAAATCCTTGTCGTATGTGGCATAAGGATAGAATACGAATGACCATGTATGCTTGCATCATTATGCATAATATGATCATAGAGGATGATGGAAAAGCGATATGCCAAAACTATATTCCGAAATATTTAGTTGAAGTAACCCAAACAACAATGGAAGAGAGATTCGTAAATCCTCAACTATTGCAATCTAAGGAAATACATAACGCATTGAAGGCGGATTTGGTCGAGCATGCTTGGTCGATTCGCCCAATGCAACACAATGGTGACGGCGAAGAAGATTCCGAGGAAGAAGAAGTTGAGGAATTCGAAGCCGGGAACTTTGAAGACGTAGGTTTGGATGCTGGAGAAAACAAAGAGCAAGAAGGAGAGAACGACGATAAAGACGAATGATAAATGTATTGTTTTTTTAGTGTAATGTTTTATTTTATTTTATTTTAATGTCTTTTTTATTTTATTGTAATGTTTTTTTATTTAATGGAATGGTTTTTAATTTTAAAAAAGTTAGAAAATAATTAAAAAAATTAAAAACTAATTAATTGAGTAATGATGAGGTAGGGACTTTATGACTACGACCTTAATTGACATAACGCCCCATAAAGCCCCTGTGTGATGTGGCACGACACGTGTCGCATAACGCCCTCAATGGGGCTTTATAACTACGGATGGCCTAAAAAGTAGCATGCTCGTTATGAAAAAAAAAATACTTTATATCTTTATTTCGTCACAATGTAAAAAATATTTTTATATATTTAGGAAATGTGCATTTTTATTTTATTTTACTGAAAGTCAGCACCACCTAAAAGATTTGAATGTATAAAGAGTTAAAAAAAACCACACTTTTTTGTAAACTCGCAATTATAAACCCATCCACGATTATACACTAACAAAAGCATCATTTCGGATTTTCAGATGTTATGACATATTTTTACTCTTATTTATAAAACTCTTGTTTCCTTTATAAGGGTTGAGCTATTCTACAAAGAAGTATAAAAATAAGAAGTGTAAGAAGTCATTATAAAGTGACAAGTGTCGCAAAAGAAATCAAATGGGAAGGGCAATTTTGTCAAAGAGAATAAAAAATTATGCACATGCAAGACACATGCTATTTTCCCCTATTTTTTAAACGTCCATAACTTTTTTATATAACATTTGTTTTAAAAAAAAATTATACCATAAAATCGAGCGTCTTTTTATCTTTAATATGAGTACCATATTGTTATATTAAGGAAAAAAAATTGGAAACCCAGTTGTGTATTACACAATTGACATAACATAAAACACAATAAGAAAACCCAGTTGCGTATTACACAATGTACATAACATATAACACAATGAGTATCAAACTAAAAACACAATGGAAGGTAGACCAAAAACACAATCGATGACAACAGATAAAAGACACAATGGATAGCAGACTAAACATAATGAGTGTCAAAATAAAAACACAATTGATGACAACAGATAAAAGACACAATGGACAGCAGATAAAACACAATCAAACTAAAAACACAACGGAAAGTAGACAAAAAACACAATCGATGACAACAGATAAAAGACACAATGGATAGCAGATTAAACACGATGAGTATCAAACTAAAAACACAATTGATGACAGCAAATAAAAAACACAATGGACAACAGATAAAAGACGCAATCAAACTAAAAGCACAATGAAAAGTTGACCAAAAACACAATTGGTGACAACAGATAAAATACACAATGGATAGCAGACTAAACACAATAAGTATCAAACTAAAAACACAATTGATGACAACAGATAAAAGACACAATGGACAGCAGATAAAACACAATCAAACTAAAAACACAATGGAAAGTAGACAAAAAACACAATTGTGACAACCCGCGTTTTCAAGGTCCTTCCTCTCAACTACTTTTTCTTAATTCGTTGCGTTCTTCTATGTGCACCGGTTATTTGCTTGTAAATTAGTAATCAGTGTTAGTTGGTTGAATGTTAAATATGAATTTGGTGAATTATTTGATATGCTGTTAATATATATATATATATATATATACACACATATTTTAATGTTCATAACGAAAACCAAGGGGATTTCGCCCCTAACCTGCTCGACGAAAACCCAAGTGTTTTCACCATAGCCTGCTCAACGAAATCCAAGGGATTTCGCCATGAACCTCACGACGAAATCAGGTGATTTCGCCGGCCCATGTCTTCGCCGAAGCCCAGTCAGGGCCCAACACCTTATAACTTTCGTATAAACGAATATAGATTGCGTAAACAGTTATTAGAGAAACCCTAAGGTCTCTCTCCCTCTCCCCTGTGCGACGGCAATCCCTAGCCCTCTCGAAACTGTTGTTAGTATCGTATCGTAACTGGTTAGTATACCATCTCGGTTATTAGATTGTTGTTATGCATGGGGTGATTGTTATATATATTGTCTGTGAACTGTTATGTATACTAGGGGCTGTACTAGAAACCATGTTTATATGTTGTGAAGTGTAGGGTTTGAATGTATTAGAAAATTAATCAATGGATGAGTGCACATGTAAGTAGATCAGCTGTTATGTGATGTTGTTTGTGGATTGAATAATGATCTTGATCGTATGGTGATGTTATGCGCGAAACTATGGTCCTTGGATTGATCGAGTTCGAGTGAGGATTTAATAGTTACTGGTTATTGTGTGAACATTAGGGTTATTGATTGTGATGATGATTGATTATGTAACTGCTACAATCGTGATTAGGGTTCTGATATTGATGATGATGATGTAGCTGACGAAAACACAAACCCGACGAAAACACAAGCCCGACGAAAACCCCAAAAGGGATTTCGTCACCTGAGGGTTTTCTCCAGAAAGGTGATGATGTGTGTAAAATGCAACATATAAATTACATCAAATAAGGCATAAAACTAACCCTTTTTAAGTACTAATATTGGAAAAAGAGTGTTTTTGTCTTCCTTTTGTATTTTCAGGATTAAATGAGCTTAAAAACGCAAAAGAAGCAAAAAGACAGCTAAATCCAACATAAATACAAGAAAAGGAATATTAGTGGACTGCCCGACCCCTCAACGGCACCTTCCAAAGCAAAGTAGAGAAATCAGAAGACTGAACACGCCCCGTGCTCAGCCAGCACGGGGCCGTGCCCAAGAAGCAGCAGAAAAGACAAACCTATAGAAGCTTCTATTGCCCACCACGGGCCGTGCTCAGCGGACACGGGGGCGTGTCGAAAGTACAGCAGACGCATTTATTGTAATTGCGAATTACAATTAATGAGGAGAGAGATTGTCAGACGGACACGGGGCCGTGCCCAGCTCTCTGTTCAGCCTATAAATAGGAGTGCTTGGATTCATTTCATCTCATCCCTTGGCACACCACCTCTCTCACACTTCATCCACCACCCACCACCATCACAACACCATCATCCACCACCATCATCCATTGTCCATCGTAGAGTGTGTGAGTCGTCTCGGGATCCAAGGTTGATCGTAAGAGTTCTTGACAATCAAGGCCATGTTTGCCTAAGTCTCTTACATCACTTGGTGAAGACAAAGTGTCTAGTATAATACTTTTTATTTCTAATCTTTTGCACTTTTTATTTGGTTTTGTATTAATGACTTTAATAACTAGTTACTTATGTTGAAGGTGATCTTTCCTTATCGTTTGTCCGTGGTGTCTTGGCATTATTTTACTGTCTATATAAAATAAAGGATTTTCACCATTCATATCTCCACGGTCTATATGGAGATATGTTGGCTACCTGGTCGGGGGTTAAAGGAACGGTTTGGTAAAGGTCTTGCCATTGTTCAGCGTTTAGAAGTCCTGCAATGGACCTGGGTCAAATTTAGTAGGACCTCCTTCAATACTTCACGGTATTGGATGGCGGGGGTCCAAACTCTTTGATCCCCTCATAAGTTAACTACTATTAATACTATAACCCGGCTATTTAGGACTGTATCCCTGCTGACTCAGACTACTTAGCCGAGGGTAACGTCACCGCCAAAAGCGGGGCCTACCACAATACTGCATTAATAACTTAATTCATTATCTTCCAATAATCCACCCTTTTAGGATTGTATCCCTGCTGACTCAAACTACTGGGGTGAGGGTAACGTCACCTTCAAAAGAGGGGCCTACTACAATAACTAAGATAATCTCTTAATTATGTGCAAAAGTGCGGAAATAATCAAAGGTTATACTAGATACGAGTCGGAACCAAGTGATTCATCTTGTCTATCTGTTTTTCTTTTATTTTTATTTTCAGCATTTTAGTTAGTTTTTAATTTTCTTAGTTTAAAACATTTTTCTAAACTTTTATTTTGGTTAGACGTTGAGGATAAACCGGTACTAAAAGCTCTTGTGTCCTTGGACGACCTCGGTATCTTACCAACGCTATACTACACTCAACGATGGGTGCACTTGCCCATATGTGTGTTTAGTGTTAGTGAAATATCGTGTTTTATAAATTTAAAACTTGGCTAAAATAAGTGTTAAAAAGGGCTTAAAATATACACCTAAAATAAGTAACACTTCGCACGCATCAAGTTTTTGGCGCCGTTGCCGGGGACACAAGGATTTTAAGAAAGTTAGGAATCAACGGCCTAATCATTTTTTATTTTTTTTAGTTTTTTCTTAGTTTTTCAGCTTCTGCAGAGCTCAGCACGGGCCGTGCCCAGCATCATCACTGGCAGTTTTTATTTTCTGAGTTACAGAGAGCTGAACACGGGGCCGTGTCGGTGCAACACGGGGTCGTGTCCAACTCCCAGTAACTGGGAATCCAGAAAACAATTACTGTATCTCTGACCACGGGCCGTGTTCACTGAGCACGGGGCCGTGGTGAACTTTCTGACCAACGTTCTTTTCTGTTTTTATTGCAGGACTTGGAACCCAGGTGCCACATTTGACCCTCCTACGTAGTGCATGAGCTCCAGTTCTAGTAGAGACATAAAAGAACCCTTAGAAGAACCCGAACGCTTTCTCAGAAAAAGACTTAAAGCTAAAAATCAAGAGAAAGCTTCGGGGGACCCAATTCCAATGGCGGACCAACGTACCCTCATGGATTACCTACGGCCTACCGTAGGCAATCTCGGCGCCGCTATCAATGCACCAAATGTCGAGGCCAACAACTTCGAACTTCGGCCGCATTTGATACAAATGCTCCAAAACTCCGCAACCTTCCACGGGCTTGCGGACGAGGATCCCCATCTACATATTACTAACTTCTTAGAAATATGTGATACCTTTCGGATCAATGGAGCATCAAATGACGCCATCCGCCTTCGAATGTTTCCTTTTTCACTAAAAGAACGAGCTAAGGCTTGGCTTAACACCCTCCCAGTTGGATCGGTAAACACCTGGGATGAACTCGCCCAAAAGTTTTTGTATAAGTATTTCCCTCCTGCTAAAACGGCTAAATTAATGACTGAAATTAATACATACTCACAAGAGGATGGGGAATCCTTATATGAAACTTGGGAGAGGTTCAAGGAGCTTCTAAGAAAGTGTCCTCACCACGGTCTAGCGGTATGGCAACAAGTATCCACTTTCTACAATGGATTGTTGCCACACACAAGACAAACACTTGATTCAAGCTCCGGGGGACTTTTAGGTAATCGTCGTCCAAATGAAATATATAACCAAATTGAGGAAATTGCTCAAACCAATTTTCAATGGCACACTCCCCGAGGTAATAAATCCATTGCCCCGGGCGCCCATAAGGTTGATGAAAGCACCTCTTTACAAGCCCAAATCGAGGCCCTCTCTTCAAAAATCAAAAAGCTAGAAATGACAAAAACGGCCTCGGTTATGGCTTGTGAAGGGTGTGGTGGGTCACATGAAAATTGGAGTTGTATGAAAGAATTAGATGAACAAACTGAAACGGTAAACTACATGGATAATAGACCTAGGCCGTCGGGTCCTCCAACGGGTACCTACAACCAAGGATGGCGTAACCACCCAAATCTTGGTTGGAGAGATCCCGGCAATAGTAGTAACCAACAAAACCAACGAACTAATTTTCAACAACCGCAAAATTTTTCTCAACAACAAGGTGGAAGAGAAAGGCTTGAAGATACTGTATCTCGCCTCATCTCTGACACTGAAAAGAAAAACTCGGATCGATTTCAACAATTGGAATCGAATTTCAGAAATCAACAAGCTAGCATTCAAAACGTTGAAAAACAATTAAATCAACTAGCTCAAAATTTCTCCGAGAGACCACAAGGCGCGTTACCTAGTAATACCGAAACGAACCCGAAGGCACAAGTACATCTCATCACATTAAGAAGTCGAACCGTGGGACCCGAGGATGCTCCATTACCGCCAACTGAAAGAAGCCATTCTGACCAGCCTATGACTCCTCCTGCGCCAGAAAAAGCTTCTACAACAAATCAAGAGGCCACCAAGACTCCTCAAATTTCATACCCCGGTAGGTTAAATCGTCAAAAGACTGATGAGCAATTCGCAAAGTTCGAAAGTTTACTAAAACAATTGCATGTTAATATTCCTTTTATTGAGGTCCTAACCCAAATGCCTAAATATGCAAAATTCATGAGGGATTTCCTCACTCACAAAAGGAAAATTGAATCATTGCAATTAGTTAACTTAGGCGAAGAATGCTCAGCTCTAGTACTCAACAAACTTCCACAAAAGAAAATCGACCCCGGGAGCTTCACAATCCCTTGTTCGATTGGAAAGTCCCCCGTCAGAAATGCTTTAGCCGATCTTGGAGCTAGCATCAACCTCATGCCCACATTCTGTTAAGTATGATAACTCTATTAAGTCAGTTATTGGATAACCATGTTAGAATAAACTGAGAAAGCATTTAGGTGAAGCATGAATTGCATGAATTTGATTAACTGTTTACATGATACATGATAATAATTGCCTAAGCACACTCTGTGATATTACTGTGATGTTAGTTTGCATGTGAATCGTTACAAACATAAACTGATTGTGTATACGTGCATACTATAGGCTTTGATTGAATTGTTTGTGCACAAGTATTTAAGCATACCGAGAAAACCAAGGTGAGTTCACACTTTCCACAAGGCATGGGATTCCCAAGGGTTGGGAATGGGTAAAGGATTGAAACTGAAACTGCATGATCTCCTGGTTTGGGACACATACACACCCTCTTTATTGAAGGGTGACAACACGTGATAAGAATATAATCGGAACCTGCGTAATCTTCTGGTTTGGGGATTACATACACACCCTCTTTACTGAAGGGTGATAACACGGATACTAGACCAAAACTCTCTCTATCATGAAGTCCCTCCTTTTATATCGACTTAATCTCCGGGCCAATGGCGAGCGGGTCATTAGTTAGATAGCGCTATTTAGGTTTGACAAGCCTCACACCGTGCCGCAGACGACGGGCGTGAACTAATGGATCTGGGCACTAGTCAATGATGATAGACATTGACATCAGGCACCAACTTACTTTAGTCAGTGGTCGATATGGTAAACGGGTCTAGTGGTTCACATGGGGAAGCCCCCACTAATTATGGATATGGTTTGGGAAATAAAGACACTAGTATGGTATGGGAAAGAAGGAACTAGTAATCATGTTTTCAGCTATGGGGTAACCCCCACGGCAAGTAAGCCAGCTAAAGACAAACTATGTTTTCAGAAACAACTTAAAACGAACACCCAACTGTGAACTCGCTCAAGTTTGTTGTTGATTCGTTGTTACATGCCTTGCAGGTATTTAGGTGCATATTGACTGGAACTTGCTGTCTGGGAGGCTGGAGTGGTCATGGGTCGAGATATGTGGAAACACGAGACGAACTTAATGACTTTCACACACTTGGTTTATGAATTTCTTAATTAATTTATTATGCTTCCGCTGAACGTTAAATATTGTTTTGTAACACTTCTATTAATAATAAATGAAAGTTTTATTTGGAATAATTATTATGAGTTCAACATGATTGGTGGCTTGGATCCTGGTATGTCATGCGCCCCACGGTAATTCCTCATGTGGTATTTTGGGGGTGTGACAGATTGGTATCAGAGCCATTGGTTATAGTGAACTTGATTTTAAAAAGGGGAAAAACATTTTTGTAAAACCAGACTATAACCGAACAGTTCTGAAGACATGAATACGACCATGACACTCAGCTCTAGATTGCAAGGTTCGTCTCTCGTATACTCATTGTACTGCATAACTAGTGAACACCTACATATGATATTGCATGTGATTGCACGTTTAGCACAACAGTATGAATTCATGTATACTTGCATGTGTTATGTGACTAATAGGGTGGTATTTCCCTAAACCTTCAAGACTTACGCTTCGTGATACTTTTTGTTTGCTACTCGAGTTTGAGGAACCATTTGACATGAGTTAAGAGGAGCTGAGATGAGCATGCAAATCACAATATTGTTGTGGGTGCACACATAATAATACTGTGCGGTGCATGTGAGTCCAGTGAGGCTTAACAAGTGGAAAAGGGGTTCCGTTCCGTCATTTGATCGATGAGAAACGTAACAAACCTATAGGGGTCATAGCAGTAAATGTCCCCTACTCAAACTCAAACGTGAACTTTTCATTTATCTTTGGATCCCTTCGAAACTCGATGCTATCGAGTGTTACCTGAACACCCCTCTGAGCTCAGCGAACCGTGTAGAAACGTTAGGTGCTTATACGAACGTCCATGTGTTGGATGTCGCAGCGTCGAATGATTGATCGATATCTTTCTCGCCTTTCCTCGCTTGCTGGAACTTAACGTATTGATGCCTCAGATTCTGAAGTGCGATTACTTCTGCAACACTCCCTCAACATACTGTGTATTACTCGAACCACTTGCAACATCGATGGACAGGAGGATGAGCGTAGCACTTTACCGACCTCAGCACTTTAACAACCCTGATTACCGGCAACGAGCACTAGCGAATTGGCTTCAATCAAATCCTTAACCCGTGTCAGTGACTCATGGGAGTCAACTCTTACGAATCAATCGAGGCATAAGTGATGATAATTGACCTTAGTGTGGTATGCGTAACTGCCAGCACCGTGAGTAGCGCTTTAGGACGTGGCTCAGGATGTGAAAAGATGAACTATGATGGTGAGAAATCGTAGGGCTTTGTTTCGAGCAACGACAGTGGGGGTAGCAGTCACAATGACAACAAGGTGCTCGTAACCCTAGCTTTCAGTAAGGAAATAAAGGTGCCTACAACATGGATTGGCCGTGGTTAAGTCGAGAAGTCAACGATCAAAGGAACAACGCCAGTACTTGGAACCCTAGTAATGAAAACATCAACACCAGAAATGGTGCTCTTGGAAGGGCATTTAGAATTAGCGTGGGCGACGTTAGGACTTTAACGACATGGTAGCTAGTATGAGTAGCAATCCGCTTCGTCTCTGTTCCGCTTAACCCTGATGCTCCTAAAAATTTGTTCCTGTTGTGAAATCGGCTGATGGCGAGACAATGGAAACCTCATATGATCGTTGGGATGCAAACACGACCTTGTGGGACAAGTGTTCGACATCGACCTTTCTTCTAATATTCTTGATAGATGTACCCCGTGAGGAGATAATTCTACGTATCTCTCTCCTTCGTGGAGGATTGTTATTTGTTCTAACGCGTCAGGGTGGCACAATGGTTAGTGGTATATCAGAAACGAGAGCCAAGGGTGTCTACGGAGGGATTACCCCGCTATGTGGCGACTGTTATAGACGTAAGGTTAGGAAAAAGAGGACCGAGGATCTACCAGCTGTGCGTGATTTCCCTCCATGTACTGCCCGAGGAACTTCCAGGATCATCTCTACAACTGTTATGTAGGAACTCAGTTTGACCTCACGCCGAAGGCGGTTCTAACTACTCGTACCCCTTACCGTTTTGCATCAGGAAGGTTGCAGGAGTTGTTTAACCAACTACTGGGACTGCCGGACAGGAGTTTTCGCTTTAAGGACCCCTCGCTATACCCATGAAGAGAAGCCTTTTCGTATGTGTACTGATTATCGAGAACTCAACAAGGTGACAGTCAAGAACTGTTTGCCTCGACCACGTATTGAAAACCTGTCGACCAGATTGCGAGGAACAAGCTTCCATTCGAGGATTGGCTAGTGAACGAACTATCGTCAGATGGAAGTCCAAGGGGGAATGCTCTTAGAACAGCATATCGTATGTAATGCAGCCATTTCAACGTCGTACACCACGATCATTGAGTTGACCAACACACCAGCAGCTTCAGGGATCACATGAATCGACCGCATTTGCTGACAACGTTCTGAATCCTGACCAGGAGAATGGAACGCCAGGGGTGGCATTTGTATCTTATTTTAGAACTCCTAAGGGTGGAGCCACTCCGCTCAGAGTCTTGTTAAATGTAATTTCTGGGTTCGAGAGGTACCTTTTGGATATATATTCAGCGAGGTGAGAATGCGCGTGTATCTCGCTAGGATCCGTCTTGGTTGGAAACTGATCGACACCAAAGAGTCCTTCGTGGATACAACAATTTCTTGGTCTCACTTGATACTATCGCAGATAAATCATAGGACTATCGAAGGTCGCGCAGCCTAAATCTCTCTAGCACAGCAGGGTGCTGTGTTCGTGAAAGACAGAACAGGAGGACGTCCTTTCAGCTTTCGAATCCCGACTCTGCGATGCTCTGAGCATCGTTTTACCCGAGGATGCGGGTGATTCAGTGGTATATCCTTGTGGTCCGAATCAGCGTCCCAGCTGCACAACGACGCAACACGAGAGAGTGATGACATACGTGAAAGAGTCACAAAGAGGAACTGTGCGACACACTCGACGGACGGTGAAAACCATGGCTTTGGGATTTTGGAGGCATCACTTGGACGGTACCAGATGCGTTAATTAGACCGATCGCAAGGGCCTCCCAGGTACCGATGTTCGGAAGAACTAAAGCATACAATGACATCGCTGGATGGAACTTCTGGATGGATACGACTGCGAAACTTGAATGTGCACAAGCTCTGCAGCTCGCTATCGACTCTAACTTACCGGATCAGACTTGCTCTGTCAAACCGGATAACTGAAGGAAGAGGAATTTTCAAGTTGAACCCATGCGGGGCGTGGAGAAGTAACCTCTGTTCAAACTTGGTTTTGATGGGAGGCATTAGGATTTATAAACCTTGTACTGGTAATCGGACATGAAGGCTCATCTAGTTAAGTATGTGAATGATGGATCGACTTGTGGAAAGTCAAGGGGTAGCATCAGCAACCAGCAACACTCACATGGAAATAAAAACAGACAGCCATGGATTTGATCGATAGTCTACTTACAACTCGAAGCGAAAACAACATCACTTGGATACTCATTGATTGTCTTGCGCAACCAGCACACTTTCTAGCCATCAAAGAAACGGATAAGTTTTCTACACTTGCAGTTATCTATCTGAAGGAAGCGGTTGCTAGGCATGGGGTGCCAACCTTCATTACCTCTAATCGCAACCCACGATGTACATCTGATTTGTGGCAAGCGGTGCACAAACCCTTTGGCTCGCGTTTAGACATGAGCACAGCATATCACCCGCAAACGGATGGGCGGTCTGAACGCACCATCCATACCCTTGAAGACATGCTTCGAGCACGTGAAATCGACTTTGGCAACGGTCAGAGAAGACACCTCCCTTTAGTGGAGCTTTCGTATAACAACAGTTACCACACCAGCATTCAGGCTACTCCGTTCGAGGCATTGTACGAACGGAGGTACCAATCATCTCTTTGTTGGGCAGAAGTTGGAAACGGCCAAATCACCGGCCCAGAACTCGTCATACGCACAGTAGTGTAGATTGCTCAGATACGACAACGAATGGCAGCAGTTCGTGACCGCCAGAAAAGCTACGCTGTTAAGCGCAAGAAACCACTCGAGTTCCAAGTTGGGGATCGAGTACTACCTAAAGTCTCACCTTGGGAAGACGTACTTCGTTTTGGTATACGAGACGAAACTCAAACCGCGATATGTTGAACCTTTTGAAATCACGGAGAGATTTGGCAAGGTGGCCTATAGATTGAATCTACCCGAAGAACTCAGTGGAGTTCACAACATATTCTGTGGATCGAATCTGAAGAAGTGTCTGTCAGACGAAACCCTCACAGTTCCTTTCAAGGAGCTCACCATCGACGGTCAGTTGTGAGTTATCGAAGAATCAGTGGAAATTTTGGACCGGGAGGTCATGATTCTCAAACGCACCAGGATACCTATTGTTCGAGTTCGTTGGAACTCCCGTCGTGACCCATAGGTTACCTGGGAATGAGAAAACCAAATGAAACTCACATATCCCCATTATTCGAGAACAATGAAACCACTAATGAGGTTGAAGCTACTGCGGAATTTCGGGACGAAATTCCAAACCAACGGGGGGATGATGTGACACCCCAGGAAAACCAGGAAACAACGCAACACAACTAGCTTCCTCAGTAACCACGTGCTAAATTTCGGGACGAAATTTATTTCAAGTTGGGGATGATGTGACAACCCGAGTTTTCAAGGTCCTTCCTCTCAACTACTTTTTCTTAATTCGTTGCGTTCTTCTATGTGCACCAGTTATTTGCTTGTAAATTAGTAATCAGTGTTAGTTGGTTGAATATTAAATATGAATTTGGTGAATTATTTGATATGCTGTTAATATATATATATATATATACATATTTTAATGTTCATAACGAAAACCAATGGGATTTCGCCCCTAACCTGCTCGACGAAAACCCAAGTGTTTTCACCATAGCCAGCTCAACGAAATCCAAGGGATTTCGCCATGAACCTCACGACAAAATCAGGTGATTTCGCCGGCCCATGTCTTCGGCGAAGCCCAGTCAGGGCCCAACACCTTATAACTTTCGTATAAACGAATATATATTGCATAAACAGTTATTAGAAAAACCCTAAGGTCTCTCTCCCTCTCCCCTGTGCAACGACAATCCCTAGCCCTCTCGAAACTGTTGTTAGTCTCGTATCGTAACCGGTTAGTATGCCATATCTGTTATTAGATTGTTGTTATGCATGGGGTGATTGTTATATATATATTGTCTGTAAACTGTTATGTATACTAGGGGCTGTACTAGAAACCATGTTTATATGTTGTGAAGTGTAGGGTTTGAATGTATTAGAAAATTAATCAATGGATGAGTGCACATGTAAGTAGATCGGCTGCTATGTGATGTTGTTTGTGGATTGAATAATGATCTTGATCGTATGGTGATGTTATGCGCGAAACTGTGGTCCTTGGATTGATCGAGTTCGAGTGAGGATTTAATAGTTACTGGTTATTGAAATCGTGTGAACATTAGGGTTATTGATTGTGATGATGATTGATTATGTAACTGCTACAATCGTGATTAGGGTTCTGATATTGATGATGATGATGTAGCCGACGAAAACAAAAACCCGACGAAAACACAAGCCCGACGAAAACCCCAAAAGGGATTTCGTCACCTGAGGGTTTTGTAACAACTCTCATCAAAAGTCATATTAATTTAATTAAATTATCCAATAAGAAACCCTAATTGAGAAACCCAAGTGATTCTGCATAATCCCTAAAATTTTCAGAACATTTGGAATCAGGATTAGGGCCCCTAAAACTCAGGGGTGGTAAACCCTATTCGGTAATATCTTAACAGTTCGTTGTCAAAAATTCGAATTAACACGAAACCAACTCAGCAAGCCTACTGGGACACAAGGCTACCCTAGGGTAGACTGGTACCCCAGGCGAGTCGCGACAGGGACGGCAACATCTCCCGCGACACGCGGGGGAACTCAATTTCACGTATAAATAGGATCGTCTGTTTCATGCAATTGGGTGTTCTTTCGACGTTCAAATTCGAATTGTACGCTGAGTTATAGTATAATCACTACAAAAACACACACTGATCACGAAGTGCTGCCACAATTCAGGGTAATAACTCGATCGCTGCTACGATTCAATGTCCGATCGATTAAACTATCCAATGGATGTTTAAGTGCTGCCCACATTAGGGTTTATGCTTTGTCATTCGTCGTTAAATCGATGGATGTTTAAGTATCACACTTTGTCATTCGTTGTGAAGGTTGTAATCTCGTGAGTTATCGTAAATGTTGTATTAAGTTACTAACCTAGTTTGTGTGCCTGATTATTTAAACTAGGTTATCACGGCTAATCAGTAGAATAAAGCTCTGTTAAATATGCAATGTGAGTCATTCTCTCTTTTTATCAAAATTGTTTATAAAAGCATGTTTATTTTCAAAGTTATAATTACGGGGATTAAGTCTTTGTAATCACCAAGTTACAGCCGGTATGTGGGGTTTTGTATACATTACTTGATAATCGTCACCATTGGGGCAGCCAATGGGGGATATGACCATAGTCACAGATCCGGTCGAGTGACAAATACCGTGGGTAGTTGGTTTGATAATCAGAAACATTGTAATCGCTCTTAATACTGTAAATTATAACAAACGAGTCGTTTTAGTAAATAGAATGATTCACTCAGTATTTCCCGCTGACAAAACCTTTTTCAAACATGTTTCAGGTGATCTGTTGTGATCCAGGAAAAGTGCCGTGAAGCACTATCAGCTTAAGGAAGTGGCTCAGAATAAAAATAAAGAAACATGTTTTGTAAAATAAAAGATTTCCTGGTGAAATCTCAAGATTGTAAATTATCGGGTTTTATTCCGAATTGTGAAATAAAATAATCGGGAAATATTTCAGTTTTAACTGAAGAAACTTCCGCTGTTAATTAAATACCACGGGATTTCTGTCCCGTGGCTCCTGAAACGGGTCAAACCGGGTCGGGGGCCGTGACAGAAAAAGGTGGTATCAGAGCCACTGATTTAAGCCTATTAAGTATTTAGAAATACTTAATTTTACTGATTGCCAAGTATGTGATTATGTGTTTTATTAACTGATTATTTGTTAATTACAGTATGGGTAAACAAAAGCTGTCAAATATCTATCTTAAACTAGATAGGTCATCCAACGAGAAGGGAAGTTCATCTCAAACAAAACCTTATGTAATTCCTGAAGAAGGAATATTTGTCCATAAGGCACATTACGAGGAACCACTCTCTCCTAATAAAAGAAGTTTGATTATTAGGAAAAGTCAGGAGGAAATAAGGAAAAACCGAGAGAAGAAAGTTAAACAAGAAACCCAGGACTTAATCAATAAATCACATTGGGAGAATAAATTAGATGAGAAATGGGCAAATCTTTATATGCTAGCCACAGTAGCAGAAAATGCAAATCTCTAAATACTCAAAAGTTTTAGCACTTTTATTTTCCAGAAACCTTATTTAGTAAATAAATAAGTTACAGTAAATCGTAGTATAAATTACTTGTCAGTTGTTTTATGTATGCAATAATATTTACGGATTATCTATAAAATTTTGTTATTTTAACATTTGGTATGTATTTTGCATATATGCTAAACAGCATGAATGAGATATCTGAAGGTTTAGAAAATCTTAACCTCTATCCCGTTAAGATAGAAGTTTCCAAGGAATTCACTGGTTACTTCGCTGATAAAGAAGAACCCATGGAATTTCAATCCAAACCACTGGCAAAACCTAAACCCAAGAAAAGATGCAGATTTGTGGGCTGGAGGCGTGTACGATGGAAAAAGCCAGCAACAAGAACGGTTACTAAAACTGAAGAACCAAAAGACAAAGGAAAAGGGGTAGAAGTTGAGGAAAATGTTAATCAAGTAGAGATAGAAGCTGAGAAGAGTTTTAAGCAAACAGAAAGAGAAGTCGGAGAAAGTTCTAGGCAGAAACAGAAAATGACTCCTTGGGAAGTTTTAGATCATCAATTAGTAATGAGCGACCTCATCGGACCTGCCGATGGAAACCTTGAACCAGCTAATCCAAACCTTATATTTACTGAAGAAGATCTTTTTAGCTACCCACTAGAAGCTCCAATCCCAATCAATCTGGAACCTGCTATTCCAGATCCTATTGTCCAACCTCAACCATTACCAGTAGAATTAGATGAATGGTGGACAACTGATTGGCAATACCAAAATTTTTTAAATAACCCTGATACATTTTTCCCACAAGTTGACCCAGAACCTCCACTATACCCAACTATGAGCCCGGAGAATCTGACTGAACTTCGCCTTTGGGGCGAAGAGTTAATTGATGCAGGAAATCGGATTAGGGATGTGGGAGAAAGAGTTACTTGGAAATATGACGAAAGGGAGCGTCGTTTTTAAGAAATTAGCTGACCAGATAATGAGAGTTGCAGGAATATGTGTGAATAAATAATCATAATAACCAATATGTGTAATAACTTAACAATAAAACGTTGTATGATAATCGTGTGTACGAGGCATAATATAATATATAGAAATGAAACTTGTGAAATCGATAATTTTTTATTATACATGTTAATGTGATTATGTGCAAACTGTTTTATTATATTTATATTTATACTAATTATTTACATAAAATTTATGATCAGATGTCAAACATTGGTAACGAACCAGTAAATGAGGTTAATCAGTCTGAGCAACATCCAGGAGATCAATATATGACTAGACAAGATATCGAAAATATTGTTGCTCAAGGGATAGCCAATGCTATTCCAGCATTCGTTGCTGCTATAAAGGATCCAATCGAACCGCAACAAATTGTTCCTAGTAAACGTATTTCTGAAGATAACTTCAGTAATAGTGTAAACGGAGGCAATGATAATGTTAATCATAATGGGGAACCACATCAAGCTTCATTTCCTAAGAAAATGAAAACTGCAACGTCTGGTTGCACTTTCAAAGAATTCCTTGCTTGTAAACCCACTGAATTTGCAGGCAATGAAGGAGCAACTGCATCACTGCGATGGTTAGAGAAAACCGATGCAGTAATTGCAATAAGTAAATGTGCTAAAGATGATCAGGTCATGTACGCATCAAATCTCTTCAAGGAAGGAGCACTCGAATGGTGGAACACTGTGTTACAATCAAAAGGAAGAATTATAGCTTATGCTATGACTTGGGAAGAATTTAAGGGATTTGTAGAAAGAAAATTCTGTCCCGAGTATGAAAAGGAACAGATGACAAATAAGTTTCTAAATCATCGGATGATGGGTGTAGATTGTCGCGGTTATACTTCGACATTCTTTGAATATGCTAGAGTGGTACCAACGCTGGCTTCTCCAGAACCGGTACTCATTTCTCGCTACATTTGGGGACTGATTAGTGAAATCCGCAACATCGTTAAAGCTGTGAGACCTCGCACTATTGACGATGCTGTGGAATTAGCTAATACCATAACCGATGAACTAGTGCGCACCCAAGATGAAAACAGAAAGAAAGAATTGGCTCAGAAAATTACTCAAGGATTTCGTGCGGGTAACAGTAGTAATTTCAAGAGAAAAGGAACTGGGCAATTCTCAACTCCGTCATTCTGCCGAAAATGCAAGAAGAAACATTATGGAAGATGTGATATAACCTGCAATTTTTGCAAAGTTGTAGGACATCGTGAAGAAAACTGCAGAAAGAAAACAATAGTTTGCTATAACTGTGGAGAAAATGGACATTATAAAACAGAATGTCCTAAATTGGGCAAACCAGCAGACAACAAAACTAAGGCGACCGACGGAACTATTAAGAAGAATGCTAGGGCATTTCAGCTGACCACTCAAGAAGCAGAACTCATCCCAGATGTGATAGCGGGTACGTTCTTAGTTCACAACATTTACGCCAAAGTATTATTTGACTCTGGTGCAAACCAAAGTTTTATAAATACTTCATTCTGCCAAGCTCTTAATTTACCTTTAACCAATATTAGGCAGATTTTTACAGTTGAAACGGCAGACGAAAATTCAGTTAAAATAGATAAAGTTTTGCAAGAAGAAAACATAGAACTTTTAGGACATAAATTCTCTGCAAAATTATTGCCGATGAATTTAGCTGAATTTGATGTTGTATTAGGAATGGATTGGTTAATAGCCAACCATGCTCGAATATTGTGTGATCAGAATTCCATAGAAATTCAATCACCCACCGGAGAAGTAATTAGGATTACAGGAGATAAACCACGTAAGCCCATGAAGTTCATATCAGTAATGAAAGTTGCTAATTATGAACGAAAACAAGGAATAGTATATATGATTTCAGTAATCATTAGTACTAAGGGTAAAGAACTTAAGGAAATTCCTATAGTCTCAGAATATCCAGATATATTCCCAGAAGATTTACCGGGATTACCTCCAGATAGGGAAGTAGAATTTAGGATTCATCTAATTCCAGGAACTACACCGATAGCCAAGGCACCTTATCGGTTAGCACCTACCGAAATGTTAGAACTGAAAAAGCAATTAGATGAATTACTAAGTAAAGGATTCATACAACCTAGCTCATCCCCTTGGGGAGCGCCAGTGTTGTTTGTGAAGAAAAAGGATGGTTCAATGAGAATGTGTATCGATTATAGAGAATTGAATAAGGTTACAATTAAGAATCGATACCCATTACCTAGGATTGATGATCTTTTTGATCAACTTCAAGGAGCTAGATATTTTTCTAAGATCGACTTACGCTCCGGATATCATCAATTGAAGGTACAAGAAGAGGACATACCTAAAACTGCTTTCAGAACTAGGTATGGTCATTACGAGTTTACAGTCATGCCCTTTGGGTTAACAAATGCACCTGCAGCATTCATGGACATGATGAATAGAATCTGTAAACCATATTTGGATAAATTTGTAATTGTGTTTATAGACGATATACTTATTTATTCCAAAAGCCAGACAGAGCATTGTGAACACCTTCATGTACTCTTAACTTTGTTAAGAAAAGAAAAGCTTTATGCCAAATTCTCGAAGTGTGAATTTTGGTTACAAGAAGTGCAATTCTTAGGACACATGGTGAATCACGAAGGTATTCACGTAGATCCTGCTAAGATAGAGGCAATTACCAAATGGAAGGTTCCACAAACAGCAATGGAAATAAGAAGTTTTATAGGTTTAGCTGGGTATTATAGACGGTTTATTAAGGATTTTTCCAAGATAGCCGTACCATTAACTAAGTTAACCTGTAAAGCCATTAAGTTTGAATGGGGACCTAAGCAAGAAGAAGCCTTTAGAATATTAAAGCAGAAATTAACAAATGCACCAATCTTAGCTTTACCAGAAGGAACTGAAGATTTTGAAGTATATTGTGATGCTTCAAAACTAGGATATGGATGTGTGCTTATGCAACGCAAAAAGGTGATTGCATATGCTTCAAGGCAATTGAAAAAGCACGAAGAAAATTATACGACTCGTGATTTAGAATTAGGAGCCGTAATTTTTGCCCTTAAGATTTGGAGACATTATCTTTACGGAAGTAAATTTACTGTCTACACAGACCACAAAAGTTTAAGATATATATTTGGGCAAAAAGAGTTAAACATGAGGCAAAGGAAATGGATGGAAATCCTAAGTGACTACGACTGTGATATTCAGTATCATGAAGGAAAGGCAAATGTAGTTGCAGATGCCTTAAGTCGTAAATATTATGAGAAACAACGACGAGTTCGTGCTCTCAGATTAAATCTACAAATAGATTTAATGGAACAATTGAAGAATGTTCAAACTACAGCAATCAAGGATGATGCTGAAGGAATGAAAGGACGAATAAAGGAATTAGAACAAGAGTAGATGGAGTTTGGAGATTCCACAAAAGTAGAATTTGGGTACCTAAGCAGGGAGACTTAAGACCTAAGATTTTAGAAGAAGCTCATAAATCTAGGTATACTATGCACCCAGGAAACAATAAGATGTACCAAGATTTAAGAAAGAACTTTTGGTGGATAGGAATGGAAAAGGATATAGCGCGATATGTTTCTAAATGTCTCACTTGTTCACAAGTGAAGGCAGAACATCAGAAACCTTCAGGTCTACTACAACAATTAGAAATGCCGGTATGGAAATGGGAACTTATAACAATGGATTTTGTTACTAAGTTACCCAAAACCAGAAAAGGTAATGATGCGATTTGGGTAATTGTGGATCGATTAACCAAATCAGCTCACTTTTTACCAATAAAAGAAACCTTTAGTATGGAAAGGTTGGCAAACTTGTATGTAGATGAAATTGTATCCTTACATGGAGTTCCACTCTCCATTGTTTCGGATAGGGATAGTCGTTTTACTTCTCATTTCTGGAAAAGTTTCCAGCAAGCTATGGGAACTCGATTAAATCTAAGTACTGCATATCATCCACAAACAGACGGACAAAGTGAAAGGACGATCCAAACTCTAGAAGACATGCTCCGAGCATGTGTAATAGATTTTGGTGGGAATTGGGATGATCATTTACCATTAATTGAATTCTCCTATAACAATAGCTATCATTCAAGTATTGAAACCGCCCCATTTGAAGCACTATATGGAAGAAAGTGCAGAACTCCAGTTTGTTGGGCAGAAATAGGAGAAAATCAATTGTCAGGTCCTGAAATAGTGCAAGAGACGACTGATAAGATTACTCAAATCAAGGAAAGACTAAAGATGGCTCGTGATCGTCAAAAGAGTTATGCAGACAATAGATGCAAGCCGTTAGAATTCCAAGTGGGAGACAAAGTACTATTAAAAGTTTCTCCTTGGAAAGGAGTAGTCAGATTCAGAAAGAAAGGAAAGCTAAGTCCAAGATACGTAGGACCATTTTCAGTAATCCAACGTATAGGACCAGTAGCTTATTGTTTACAACTACCAGAAGAATTAGCAGGAGTACATGATGTATTTCATGTATCCAATCTCAAGAAATGCTTATCAGATGAATCACTGGTAGTACCTATTCGAGATATAGAGGTAAACGAAAAGCTGAAATTTGTTGAGACACCTCTTCAAATTGAGGATCGAAAGATCAAGTTTCTCAAACATAAACGACTAATTTTAGTCAAAGTCAGATGGGATTCAAAGAGAGGAGCTGAATACACTTGGGAGCTGGAATCAGAAATGAAGCGAAAGTATCCTCACTTATTCCAGTAAATCTCGAGGACGAGATTTTTATTAAGGTAGGGAGAATGTAACAACTCTCATCAAAAGTCATATTAATTTAATTAAATTATCCAATAAGAAACCCTAATTGAGAAACCCAAGTGATTCTGCATAATCCCTAAAATTTTCAGAACATTTGGAATCAGGATTAGGGCCCCTAAAACTCAGGGGGGGTAAACCCTATTCGGTAATATCTTAACAGTTCGTTGTCAAAAATTCGAATTAACACGAAACCAACTCAGCAAGCCTACTGGGACACAAGGCTACCCTAGGGTAGACTGGTACCCCAGGCGAGTCGCGACAGGGACGGCAACATCTCCCGCGACACGCGGGGGAACTCAATTTCACGTATAAATAGGATCGTCTGTTTCATGCAATTGGGTGTTCTTTCGACGTTCAAATTCGAATTGTACGCTGAGTTATAGTATAATCACTACAAAAACACACACTGATCACGAAGTGCTGCCACAATTCAGGGTAATAACTCGATCGCTGCTACGATTCAATGTCCGATCGATTAAACTATCCAATGGATGTTTAAGTGCTGCCCACATTAGGGTTTATGCTTTGTCATTCGTCGTTAAATCGATGGATGTTTAAGTATCACACTTTGTCATTCGTTGTGAAGGTTGTAATCTCGTGAGTTATCGTAAATGCTGTATTAAGTTACTAACCTAGTTTGTGTGCCTGATTATTTAAACTAGGTTATCACGGCTAATCAGTAGAATAAAGCTCTGTTAAATATGCAATGTGAGTCATTCTCTCTTTTTATCAAAATTGTTTATAAAAGCATGTTTATTTTCAAAGTTATAATTACGGGGATTAAGTCTTTGTAATCACCAAGTTACAGCCGGTATGTGGGGTTTTGTATACATTACTTGATAATCGTCACCATTGGGGCAGCCAATGGGGGATATGACCATAGTCACAGATCCGGTCGAGTGACAAATACCGTGGGTAGTTGGTTTGATAATCAGAAACATTGTAATCGCTCTTAATACTGTAAATTATAACAAACGAGTCGTTTTAGTAAATAGAATGATTCACTCAGTATTTCCCGCTGACAAAACCTTTTTCAAACATGTTTCAGGTGATCTGTTGTGATCCAGGAAAAGTGCCGTGAAGCACTATCAGCTTAAGGAAGTGGCTCAGAATAAAAATAAAGAAACATGTTTTGTAAAATAAAAGATTTCCTGGTGAAATCTCAAGATTGTAAATTATCGGGTTTTATTCCGAATTGTGAAATAAAATAATCGGGAAATATTTCAGTTTTAACTGAAGAAACTTCCGCTGTTAATTAAATACCACGGGATTTCTGGCCCGCGGCTCCTGAAACGGGTCAAACCGGGTCGGGGGCCGTGACAGGTTTTCTCCAGAAAGGTGATTTCGCCAAGGAGTGTTTTCGCCATTAGGGATTTCGCCAGGGGGATTTCGCTATATGTGATTTCGCCACGTGCTCTGTGAAGTTGGAATATTATCACAGTAACTCTGTTAAGTATGTTAACTCTGTTAACTCTATTAACTCTGTTAATTCTGTTAAGTATGTTAACTCTGTTAAAGTCTGTTAACTCTATTAAGTCTGTTAATTCTGTTAAGTATGATAACTCTATTAAGTCAGTTAAGTCAGTTAAGCTTATCAAGTCAGTTATTGGATAACCATGTTAGAATAAACTGAGAAAGCATTTATGTGAAGCATGAATTGCATGAATTTGATTAACTGTTTACATGATACATGATAATAATTGCCTAAGTACACTCTGTGATATTACTGTGATGTTAGTTTGCATGTGAATCGTTACAAACATAAACTGATTGTGTATACGTGCATACTATAGGCTTTGATTGAATTGTTTGTGCACAAGTATTTAAGCATACCGAGCAAACCGAGGTGAGTTCACACTTTCCACAAGGCATGGGATTCCCAAGGGTTGGGAATGGGTAAAGGATTGAAACTGAAACTACGTGATCTCCTGGTTTGGGACACGTACACACCCTCTTTATTGAAGGGTGACAACACGTGATAAGAATATAATCGGAACCTGCGTAATCTCCTGGTTTGGGGATTACGTACACACCCTCTTTACTGAAGGGTGACAACATGGATACTGGACCAAAACTCTCTCTATCATGAAGTCCCTCCTTTTATATCGACTTAATCGACGGGCCAATGGCGAGCGGGTCATTAGTTAGATAGCGCTATTTAGGTTTGACAAGCCTCACACCGTGCCGCAGAGGACGGGCGTGAACTAATGGATCTGGGCACTAGTCAATGATGATAGACATTGACATCAGGGCACCAACTTACTTTAGTCAGTGGTCGATATGGTAAACGGGTCTAGTGGTTCACATGGGGAAGCCCCCACTGATTATGGATATGGTTTGGGAAATAAAGACACTGGTATGGTATGGGAAAGAAGGAACTGGTAATCATGTTTTCAAATATGGGGTAACCCCCACGGCAAGTAAGCCAGCTAAAGACAAACTATGTTTTCAGAAACATCTTAAAACGAACACCCAACTGTTAACTCGCTCAACTTTGTTGTTGATTCGTTTTTACATGCCTTGCAGGTATTTAGGTGCATATTGACTGGAACTTGTTGTCTGGGAGGCTGGAGTGGTAATGGGTCGAGATATGTGGAAACACGAGACGAACTTAATGACTTTCACACACTTGGTTTATGAATTTCTTAATTAATGTATTATGCTTCCGCTGAACGTTAAATATTGTTTTGTAACACTTCTATCAATAATAAATGAAAGTTTTATTTGGAATAATTGTTATGAGTTCAACATGATTGGTGGCTTGGATCCGGTATGTCACGCGCCCCACGGTAATTCCGCATGTGGTATTTTGGGGGTGTGACAACAATCGATGGCAACAGATAAAAGACACAATTGATAGCAGATTAAACACAATGAGTATCAAACTAAAGACACAATTGATGACAACAAATGAAATACACAATGGATAGCAGATAAAAGACACAATGGACAACAGACTAAAACACAATAGACAACGGATTAAAACACAATGTGCAACAAAACAAAAAACACAATGGACAACAGATTAAAACACAATCGATAGCATAATAAACACAATGACTAGAACCTATAACACGATATATAGAAAACCCAAATATAACACTATATTCATTGTGTCATACATGGTGTCATAGGTTCTGATAAGAATGCAATGGGCATAAGCCAAATTAACATTATGTTATAAGTTTTTATAATAACACAATGTATAGAAACATTTGTAAAAACGTAAAAACCAAAACTTAGTTGAAAGACACAATGACCAGAACCTTTAACACAATACAAAGAAAACCCAATAAAAATTAAATTTTTTATTTTATTTTTATATAACAATATCATACTCATATTAAAGATAAAAAAAAAACGCTCGTTATTATGATGATTAAAAAAAACAAAAACAAATGTCGTATGAAAAAGTTATAGACGTTTTAAATCGATGAGGGAATTGGCATGTGCCTTACATGTGGAGAGAGAAATTCAATAAATATTAGATTCCTTTTATGCCCTTCCATTCTTTTCTTTTTTCTGGAATTAATCTCAACCCTTCAAATCTAAGATCAATGGACTAGAATCATTCTTACCCTTCTTATTTTTGTTATCCTTTGTATTTGATCTTAATCCTCCTTTATAATATACCCTTACATTTTCACATTATCATTACTTTTGATATTTTTAAAATAAATATAATATACAAGTCACTAATGCACTTAATACAAGTTATCAGGGGTGGTCCTGGGGTGGGCGGGGAGGACCACCGGCCAGGGCCCATGATTTCGAGTGGCACGTTTTTTTAATTTCGATATATAAATATGCTATAATTTTTTAACTAGTATACCCATACAAACACCAAGATATGCCCATTTACAAAACAATTCTTAAAGTTTAGAAGTTAGTCCATTAGATTTAATTAGCCCAATACCCATTTGACTATAAAAGATAATTCGATACTATGATTTTGTCAATGGTTGTATAAAAAACCTAGTTTATATTATATATTTTGTTTAAGGCCTAATGGCACATTTTTTCGAACTCGAATAGGGTACATGAATTCTCAAGGCCAGCCCTGCAAGTTATAAACTCACTTCACATCAAAATAAAAATAAAAAACACATATACGTGTAAATAATTGCACTTAATACAAGTTATATACTCACTTCACATCAAAATTAAAAATAAAACACACACACATATACGTGTAAATAATTGGGACGTCACCATGGATGCCGAATGACAAATCCTACAAGCAAAATAAACGACACATGATTTGCCATACTTTAGTATTTGTTTGGACGATTCCTAAACACTCTCTAAATTGGAGAGCCCAATTGCACCACTCTAACCATACTATGTTGTCTTAACCGGGCCCACACTGTCTTTAGAGTTTGGTTTGAGCGTTCCCCTGGAAAACCATACCGCCGGCTGCCACTTAACAATCGTTGTGCCACCACAAGAGCAGAACTCTTTGACGTAACACACGGTGGGACGAAAACCCGGGTGGGCTCAGGATAGAGCCTGACACCTCTGCAAGGAGGCTAGACTCTATCTATCATTACCTTGACACAAATGAAGATTGAACTTGAGTCTCCATTGAAAAACCCAAGTCACCCTACCACCAGATCACAAGTAATGAATTGGGAATAAACGATACGCAACAAATGAAAAATACTTCTATCACAATAAAATAAACAAGTATAATTGAAATATTAAATTTTTCTCTTTTTCAAGAAAATTTAATAATCTGGTTAATGATCACTACTATTTTAACCCATTAATAATATTAATACTTTATATACTTTATATGAATTATATCCCTATGAAGAATTATTGGCTTAAAAAAATGGGAATGGATGAGTTTGCTGAGTCGATCTAACGTGTCCTCTATTATTAAAATTACTGACACGTTCCCTATCAAATTATTACTCTCTTTTTATATATCAAGCACATATATTTTCAGGCACATAAATATTATACTTTTATAAATTCATAAAAAAGCACTTATTTTCTTTCAGTTCAATCACCATATTATAACCATTTTTATATTTTATTTTTAACTACAACTAGTACCGGTCGCAATTCGACGAGATAGGGCACAAACAATAATAATTTGTAAACACAACACATTCAAAGTCTAATTGTTATTAAAAAAGTACAATAAAATACAAAATGTTCAAAGACTGTACACACTTTTACAAAGACAATATGTCAACATTTTTTTGTCATACACTACACGACTAAACCAAATACGCCTAACATATGCTAATGTATCTTGGGCACATAGTTGGTTATACCGTCTTCGGTAAGCGACCGCTCCTCCAACTGGTCTACCTGGTCGGTCTCGTTTCAGACCTCAACCTTCATTTGGCAGCATGTCTCCTTTTGGACCCCAGCCTTCCTTCTCCTTTCAAAAAGATCACATGCTCATTTTGATTCAGCCTTAAGGTTCTGCTCTTTTGACGCTGTGCGACTTTTGAATCGGGTCCAAAAAGTCGTTAATAGTAATTCTTCGTCGCTAAAGGTTTCAAACTTTGTATTTAGTAGAATTGGTTTTTCTATTCAAAAGGGGATGGCGGCGCAACTTGTTGCCCGACTACCTGCCATTGCTTTGTAGTTGCCCTTTTTCGCGTGGAATGATATTGATTATATTTATAAAAAAAAAAAAAAAAAAAAAAACTCCATAAATGTACATAGAGGAAACACGGTTAAAAGGTAGAAATCCTACCACTGTAACCGACCAAAAATTGCAACATGATATAAGAAAACAATAAATCATTAAGTGTATTTAAATATAAACAACCTATGATACAAAATGAAATAAACAAATATTGAAACATCAGATAGTTGAAACAAAGAATGAAGACCACTTTGGCACATGCACAACACAACAGTTTCAGGTTGTATGCATAAACAACCATATCAAATTGTTCCAAGAAGCAAACAGTTGAGAATCGACATGGCTATCACACATTACACATGAGTTGTAAAAATCGGATTCCAAGGCCGAGTACTCGGCGACTCCTCGGTACTCGGAACCTTACCTTGGAGAGTTACTACAAGTCGGCCTTTATAAGTCGGAGGCGGTCAAACTCGGCTTACTCAGCGACTACACGGAATACTCGACCAACTACTCGGAATACTCGGTCAAATAGTTGGTGGGAACCTTGGAATACTCAACGACTACTCGAATTACTCAGCCTACTCGGCGACTACTCGGGATTATGCTAATTTTGACATGATAGTTTTGAAGTGAATTACGCTTATTTTGACACATATAAAATACCCAATAATTAATTTCTTTATATTTAACATGTCTGAGTACTCCCCGAGTACTCCCAACTCCCCACTCTGTCAACTAGGGAGCGCCTAGCGACTTCTGCAACACTGCATTACACAATCACATCACCAGGTTGTATACCCTGCCAAGAATCAACATGGCTTCATACCTAACGACGACAATGTGAAATGCAAATAAAAAACATGACAATGGTCAACAATGCACCAATATGCACAAACTTAAATAACAAAGCTCAGAGGTGTAGGATGACGACATCATACAATACCAAGCCAAATCCTCACCAACATCACAACTTTGGCTTTCGAAAGAAGAATTTCTTTAACCACTTAGCTGAACCGAGCCAAATCATCACCAACATCACAACTTGTACATGTGATGCATCAAAGGAATTCAATAATTTTAATCATATGATCAAACTTATGCAATTCTTGATGAGTTTAGACCCTGTTTATCAACATGTAAGAACTACTATGTTAACCAAAGATGTTCTCCTTAGGGGACTAGGGCAGTAGCTTTTACTCCGTGATGGGACAAACTTCAACGCGTGGAAGTTTGAAGTTTTCCACCGCCACCATGCAATGTTAACGAGTGATGGATAGATTCCGTGAAAAACTTCACGCGTGATAAGGTTTGAGTGATGGAACATGTGAGGGGGTGTGAGGGTTTATTGTTGGGTGTTGTGAGTGATGACCATTGCCACTAAAAAATGTTGTGAGTGATGGAATAATGGTTGATGATATGGCGAAATTTGATTGGATGTTGTGAGTGATGGAATTTTTGCAAGTGATAACCCCCCCCCCCCCCTTCCTTTATGTAAAAGAAGCTTTTGCTATAGTGTTCAGGGAAGAATCACATGGGAATGCTAGTAAAATTAATAAGAAAACTCAAACAATTGATTTTGCATCAAAAATTGAACATAGTAGTGAGTTGAATAAAAGGTTGATTAAAAGTAGTAATTAAGGTTTAGAATGTACTCATTGTAATATAACAGGACATATTATTGAAAAATGCTTTGAGATTATAGGATATCCACCTTGTATGAAGAATAAAAGAAATCGAAATAAAAGAATATGGTCTAGGAACAATTGCAGTGTTGATGATTCTTTTGTGCCTGTTACATCTTTGATAACTGATCAGTTATCTAGGTTGTTGAATTTGTTAAATGATAGGTCAAAAGAGTCCACACAGAGCTGCAATGTAACATGCAGTTTGTTTTGTTCAAATACATTTGTTAAACCTTTATTATATTTAAATTCTGGTTTTGGTAATGGAAATGAGACAGGTTGGTTAATAGACTCAGGTGCAAATCAGCATAGGGTTAAAGAGTGTAACTGAATCAACTAATTTTCATTGATATTTCCGATTTTAACATTCAAGTAAAACATCCTAATGGAATAAATGCTCATGTGACTAAAATTGGGAGTTTAAAACTTACAAATTGTGTTTATTTTGCAAAATCTTATCTTTGCTCAAAAATTGGCTAAGGATAAATTGTGTTTATGTTTGCTTATCGTATTACCAACGAGTTGGGTTCCTGAGTTTGGGGCCTTACATCTGCAATACCTCAACGTGACATGAGCGTGAAAGGGGTTCAAGAAGCAGTTTTCTTTTTATAAGGGCTAAAATCACTTATTTTGGCTTTTTTATCCCATATTGTAGGGTGGATCTCGAAAGATATAAAAGAACTCCCTCCAAGCCGTACATAAGACTTTCATCGAATATGACTTTCCGCAGAATTCTATATGTATCTATGAGATCGAGTATGGAATTCTGTTTACTCACTTTAAATTGAGTATCCGTTTCCCTCCTTTTTTCTGCTAGGACTGTAAAGTCTCTATTCCTTAGTAATCAGAGCCTAAAGATCTATGAATTAGCGCATGCTTAACTAGCCAAGCAGACAAATTACCCTGCTTCTTTTTTATATCTCCCGCATTTTTTTGTATAAGTATTTCAGATTTACGATGAAATTTCTAAAGATTGAGCCACAACTTTTTATTTGTGCAAAGGAATCTTGTCTAATTTACTAATTCGTGTGAAGAGACTGAACTTTTGTATTTGAAAAATGTTTCATGAGGGATCTCTGAGGTAGATGGCGGTTGATAAAGGAATCCTTGATCATAATTTCCAGTATGAATACTATGCCCAACCTGAAACTTGTGATTCTTAGTAAAACACTGATTCTCATCTGGATAGATTTCTCGAGATATTTTCTTACGAAGTTTTGTTATAGCATCTATAATTTGCTTCTCGTTTAGGTGGACAGACCGGCAAATAGACATCCACAAGAATTAGCTTATCGGCTCCACGAACAGTACTATAAGAATCGGTACTGAACATCCCAGTAATTGTACATGCTCCGATAGCAATAACATATTTTGGTTCAGGCGTTTGCTTTTCCAATATTGAAATACGTAGACTGAGTTTTGAATTGCTACCGTCTTGATCTTGAAAGACAATGGCCGTGTGAATTTGGGCTTGCATAAACAATGGAGTCATAACTCATTTTTGAAAGACATTGGGCCGTATGAATGTGGGCTTGCAGACCATCATTTTATTCTTAAATCATATGTCACTTCACTAGAAATTAGAACAAAAGAAAGAAAACATTTAAACAAGACACAAATTGTACATTATGAAGCACTATTCACCAATAGGTTAGATACGATGGGGAATCATATTGGATAAATGAATTATTATATATTATTAATCAAATACATTTTCGTTTAATTATGCATATTGGTAGTATTGAAGAGAAAAAACTAATATTTTTATGCATCGCCTCACGTTAGTTTCTGATATGAAATGAAATACAACATGAAAATAATTTGATTTTAGTTTGGCTAATATACTCAACTTGTTATTTTGACTATACCATCCAAAGATAATGTCTTCTACTAATTTAACCTTGATAATGACTTGAAAAAAACCCTTAATTAATTAGTGAGATTGGTGACACTGAACCAACCAAAAAAACTAAATGTAGTTTTATCCAAAGTTGTATACAAGAAACCTAATCTTTGTCTCTTTTTCTCTATCTTTGGATCAATAAAATATTAATTATTTTATTAATCACGTCCCTTGTTAGGTTTATCTTTTCTTTAAAAAAATGAATATGTTCTAAAAAGAAAACTAAATATGTTTTAATTATTACATTTTTAGTTCAACATCATTGTAACATATATTATCTATACTATATTATAAAACATCTCCTCAAGGGCTTCTTAAAAATTAAGAGATTCAAGTTTAAATGCTTCTTATACAACATGTAATGCATACATTCATTGTTTTTTAAGGGTAAATTTGGCTTTAAACTCATGCAATTCGACTACATTCAGGTTACCTTAAAGATTTTGGCCTTCCCATCAATTAATTCAATTAAATCATGCATTACGTTAAAGATTTTGGCTTTCCCATCAATTAATTCAATTAAATCATGCAATTGGACTACATCCAGATTAGCCAATCAAATTCAGGTTACGTTAAAAATTTTGCACTTCCCATCATTTAATGAATAATTGATTCAGCCTCTTCGTTTGTGCATTAAATCATGCAATGGGATAGTATAGATTACTACATTCCCCCAATCATAAACAACCTTCCACGATTCATCTACATCCTCGTCGGAGCTCGAAGCCGTCACCGGAGACATCGACGGCAGCATTCGAATCTCATCGTACAACCCTTTCTCTCCCCTCTCGAACACACCTACTGAAGGAAACAAGGATCGGAGACTTCAAAAGCGTCGCCGGAGATCGGAGAAACTCCCCGGAGCAATTCGAGGGCCTTACACCATTCGGTATACGTCTTATTTACTTATTGCCAAGCGGTTATGAAATTTAAAAGAGTTTACTTATTGCCAAACGGTTGCTTAGATTATTTACAAAATAATCTAACTATCCAACATAGACTGATCATCGTATGTGTTTCATTTTTCAAACTCTATGGCTAGATCTAAGAGTTTTAGTTGTACGATTCAGGTTTGTTGCTTCAGCTCGTCAGTTGGCGAAAGCATTGGAAGTTCCACTGGTAAACGATTCAGGTAATAAATACTCTTCTTTATTTAAGGTCAAATTTGTAGATACAATCACACTTCATTTTCTATCTTGATCACTTTCTGTCTATAATCAAGTATGATACTGTATCATATTTTTTGGGTGTATATAATGATGTAATCATGGCATATGCCCATTGTGGGATTTAAACTTAAAATATGCTTCTTAGCAATTCCAGTGTGTCAAGTAGTTTATAGTTATGATTATTATCTTTATTATTTGATCACATATCTGTAAGGTTGATTTTCATGGGTTTCAGTAGGCTGGGTTTCTTCCCTCTCGAACACACCTACTGAAGGAAACAAGGATTCTGGAAACAAGAACGTCACCGGAGATCGGAGAAACTCACCGGAGCAAGTCGAGGACCTTACACCGTTTGGTATACGTCTTATTTACTTACTGCCAAACGATCTCGAAGTGATTTAGAATAACCGACCTTCTTTGCAAAAGCATCACAAACTAGAACAAGAAGGTCACCGGAGATCGGAGAAACTCACCGGAGCAAGTCGAGGACCTTACACCGTTCGGTATACGTCTTATTTACTTACTGCCAAACGATCTCGAAGTGATTTAGAATAACCGACCTTCTTTGCAAAAGCATCACAAACTAGAGTGTGTTTATGCAACCTTTTAAAACTTGTTACAGATATACAAATTTTAATAACTTGAACTAAATTAAGAACTTACAGTACTTACTAATCGCAATTGGTCCAAAACTAAAATATCACATTTGATAATAGGCTCATACTAAATATCTTGTAGTTATATGTTTTGTATATACAGTTTTAAACTTTTATACAAAATGCTAATAAAAAATATAAAATAGTAAAAATATAAAATAAGTACTATTAGGCATAATGTAAATTGTTAGTGCATAACCCAATTTGAAGTTCACGCAAATATTCAAAATTATCTGCTATATCTTATACAAAAAGACATTTGCAACAACAATAGTTTTTAAGTGGGTTTAACATCCAGTTTTTTTTAATTTCATATTCACTTCCGCATATCGTCATCAGAGCTCCAAAGATTGAAGTTCATCAGTAAAATTTGGTTCAACTCAATACAAATCTTGTATGCCTTTTAAGGTACGGATTTCGCGGTCTCTTAATTTTGCCATTATTGTATTTTTATTTGTTCCCGTATACCGAAACTATGCTCTTTTTATTATTGTTTCATTATTTTATTTTTTCCGTATACCGAAACTAGATTATTTCCATGTTGAGTTTAATTATTCTGATCATACAACTGTCATAAAAAAAGTTTTAAAGTGAACAAACGAAATGACGAATTTCAATTAATTTACTTTAATCGAAGTTTCTTGTCTATTTTACATCTACTCAACCTGGACTTTTAAAACATCTAAAGCAATTTAATAATGATATAAAATAACTTTTCTTATTTTAATATATCATAAATAGTTCTATTAATAAAATTATTTTAAAACTGTTTATCAAATTTAAAAGGAAAACAACCGGGACACCCAACTCAAACCATCCATTTTACATTTTACACCTACTAAACTCAAAAAGTAATGTTGACCAATTTTTTTTTCAATCCATATTATCGTATTTATGGAATGATTTTAGTCACTTTGATATGTTAATTTAAAATGTTTGCCAAACCTGATAATGCCTAATGATATCGTGAATGTTATTATTCAATATACAAGGTATTAATCAATTTACGATGACTACCGGACACCCAAAATATCCTAAAGATGTATCTACCTCAACTGCATCCACATCGGCTGAAAAACGAAAAGAGTATAATAGACGATATTACGCTTCACGCAAAGCTAATAAGAAAGTTTCAAACGTTTTTGTTGATGATGTCTCTCAAACTGCTTCATTCATACCTTCCCGAGTTCGAGCTCCCACACCTCTCCCTGTGATGGATGAAGTCACTAAAAAATCACAAGGTTCTTTTTTATTAAAGTTGTTTACTTTATTAAACCTTACACCTTTTATGTTGTTACTAAATACAACGAGTTTTTAGGTATTCAATTTACAATGACTACAGGACAACTAAAAGATCGTAATGATGTATCTACCTCAACTCCATGTAAAAATCACAAGGTTCTTTTTTATTAAAGTTGTTTACTTTATTAAACCTTACATCTTTTATGTTGTTACTAAATACAACGAGTTTTTTAGGTATTCAATTTACAATGACTACAGGACAACTAAAAGATCGTAATGATGTATCTACCTCAACTCCATGTACATCTTCTGAAAAACGAAAAGAGTATAATAGACGATATTATCTTAAACGCAAAGACAGTAACAAAGTATCAAAACTTTGTTCGGCTGACGTCTCTCAAATCGATTCATTAACACCTTCCCGAATTCAACGGTCTACACTACTACCTCAATTTTGTGGCGTAGCTAATCAACCATCCATCCCAGTTCAAAACATAGAAGAGGATCCGTATAGTTTTGTTTATGGTGGGATGCCTAGAGAGCATCGTGTCTTAGAGGAACAAAGTTCATGTCCTCATTGTGGAGCAAAACGATTTGCATTTGAATTCCCCACCTTTTGTTGTATGAGTGGGAAAACGGTGTTAACAAATTCTATAATTCCAAATGAATTGTATCAACTTTTCACGTCGCAAGATGAAATTGGAAAAATGTTTAGGCAAAACATACGTGCGTATAACACCAATTTTTCTTTCACCTCAATGGGTATCACATTGGATGATACGATGGCCAATATGAGAGATGGTGTATATACGTTTCGTGCACACAAAGGAATATATCACAGAATCGACCAATTGGTCCCTAGGGATGGAACACCTAGGTACTTACAGTTATATTTTTATGACCTTGATACTGAATTAGATCATAGACTCCGATGGCCAAATCTTGATCGAAATATTACTGAGGTGTTGGCACGTGTTCTTTCTACAAATCCTTATGTCAAGACATTTCGAAGTCTTGCAGAGCTAGGTCCTCTAGACAACTATAGAGTCACTCTTAACGCTTCCGTTGAACTTGACCAAAGGGTGTACAACCGACCAACCACATATGAGGTTTAATTAACATTATCTTTTTTTCCAAATAACATTAATATAGTATAGATGATACTTATTTATACTACATATTTATATAGGTTGCTGGTATTTGGGTCGAAGGGAATGACAATATAACTGCCTACAAAAGAAGTATCGTAGTGTATGGTAGGTCTGAATATAGTCAAACTATTCAGCCATACTTTGGATGTTATGATCCATTATCTTATCCTATATTTTTTCCTAACGGTGAGTCGGGTTGGCATCCTAATATACCACGTGAAGGAGTATCAATCAATGAAATTCATAATGATCCCGACAACATCGACGGAGATAATGAAGGTACAAAGATTTTACCTATGTTTTCAAGAGGCTAAGCACATCTATAGTATAATGTAATGTAATTATTTATTTTTATTTTATTCAGAGGCTAACCCACGAGGACAGAGGAAAACCGTTGCTATGCGAGAGTACTATTGTTATAAATTTCAAATTCGCTCTACCGAGAACGTGCTTTTGCTTGGTGGTAGATTGCTACAACAATTTGTTGTAGATGTTTACATAAAGCTTGAGACATCACGTTTGCAATTTTGTGAACGAAACCAAAGTAAGATAAGAGCGGAATTATACCAAGGTATTGTGGATTGCGTCCATTCTGGTGAGGTTCATCCAAACAGAGTCGGACAACGGGTTGTCTTGCCTGCGTCTTTCATTGGAGGGCCTCGCGACATGCGACGCCGGTTTCTAGATGCTATGACTTTAGTTCAAGATGATGGCAAACCTGATGTATTCCTAACTATGACGTGTAATCCTCAATGGCCTGAGATATGCGGTAATTTGAAACCTGGTCAAACTGCACAAGATCGTCCAGAGCTTGTTTCGTGAATACTTCGTGCAAAATTAGAGGATCTTAACGAACAACGCTTCAAGAAACATTTACTCGGAAAGGTTAAGGCATATGTATATGTCATCGAGTTTCAGAAGCGCGATTTACCGCATGCACATTTCCTCCTTATCATGGACTCGGATCACAAGATAAATAATCCAGACCATTATGATAAGGTCGTATGTGCTAAATCCCTAACATGGTTACCCATCTGCAACTGCATGAGGTTGTTGTAAAACACATGATTCATGGTCCGTGTGGAAATCTACGAAAAGATAGTCCTTGCATGCAGGGTGATCCAAAAGTTTGTCGTTTTCATTATCCCAGACAATTCAATGAGCAGACAACACAAGGAGACGATGCATATCCATTATATCGAAGGAGAAACAATGGAGTAACAGTGGACATAAGAGGAAATACTCTTGATAACAGGTGGGTTGTCCCTTATAACCCAAGGCTTTTAATGATGTTCAACTGCCACATGAATGTTGAGGCTTGCTCAAGTATAAAATCTGTGAAATACCTTTTCAAGTATGTCTACAAAGGACATGACAAACAGGTTATTCATATCGATCCAGACGAACCCAATGTTGTTATCAATGAGATAAAGAAATTCCAGGATGCACGCTACGTATCGCCCCCAGAGGCAATGTGGCGTATTTTTTTCTTTCCCTCTTTCTCAAATCCACCTTGCTGTTTTAGCCTTACAACTTCATCTCCCGAATAAGCATATGGTTAGATTTAGAGAGGATGATATCATGTCTAACATTGTTGATAGGGAAAGAGATAAGAGAACCATGCTAACAGCATTTTTCCTTAAAAATAGAGCGGATGAAACAAATCCGAAATATTTGTATAAAGATTTCCCGAAACACTTCACATGGAATGGAGCCACACGCACTTGGACGCCTCATATACTTAAGCCACAAAGAGGTCGTATTGTTTCTGCTAATCCAGCTGAAGGAGAACGGTACTACTTACGCCTACTTTTGTCAAATGTCAAAGGACCTACTTCTTTTGAAGATCAATGCACGGTTAATGGGGTTACATACGCGACATTTCGAAAAGCAGGGCTTGAGATAGGCCTAATAGAGAACGATGATAGTTTGTCACAATGTCTCACAGAAGCTTCTCTATTTCAGTTTCCCAATGCTCTTTGATGGTTATTCACAACCATAATGATTTTCTGCGAGCCTGGGGATATTCGTAAATTGTGGAATGAGCACTTTAATGCAATGTCTGAAGATCATCAATTACATTGTCAAAGTGTGGAACACGTTCAGAATATGGTTCTTACTGACATTAGGGCCATCCTACGGTCCATGGGTAAAAATCTCACTGATTTTGATCTTCCAAACCTCACAGAAGAAGACTTACAATATGGTATTCACCGTGAGGTACAAGAGGAGTACGGGATTGTTGTGGAAGCCGAAGACTTGTGTGCCAAAGATGAGCTTAATTCAGACCAAAAATTAATTTTTGATGAGATCATGACACATGTGGATATTGACCGTCCAGGTGTTTTCTTTATAGACGGTCCAGGTGGAATGGGAAAGACATTTTTGTACAAAGCTTTGCTAGCTCAAGTTCGTTCGTGTGGTCTTATTGCTCTAGCGACCGCTTCATCAGGGGCTGCAGCTAATAATATGCCAGGAGGAAGAACGGCTCACTCGAGATTCAAGATTCCCATTTATGTTAATAATAATTCAGTGTGCAACATAAAAAAACAAAGTGGTACAGCTGAACTAATATGGTTATCCAAATTAATCATATGGGATGAGGCATCAATGGCAAAACGACAAGCAATAGAAGCAGTCGATCGAAAATTGCAAGACATTATAGGCGTTACTCTGCCATTTGGTGGCAAGATAATGGTAATGGGAGGTGATTTTAGACAGGTGTTGCCGGTTATTAAACGGGGAACTAGAGCACAGATTGTAGACTCTAGCCTACGAATGTCACCTCTTTGGTCTATTACGAAAAAGATGCGGTTGACAATAAACATGAGAGCGCTAAATGATCCTTGGTATTGTGGTTTTCTCTTAAGAGTAGGTGATGGAACTGAACAATCGATAGAAGGAAGCTATATCCGCATACCCGACAATATGACAATTCCATGCACGCACAGACAAAACTCTATAACAGAATTGATCAATGTTGTTTTTCCGTCACTTCAAAACAATGTACATTCTTCTGATTATATAATCTCAAGAGCGATATTGACCACTAAAAATGACAGTGTTGACGAGATTAATGATAAAATAATTGACATGTTTCAAGGGGAGGAAAAGGTTTACTACAGTTTTGATGAAGCTGAAGACGACCACCATAACTACTATCCAACTGAGTTCTTAAACTCACTAACTGTTAGTGGTTTGCCGCCTCATAAACTTCGTTTAAAAATCGGTTGCCCCATAATATTGTTAAGGAATATCGATCCGTCCCATGGTCTATGTAATGGCACAAGATTGATATGTAGAGGTTTCCAACGCAATGTTATTGATGCAGAGATAGTTGTCAGACAACATACAGGGAAGAGAGTGTTTTTGCCAAGAATACCTCTATGTCTTTTTGAGGACGACATGTTCCCGTTCAAGCTGAAAAGAAAACAGTTTCCAATTCGCCTCAGCTTTGCCATGACAATAAACAAAGCTCAGGGACAAACAATTCCCAATGTTGGTGTTTTTCTTCGAGATTCTGTATTTTCGCATGGTCAACTTTATGTGGCGTTATCAAGAGGAATATCACAGAAAAATACAAAAGTGTTAGTACACCCTGCCAAAGATTTCAAACAACCCGGGGTATACACCTCAAATGTTGTCTATCGGGAGGTGTTACTTGATGGATGAACTCCTTCACAATCAAAACGTAAGGATTTTTAATGCATTTTGTGGTTCAAGAAATTACATTTCAAATAAATTTTTATAACACATTTAATAGTTCACAGACTTTCGTCACTTTCACTCACTTGTTCATTATTCCTTTGTAAAAAAATTAGGAAGTTCTTATGGATGGCACAAGGAACAAAATGGAAGATGTCGTAGGTATCTATACCATACATTTAAAATACCATGCAACTGCTTGACGCCTAGATTTTTATTTTTAAACTGTTATGTTTATAACTGTTACTTTCGTATTATTGTGTGTGTTTATTGAGATGCAATAATGGTTTTCGTACATACCTCATACTTTTTATCCAAATTATTGTTTATTTGACATATATAAGAAGACGATTTAAGTAAACCTTCGAAACAGGTTAAATCTCCCCTCCGGTTATGAAAATATTGCCTAACTTTTTTGTTCCCGCTGCAACGCGCGGGCTCCCCACTAGTTTAATGTAAACAACCGTCCAATATATCACTCAAGAAGAATATATATTTTCCAAATAATCCAAAAGATTACCATCGATCTAGAACTGTTTTGATTGTTGGGCTTGGATCTACATGCCTTAGAGGAACATGACTTAACGTTACACAAGACTCTTAAGGATGTGTATATATTATGTGACTTATGCAAGAACATATATATGATTTATGAACATTGTTTAGTCGTTAATTAGCCCACATCAATACTTATGCGAGTATGTAGGTCCGTTTTTTCGACATAAACTATATAGACATGACTAATTTTCATATTTCATGCTTAGCGAGTGAATTAGTGTATAAGTATGAACAACATTCCACTCTAAAACATTTTCATCACTTGACAAGCTCCTCCTCTTTCGCTTCTTCCAACTCGCGTAGCCCCCCAACCTTCTGCTCAATCTCCTCAATCAACTCTTCACGCCACAATGCCGCTCTTGCCTTCTCTTCTATATCCTCTTGCTATGACATATAACATATCGTCGTAAACACATCCAACATAAATCCGTATAAGTCCCTTTAATGAGACCGGTCTCTTCAAAAAGCATTTGTTATACGAAATTCTCTATAAAGTTGAAGCTAATTAAGTCACATACCTTTTCATACACCCAATGCCCGGTTCCATCTCCTCCGTCTTTCCTATAATGTTCCGAATCATAATACGGATCCTAGCACGTTACATGGTCCTATAGTTAGTATCAGTAGCGAAACCAGAAACTTTACGAAAGTGGACAATATTAACAAAAGTACTATAACTATTTAACCTATCATGGTACATTAACATTGCTAAAGAAACTTCTGCAAACATTTTTAACTTGCTAACCTTAGTTGAACCGAAGAAACAACAACCCCAAACCGTAAACATTATGTACAAAGTATCTGCAACAAGTACAAAACAAGAATTAACATCAAAACGGATCAAACTGATCGCGAAAAGGGACCCTCGAGAAAATAAAGCAAGACTCACATATGTTCTTGATGGTTTGATCGTTAAGATGCCATATCGATTTGTGGGTGATGAGGTCTCTTTGGCCTTCCATGTGCTCAACTAAAACTGCCATTAGTGTCAAATCTGGTAGAGCATTCAATCTACTCCTTTTGCTGTTTTCACCAACAGATTGCTGCATGGGTTCATATATGAACTTACTACATCATTCTATTAAAGTTGGAACTTTATTTTAAATTTTAAAGTTAAACAAGACTTTTTTCTAGTTATATCATATCTTCATTTATAAGGTTGACATCATTCAAAATTATATATATTTACAACCCTATTATCAGAAGATTCATTATAAAGATGAACTACAAGATGTCTAGTTACCAGATGGAAGTCATTGGTGAATCTTGAGCCTGAAAACTGCCTGAGCTGAAAAGTGAAAATCAAGAAACTAACATGAATAAGTTTACTGGAAATAAACTGAAATAAAACTGGGAATAATTACTGATTTTGATTCCAATCTTGATGTCTGGAAAGAAGGCTTATGGTGGATGTGAGGGTTGATAACTTTAAAGCTCATAATAGCTTCTGCCATGGTGATGAAGTGAAGATAAAGATTGAGCTTCTGACTCCTGCTGAATTTTTATTTTTCTCATTTTTTGTATTGTTTTGTTGGGTAGGGAAAGAGGATAAGGAGCCCATTTGGAGCCACCCTTTTATTTTATCTTATAACCTGATTTTTTTAAAAGTATGGTATTTTCTAAGACTAATTATACTTATACAATACATTAAAAAGAATGGTCGGTGGCATATGCCACTACATTCTTTTGTGGGCCTGGTGGTGCCTTTCTTTTGTGGGCCTGGAACCACGTTTAATGGTATTTGCAATTTGCAATCTAAGTGGAATAGTCAAAGTTATGTTGTAACTGTTTTGTGTATTAAAGTAGTAGACTGTTTTTTATATTTTGGGCCTTTGCTTTTTGGATTTTGTATTTGACTGTCAATGTGGAGTGCAGACAGACCGAGAACATATAATTGTGTAATTGAAAAAAAAAGTAATTTTTGACATGAAACGTAGGTTATTACTTTTCTCTGTTAACCTTAAAATTTTTACAACCTTCACTATTAATTCTTAAATTTTTTGACATAAAACGCTATTAACTAAGTAAATTACACATTTACTTTTAACTTTTAGTAATTGTTAATTTTGGCTCTCCTACCTTTTCTATTTAATAACTTAACACTTTCTTTTGTTTAAATTACTTTTACGGCCCGCTTCATTTATTACTTTTGGTAATTGACAACTTTGACCCCCCAACCTTTTCTACCTAATAACTTGACACCTTTTGTTTAAATAACAATTACGACTTTACACCGCAACGTGCGACACATTATTATATTTTCTTTATCTATGTCTGACCACGTTAGTGTCTAAATTACTTTAATGATGTTACACTATTGTCTAAATTACTTCTACAACTTTACACCACAACGTCTCAGACATACTATTTTTTATCTATGTCTTATGACGTTAATTTCACGAACGTAACGCGTGTAACAAAGTAAAAAAAAGCGCGTAATGCCATGTGCGTTCACCACATGTTAATCTCATCATCGTTATGCGTGTAACAAAGTTACAAACGCGACTTTGCCGCTGCAACGCGTGGCACAAGTCAAAACTCTAGTTTCAATTAAAAATAACTATAAGTTCTTCCAGAAAATATGATACTTGTAAAACAACTACTCCTAACTTAAAAAAAGAGAATAGAGGAATCCATTGTGCAACAAAAATTCTATCCTTTCAGTCACTATAAAAAAAAAGTGTTGTATAATATTTTATCAACTAGATACAATTTTTGGTTCCAACTGAAATACTCTTACTAAACTGCATCAAATTATATTCGTATTTTCTTTTGACAAGCAAATTATATTCTTATTTTCCTTTGATAATTATTTGGATTATAATGACGAATAATAAAACGTTGTGTCGGGTTAGCCGTTCAAAGTTTCCCTAGAGTGTTTACACGTAGATTTAGTTGAGTTATGAGTCAAAATTGAACCTAATCACTACAAGAAATAGTGACAACATTTTTAGGCCTTTAGGGACGACATGTCCTCTCTATAGGTCTTTCTCACTTATAGAGAAGACATGTCGTCTCTATAAAGTTTGTCTCTACAACCCCGTCCCTATAGGTCACAAAAGTCGTCTCTATAAGTGTCGTTGTTTGCAGGGACGACATGTCCTCTCTACAAGTATGTGCTAAAAAATAATTCAAAAATAAAATTAGTATTTTACTAAATAAAGAAAACATTTATAAAAATATTTTAAGCCTACAGAGACGACATATCGTCTCTATAGGTTTCCATTTAAAAAAAATAAAAAAGAAATTTTCACCTATAGAGACGACATGTCGCCTCTATAGGTTCTTCTTTAAAAAAATAAAAAAATCTTTTTAATTATAGAGACGATTTGTCGTCTCTATAGATTTTTCTTTTAAAAAAATATTTTTACCTATAAAGTGGACAAGTTTTCTCTGTAAGTTTTTCTTTAAAAAAAATCTTTTCACCTATAGGAACGACATGTTGTCTCTGTAGGTCCTAAAAAATAAAAAAATTATTTACCATGTTAAACCCAAAATTCCCAACAATCAAGAGATTTAAATTTGTTTAAACATGTCAAACGAAACTACGAGCCCAAATATCAGAATTTAAAACATGCATTACAATGTAATTCGAATTAAACAAAGTATAAACCAATAAAAAATAAACAAAGTAGCTATGAATCCATAATGAATTTTCTAAAGCGCAAAAGTATCCACTATAATGAAGGACTCACTACTACAAAATAGAGCATAAGGGGTGATATGGGTTTTAAGACGGTGTTTTCAACACCGTCTTAAACCACACTGGTTTAAAATCATGTCTTTTTAGACGGTGTTCAATTTGAACACCGGCTTAAAATTCATGTCTTATTAGACGGTGTTCAGAGTTTAAACACCGGCTTAAACTTCATGTCTTATTAGACGGTGTTCAGAGAGTGAACACCGGCTTAAACTTAGTGAACACCGTCTTATAAACTGCTGGAAAAGTAAAGGTTTTCCATAAATACATTTGCTGGGAAAAAAACATATAAAAGGTTTTCCAGGAAATACACAAGCTTATACACATACACCAATGGAACATTTTCAAATCAAACCAAAACAATACATATTTAAATCTAAAATAAACCCGTAGACATCCAATTCAAAAATAAACCCGTCAAATTACAATCATTTGTGAATACATAACAAACTACGTTAAATTGTATAAATAAACTACATACGCTAATCTAACGAAATACCTAACTCGCTAAAAAACTTCGCCATCAACGTCATCAACTAAACATCTATTTCATTATCCGTAGCCTCTCTCGTGTCGTGCCACATCTAAAATAAAAGTAGATAGAAAGAGTTATTACAAATATTATAGACTAAATCTAAAGGCAAAGAGAAAAATCGGTAATAACATCGACAATAAAGCTATGTCTATATTTACATGTTATATACATATGAACCTTCTAAGTTTAAAAAAAATAAACAGTTAAGTAATAAATTGATCATCATCATCATCATCGTACTCAGTATATCCCACCTATAGCAAAGCTAAGGTAGGGTCTGAGGAGGGTGGGATGTAGACAGCCTTACCTCTACCCCGTAGGAATAGAGAGGCTGCTTCCAATGAGACCCCCGGCTCGATTGTGGTTTTGCATCAAGCCTTGGACATAAGGCACATAACACTCAGCAATTGAGACAAACGCCAATTGGTGCATGTACCCCCTTGTCTTTCGGCTATCCACGCCACCACATGATGCCTGATTAACGATCCCCTCTTTTTAACGTTATTTTCACGAAATTAGTAAAATAACGTTAAAAATTAGTGCACTTTTGCTTTTGCCCCCCCCCCCCCCCCCCCGAGCGCCCACACATATATTACATTATATGAGCAGACCGCAAGCGGGGCGTAAGTTAAGTAATAAATTGATAAACAAGTATATTTTACTTACTTCATCTGGATAAATGAAAGTTTATTTCTTTAATGTCATTTTTTTGAAAATTTGTACGCGATGCACATGGACAAAATATCAATCGATCTCCTATATAAAGTGTAGTCATTAGTCAATAATCATTCATCTTCGTGAGCATAAAATGTCAAAATAATCTTATTATATGTATAGAAAAGTTGCTATACGAGCTAATTATTGAAATGAAAGCAAAATGACAAATCATTATAACCTATAATTAGTTTCAAGCACTTCAAGATCAGTCCACACCACCAGTTTCGATTGATTAAGGTTGATTGATTCAACAAAATTCATCGCGTCAAAGAATCATCCAAACTCGAATATCCTGCCATAAACTGAACAAAGGGATATGCAAATACTCTCAAATCCAAACAATAATAACATAAGAAACAGCTACTTAGATTAACATAATAACTTTATCATGGGTGGTGCAGGCCTTGTTGGCTGATCAGATCCTTTTCAATACCATTTCTAGAAAGATAAAAAAAAGAATGGAACTTCATATATCCACATGTCAACCTTCATTGAAATTAAGAATTCAAAAAGTAAATTTCAAGAAAACGCCAAGAATTGTGGTTTTAAGGTTTACCTCAAAAAATAATAAGGATCTTGAATGAGGTTGAAGAGTGAAAACGACACCAGCACCCTACAAAAAAAAGTTAACGATGTATGACTAAAAGAGAGAAAAAGATCCATGAATTAATACACATAATAGTGCAATATAAATAAGGCTTACAACAGGGCAACTATTGTGTTCCATTCCATCTATAAAGAAAAAAAACAAATAACCAAATTAGCTCAGCCCGACGAAGGATGAAGGCGAGAGTGAGAGTAATACCAGAGTCGCTCCCATCTCTATGATTTATCAGACAAAGGGATAGATGCATTTTCGACAAACCATTAAATATGCTCTAAGCCTCAGCAGTAACACCAACCCCCATCCTTTCGACATCTATCTCTGCTTGCCTTCAAATACACAATCAAATACATCACCAATCTCAATTTTCCAGACATCATTTAAGCATTTCACAAACAATTGGAATACTATGCCGATTTAAATTAATCGTTAACTAATGAATAAGCCACGCTTCATTCAATTATTCACATTGGAAAACACAATCTAATCCATTCAAACATCCATTCAAACGCCTAGTGGGGCATTCCAGAAGTAAGTCGATTTACCTATCTGATATCATTTAAGAACATCACAAACACTTAAAGGACCATGTTAATATAAATTTGATATCAACTAATGTAATAAGCATGTTTCATTCGGTTATTAACAATCAAAATCACAGGTTTCTGAAAAAATAATGCGCAAATTCATTGAAACATTTCCTCAAACATTGGTGGGCATTTCCTGCTAGAGGGGGGGGGGGGGGGAGTTATGAAGTGTACTACTAGTTTTCCAAGGGGTTTTGAACAGTCGTTAATTTACAACCATATGTATATTGTTCATATTGGTAGGCATAAATAACATCATCAACAATTCAGCAGACAACTATGTTCCCCAATAATAACCCTTATATATGAAATTAAAACAAACGAACAGAGAGAATACCAACAATGTTTTAAATTAACAATATAAAGGAAGCATTTTTACAAAGAAAATTAACGGAAGAGTTTATGAATAATCAAGAAAACATCAATAAATCACTTGACAAGCGTATCTTCCTAAAGAAATAATGTTTTGCACAAAACCTAGATCACTTAAAAAGGAACGCACCGGTGTTATAAGAGAAGCATAAACCTACAAACAGTATATGCATCTAAGAAACCCTTAAATAAAGTTAGGGTTCTTGATATACCTCGAGATGAGTCGCAAAATCCTCACCGTAAACCCACTTCAACTCGCGAATGCCGCTGCCCCGTGATAACACCACCATCGCCCAGCTGGTAGGTGAAACTGTAGCTGCAACTCTCTTTCTCCATATCTCTTTCTCTCTCTTTATCCAGGTCTCTGTTTGTGGAAAAGATGATGGTGTAGGGTTTTCATACGAGGGAGGATAGTGATAAGGTTTTGGTGGTTGTTGGTGTTCACAGACAACACCGTCTAAAGGATGCAGAAATTAGTATAAGACGGTGTTTAAGCATTAGACGGGGTTATTTTGAATTTTATTGAATATTTATAAGACGGTGTTCAGAGACAACACCGTCTAAAGGTTGAAGAAATTAGTATAAGACAGTGTTTAAGCATTAGACGGTGTCATATCTCTTTATTTATGGGATTAATTTGATTAGATACTATCCATTAAACATACGTATGTAAAATTTTAACTTCATATAATAGTATTTAACAACATCAAAATCAAATGAAATCGTATTATCCATATTAATACAAGGTGTATGAATAAAAGAGCCATCGTAATATCATATTTAATTGCCCATGAGTTCATACAATCAAGTAATAAGAAATTCAATATTACCTTTAACTATGAATTTCATTTAAATAAAAAAGAGACAAAAACACATATAAACTTATTCTCATTATCTTCGTTGCAATCTAACTACGGATTTCATTCTAGAGGAAAAACTCATATAAACTTAAAGTGAAAGAATGTGATAATTTGGATATGTAAATTTACGTTAATACCCTTTATTAAATCTAAAGTGAGAAAAATTAGGAATTAACCGAACAAAAGCGGATAAAAGTATAAATAAAAACATGTGATAATTTGGATATGTAAATTTACGTTAATACCCTTTATTAATAAAATCAATAATTTATCTATTCATTTATTAGTATAAGAAGATATGCTTCTATTAAATTATAATTGCTTTTAGACGCAACGTTATAATGGTTTTGACTCACCATTGTAGTCGCACAACTCTTTCAAATGCCATATCTAGACAACTTAGTTTCGCTTTTATAATGTTAGGCGTACTGTTATAATTGTTTTAAATCCATCATTTATTGCACATTGCATCAACATTTAAAAAGAACAACATTTTTAAATATAACATTTTTGACTCACCATTTGTAGTCGCACAACTCTTTCAAATGTCATATCTAGACAACTTAGTTTCGCCTTTATAAGGTTAGGCGTACCGTTATAATTGTTTTAAATCCATCATTTATTGCACATTGCATCAACATTTAAAAAGAACAACATTTTTAAATATAACAATTCTATACTTCATTCAAAGAGAATTTAATTCCCGATTTTACGGTATAAAATTCATAAAAAATGATGAAATGTATAAAAATGTGGGGATCGATCTCCACCTTTTTATAGCGTAAACTTTTGAAGACAAATTTAAGACGAGTGTTTTATGAATGAAATAAACAAATAAGCACGAAGGTGCATTAAACTAACTAAAATCATTGTATCTCATAATTTAAATGTATCATAAAAAGCGGGATTCAACCCCATGTAGTACGTATGTGTTTAACCTAATAATAAATAAAAAAAAAAGTAAATATTATAATAAGGAAATAGTAAATCAAATTTCATTTTTAAAAGATAAATCTTGACGATTGTTTGTGTTAACATATGACATTATATTTTATTCAACGAGTGTAATATACGAATTGTTTTAAAGATATATCTTTATATTATTTATTATATTAAATTATATTTATACAACCCGTGTAATACACGGGGTTTTAACCTAGTTATAAGATAAAACAATTCAAAAGGAAAACAACAAGAAACAAGGTAGACATGAAAGCACCCAAGTCAAGCTTATCAGCCGAATGTTGGTGGTATTGGCCTATCTTCAAGTGGTTGTGCCGCTTCACCATGTCTTCAAGAGGAACCAACTCCCATATCATCAGCTTCAAAAGACTACTCTTATCAGCTCTATTGGGTCCCACCCAAGCCATATGAGAATCCATGTCCGTACCAAAGTCAATGGATTTACCAAGAAACATACAAAAAAGCATACAAAAACTATAACATCATAATAAAATGGTGCGAAGTGCAAACCTCCCATAGTTGAGCTCCAGCTCAATGTCAAGAAGATCGTGTCCATGGAAACTTAAAGACATAGTCTTGATCTGCAATTACAATATAAAAGCATGTTTACAAATTAGTCAAAAGTGATATTGATTATTGAACATTTACTACGGGTTTACATAGTTCTATAAAATGATACCAAATATTGAGAAATCTTTAATAAAAGTAAGGTAAAAGTGATAGCAAGAATTGAGATTTCTTTAGATAATTACCCCTAGATTTACAGATGATACCAAACATTTAGCTATGTTTAGTAAGATTTCACAATATGGATAATGGAACACACATTTTTAAGGCTACAAACTATATCATTGGATTGACTCACAACATAGTCTAAGATCTCCGTCATGAGTTGTACTTTGATTTTAAAGAATTTTTTGCATAAATAAGTGCTTTAGAAAAAAAAAAATGTCTTTAGGTGATCCCTGATTTTTGTTTCAAATTTAGGTAGGTCACCATTTGAAACAGTGACCTTCAACTCAAATTCTGTCAAAATTCTGCAAAAGCTGCAAGGCCACAGAAGATCGCTGTTTGAAACAGCAACCTTAAGAAGGTCGCTATTTCAAACCACCAACTCGTACAAGATCGCTGAATGGGAGTGCCACCTTATAAAAGATTGTTGTTTCATATCAACACCTTATAAAAGGTCGCTTTTTCAACCCAAGACCTTATAAAAGGTTGTTGTTTCATCCCACAATTAAGGCTAATGCGGCTGATCAGTATTTCATCTCAATTTCTAATTTTAGTTTGTTTTTTCTTTAAGAACTTATTGTCTAACAGAAAAAAAATTGTAAATTAAATTATATATAGATGATTAACTTTATTATTTTATATATATAATATAGGGAGAGAATCAAATAGGAAGTTTGTTTTGGCTAGGAAGGAATGAGGTTGTAACACCTGGCAAAATTGAAATTTGAAGGAGGAGGGTATTTTCGTCAACCATAAATTAGTCTCATGAAACCCTTGTTCTAAAAAGACCCAGTTTTCTCTTTTACAATTCATCTCAGCTCACACCACCATCGTCACCACCACCATCGTCACCACCACCACCACCACCACCACCGTCATCGTCACCATCACAGCCACCGTCGCCTACCATCACCACTCCATCGCTCGCTCGCCGCCACCACAACCCTCCCCGTCGTTCTTCTCTCCACTCTCACTCGCAACACCATTGAATCTGACGACGAACATGTGCGTGACGTCGGCACTTGCTTGGGCTTTGGTGATGAAGAGACTGCAGTTCGATTGAATGATGTTGTAGATGATTAAGCATTGGAGTGTGAAGATAATGTCTCCCAGTTTTTATTAAAAAAATGTTTGTTGAGTGAAATGGTTTTACACGAAAAGATGATTTTGTATGGACTTTCTTTTTAACATTGGTATTGGAAATGACAGGTAAGCTATTTAATTGATGTTGTGTAATGATTTTAAGGTTTTGACTTATATTGCGTTTTACATATTTTTTGTCTGTTTATGTTTTTGGGTTTGATGAATTAGAAATGAATTTGGTTTGAGTATTCTTTTTGTTTCTCATACCTCCACCAAATGACACTACACATTTTTTATTGATGTTTTTGTGATTTTTAAAGTTTTCACTTTGATTGCGTTTTATGTAGTTTTTTCATTTATGTTGAGTTTGATGAAACAGAACTCATAGTGTAGGTCATTTATTATTTTTTTGGTTCTAATATCCTAACAAATGACACGTAACATAAGTTTTTTTGGTATTTTTTGTTCATTGCGTTTTACAAAAAAAAATGAAAAAACACAGTTTTTTATCCATTGTGTTTTACAAAAGAATGAAAAAACACAATTTTTGTGTGTTTTTTGTCTATTGCATTTTACAAAAAAATGAAAAACCACATTTTTATGTGTTTTTTATCCACTGCGTTTTACAAAAGAATGAAAAAACACAACTTTTTATCTATTGCGTTTTACAAAATAATGAAAAAACACATTTTTATGTGTTTTTTGGTCCATTGCGTTTTAGGTAAAACACATTTTAATGTGTTTTTAGTCCATTGCTTTTTACAAAAGAATGAAAAAACACATTTTTTTTGTGTTTTTTGTCCATTGCGTTTTAGGAAAAACACATTTTTTTGTGTTTTTGGTCCATTACGTTTTAGGTAAAACACATTTTTATGTGTTTTCAGTCCATTGCGTTTTAGAAACTACACTTTCTTTTGAGTTTTTAGGCTATTGCGTTTTAGAAATACTACGTAACACATTTCTTTGTGTTTTCTGGCCATTGCGTTTTACAAATAAGACATTTCTTTGTGTTTTTGGTGAATTGCATTTTAGAAAAATGTCATTTTTAGGTTTTTTTTTTTCCATTGCGTTTTACGCAACTAGGTTTTTTCCATTGCGTTTTACGCAACTGGGTTTTAAATTTTTTTTTTCGAAAATATAGCAATAGTATACTCGTTTTAAAGATAAAAAAACGCTCGTTTTTTTGGTGCAATTTTTATAAAAAAATAATGTCGTATGAAAGAGTTATTAACGTTTAAAAAATGGGGGGAATTGGAGGAGAGATAAACTATTGCTTTGGATTGACTAGAATGCCCCTAAACAAACTCACGCGCCTCTTTTTTTTCCCTTCAATTTCCATCATTTAATCTTAGCCATTGATTAACTAAATGGATGGTCAAGATCACCTCCTAGCCTTCTTAGCCAAATAAACTTCCTATTGTATCTCCACCCATACAATATAAAATATTTGATAATCTGTTTAGTCAATCGATTTATTTTTAGAAAACAATAATGGATCTTGAATAAACTTTTAGCAATTCAATTTATGAACACATTTTTAAGGTTAACACATAGAAAAAAAGAATTGGTGGTTTTTATAAGGTGTTGATATGAAACAGTAATCTTTTATAAGGTGGCACTCCCATTCAGTGATCTTGTATGAGTTGGTGGTTTGAAACAGCAACCTTCTTACATCGATCTTCTATAACATTGCTGTTTCAAACAGCGATCTTCTCTGGCCTTGCAGCTTTTATAGAATTTTGACAGAATTTGAGTTGAAGGTCGCTGTTTCAAATGATGACCTACCTAGAGTTGCAACAAAAATCCCAGATCACCTAAACACACTCTTTTTTTTTTTTTTTTTTCTCTAAACCACTTATTTATGAAAAAAAATCGATTTTAAACAACTATTATTTTCGTTTGCAAAGCAAAGAAAGATGGTTATGACATTATGACAAATAAAAAATTATTACATTTAAATGTATATAACCAAAAACTTTACAAGCTATACTTAAAACCTTAAGTGTTTTTATAAAACCAAAATATGTACAAAAAACTTATGAATTTGAATATTTTTATTAAACATATAATGAAGTTTAAGTTTTACAGAGTAGGGATTCGTGAACCATAGGAAGATGTTTAATATGGTTGTGATATACAATAGGAATGTATATTAGTATAAACCGTTAAAAAATGTTCGAACCATTTAAACAGAAGCACACATGGGATTGTTTAACGGTTCGATGATGATTTCACACTCAAAACCGGTCGTGTAACCTATTATTATTATATTTTTTCTAGAATACGCATGTTTCTAGATGGGATCTATCTAAGCCATATATGGTTGTATTAGGGATGAGCATGTCGGTATTCCGTCCCATACCGATACCGATACCGACTAATACCGATACCGATTTTCACCCAAACTAGGTACCGATACCGATACCGAAACATGTCGGTTAGGTATCGGTACGGTACGGTATCGGTATTATACCGTATTTTGAGGGTCGGTATCGGTATAATACCGATACCGTACCGTACCGTACCGATACCGAAATCGCCAAAATGTGGATACCGATCGGGATACCGATACCGATACCGATCGGTACGGGATCGGTACGGGATCGGTATGGGATCGGTATTGGTATTCATATGCTCATCCCTAGGTTGTATAGCGTTGCTTCATGTTGATTAGCTAGCCTTGAGCCATGTGAATCATCATCATGCATGCATCTTTGCAACCACTGCCGTTGTCATCTTTCATCAACTCTTAAGAATTTTGTAGTTTGACACCTGTAATCCTCTCGTTACACCAGCCGACACCTGTACTGTAAAAATTAAATCGGCCCAAGAAAGGTACATATTATTATAAAGAATAAGAAAAAACAAAACAAATAAGAAAACAAACAAGCACACACGCAGAAGCTATAGCAATAGTGATATCGACCAGCCAGTTCATTCATGAAAACCCCAACAACACCTACCGCCTCACATTCTTCGAACACACTATCGAAACCCTGGTCAGACACACACCAGCCTTCGGGTTGTTAATATTTAGTGTTTGATGTGTCTGTTTAATATGTTAAAATTCTGTTTATAACGTTTATGTAAGAAAAATAGGGTTCTTTTAGGGGGTAGGGGTGGTTATCACTCACCACCCATTTATCACTCACAACTTCCAATCAAGTTCTGCCATGTCATCAACCATTATTCCATCACTCACAACATTTTTTTAGTGGAAATGTCAATCACTCACAACACCCAACAATAAACCCTCACACCCCCTCACATGCTTCCGTTTATAACGCGTCAAAAATATCACGTGAATTAAGTTTCACACGTTAAGTTTGATGGGTGGCGGTGGTTTGTTCCATTCTTCCACGCATGAACAATTTGTATAACGTGCAAATATCACACCACCCCGGGTGGCCTTAGTATTATTTAGTTTGATGTGACTGGTTAAAATGTCAAAAATTCTGTTTGTAAACTTTTGTATATGTACAAAGTTCCACTTTACTAAACACTGGAAGGAGGTATAAAAAGGGTGATATTTGATCGTAAGAGAGGTAGGGGCGTCCATTACTCACCGCTCACTCATCACTCATAACATCCAATCAATTTCCGCCATGTCATCGAGCTTTATTCCATCACTAATGATGTTTTTTAGTGGAAATCTCCATCACTCACCACACACTATCAAAATCATTAAAAAAACAAAACTAAATTGCATGTTCTTCATGCGTGAAAATCTCAACGCGTTATAAAGTTGACGAGTGATAAAAAGGGGTGGCGACGGTGTTCCCTTGCATTCCACGAGTGATGGAGGTGCCATCACGGGGCGCCCCATCCCCCCTAAAAGTTGAAAGAGTATTTCAGATCGTATCTATTATTTACATATAACTTCAACTAATATAACAAAGTTTGGGAAATATAACAAAGTTTGGGATGTTGTTTTTTTGCAAAGATTGGTTTGGCTGTTAAAAAAAAGTAGAAAATATAACTTCAACTAATATAATAAAGAAATAGTTAAAAAATAGAAATATTAAAGAATGCAGCAAAATTCTAGATTATACCGTTATAACCTAAAATATTTAGGTCTCTTATTTCATTTTGTTGGAGCTAATTTTTTTTTAAAGTAAATTTTATTAACAACAGGCGGCTAACCGCACCACAACGCGATTACAACATGTACAAAGGGAACTTATACCACTCTTTCCAACTCAGATTACAATGAACGGACCTACTTTTTAGCCAAAGAAAACTAAGAGATTTAACCTCCCCAAAGATCTCGTCCCCATTACCACTCCCATCCGAAAATATCTTCGCATTCCTCGCTTTCCAAAGACACGAACATGTAACCGTGATAAGACCTTTGACAATCTCCTTAGCTTTTTTATCCCCGTTTATACCTTTAAATAAATCGGGGGAAGGATCCACTAAAAAGTGGATTTTACCTAAGTAGCCTAAGAAAGATTGTGATGATGACATGTGACACTCCTAATAAGTAGGAATGAAGGGCATTTTGGTCTTTATAAATAGGAGTGAAAATGACATGTGGCACCCCTTTTGTTTTTTAAAAATACAAAAAAAAAAATCTAGTACAAAAAAATCTAGCACAAAAAATATAGTACAAAAAAATCTAGCACAAAAAATCTAGTACAAAAAAGTATAGCACGAAAAAATTCAGCAAAAAAATGTAGTACAAAAAAATCCAGCACAAAAAATTGAGAAAAAAAATTTAAGACAAAAAAATTCAGCACAAAAAATTTAGCACAAAAAATGTTATACAACACATTTTAGTGTGTTTTTTTTAATCTTCATATTTTATATAGCAATATGGTACTCAAATTAAAGATAAAAAAACGTTTGATTTTACGGTGAAATTTTTATAAAAAAATAATGTCGTATAAAAAATTTATGAACGTTTAAAAAATTAGGGTGGAATATGCATGTGTCTTGCATGTGGAGAGAGAAAATCCATAAATATGATTTTCCCAATATACCCTTTCCCTCCTTCTTTCTCCTACGTTTTCATCTTAACCATTGATTTGAAAAATGAATGTTTAAGATTCTTTCTCATCCTACTTAGGTCAAATAAACTTTTTATTTGATCTTACCCCTGTAAATCGGTAATATCAGTCAAAGAAAAGACAAAAATCAGTGGGATTTTAACCCATTCGCTGAACCGACAAGATTTAAAAGCATATATCGAATCCATTAGTTGTTATAAATTAACTAAAACAAGAATTTTGTATAGGAAAAGATTTTAAAACAAGGTTTTTGAATCTCGAAGCCAGTTGAAAGACCGAGCCATTGTGAGCTGTACTAGTCAATAAACTTAAAAAAATTATACTATAAAAAAATTTCCTTTATAAAATTGTGCGGTTGATATCCAATCCCTTTTAATAATATCTCACATGTGAACCACACTGAGCAAGCAATTGCCTTCCCATTTTCTTCACTTTCTTGCTTTGCTTTTGAAACACGCAGTTCTTGAATTCGATCATTGGCATACAAATACTTTTGATTCTAATAATTTGAAATAGTAACCATGGGTGATTTGTTGGGGAAACTAACTTCTGAACTTATCAAAGAGTTTGATCTACTTTGGGGGTTTAAGAATGATCCATTGAGTCTCATGGATGATTTCGACCAGATCCAAGCTGTTCTTCAAGATGCAGAAGAGAAACACAGCAAAGAAGAGGCTGTAAGCCTCAGATCTACATCTTTGGAGGTAGAAAATGTGTTGGACGAGATCTCGACTGAAGCTTTGCTACAACGTCTACACAAACAAAGAGGCATCAAATACAGGGTAAGAGCCTTCTTTTCCTCCGATCATAATCAATTTGTGTTCCGTGCTAGGATTGCTCACAAAGTTAAAGCAATGAGAAGAAAACTGGATGCAATTGCATCCAAGAGATTTGAGTTGAAGTTGCCCCCTTCAAGTGACATAAGTCATGTGGATGCGGACGTTGTAGGTGAGATGCCATGTAGGGAAACCAGCTCGCTTATACATGATTCTTCGACCATCTTCGGAAGAGATAAAGAGATCGAAAAGGTAATTGAAACGATATGTGACAAAGATATAGGGAAGCCTGAAAATGGTGAGATTCGGGTGTATGGTATATGGGGAATGGGAGGTGTGGGGAAGACTACTCTAGCTCAGTTAGTCTATAACCATAGAAGGGTGATTCAATATTTCGACTTAAAATGTTGGGTGTATGTCTCTGAAAAGTTTCAAGTTCAAAAGATAATAAAAGGAATAATTGAATCCATAGATGAATGTGAGTGTAAACTTACACGTCTAGATGTGTTGCAAAAGTCCCTTCAAAACAAGTTAGGGGGAAAGAAATTTTTAGTTGTCCTAGATGATGTTTGGATTGAAGATGATGAAAAGGCAAAGTGGGATGACTTAAGTAAAACATTAAGTTGTGGGGCAGAAGAAAGTATTGTTGTGACGACAACACTGCCAGACAACTAGTCGAATGATGGCTAAGGTTCTTACATTACAACATGAAGTTGGGTATATATCAGAAGGGGACTTGTGGTTATTATTCAAGAAGCTTGCATTTGCACAAGGAAGAATGGGGGATGATATAAGTCAGCTAGAGCCTATTGGAAGGGAGATGGTAAATAAATGTAAAGGACTGCTTTTGGCAGCAAAGACTTTAGGTACCTTAGTGTGGTCAAAACAAAGTGTAAGCGATTGGCAACTTATGAAAGACAACAACATATGGGAGTTGGAAAAAACTAAAGTTTTGCCTGCTATTTTGAAGTTTAGCTATGATAACTTGCTTCCACATCTAAAGAGATGTTTTGCTTATTGTTGTATGTTTCCCAAAGGCTATAAACTGACAAAGGGCGGACTAATACGGTTGTGGGTGTCAAATGGTTTTATTCCACCCAAAGGAGAAATAAGCGTGTATGTGCTTGGGGAAGAAGTTTTTAGTTGTTTGGTTTGGAGGTCCTTCTTCATTGTTAAGGAAGACGAGTTCCAGGAAGATTTAGATGTAATACATGATCTAATGCATGACATGGCACAACATGTGATGGGAGATGATTGTTTAGTTATAGAGTCTGGTAAGGAGGTTATCGTCCCAAATGAGGTGCTTCATTTGATCTCATCATGTCCAGGTTTTCTCTTTTGGTCTCATGATTTAAAAAAGTTAACATCATTAAGGTCAATATTCTTGTATGGAAAGATAAATGAAGGTAGCATTAAACAAATCTTCAACCACGTTTATGTGAGGCTATTATTATACTTGGCTGGTATTCAGTTAAAGACATTGCCTGAATCAAGTTGCAAACTCAAACACCTGAAATATTTGAATTTGTCACGCTCAAGTATACAAGTTCTACATCAGTCAATTATTTATCTCCAAAACTTGCATGTGTTGCTTTTGTATCGTTCTAAGTTCCTGTGTAAGTTGCCTAAAGGCTTAAGATACATGAGTAATCTTAGGATTTTTAATTTTTACCAATATAGTATTTTTTTTTAAGTTATGTAGTGTTTGTTTTTTTAATATTAATTATTTTATAACTTATTAAATGTTAAAAAAAACATGTTGAATTTAAAAAAATTAAATGGGGGAAGGTCCATCCTCCATTTCCCTTGGTCCATCATTGGATGGGCATCCTTCTTGTATGTTGACGTGACGATGACGTGGAGGGGTATACTCCAAGGACTTGCCACCTCCACACCGAGCATTGTTTAAAAAGGCGTTTTGAGGCGCGCCTCGAGGCGTACGCCTCAGGTGAGGCGGTGAAAAAACGCAATTAAGGCTTAGCCTCACAGGGGGGAACTGAAACCTAAGCCTCAGTCATACGAGGCGGTTTGAGGCGGTGAGGCGAGGCGGTGAGGCTTAAGCCTCACCAGACTTGTGCAAATTGATCAATTCCGGCGAAAATATATAACTCCGGTGATGTTTTCTGCCGGAAACCAGGAAGAAGATGAAGAAGAAGATAGCGGCTGAAGTTATTCAGCGTGTTTAGGCTTTAGGGTTGCCGGAAACCAGGAAGAAGATGACGAAGAAGACAGCGGTTGAAGTTATTCAGCGTGTTTAGGCTTAGGGTTGCTGGAAACCAGGAAGAAGACAGCGGCTGAAGTTATTTAGGGTTTTAAATAACTTTATATCTTTTAACATTTAACCCCTCTATCTTTCATAAGTTTCCATTTAGTCTCTAAACCTTGTAAAATTACTGAAAAGGTGTAAAATCAGTTTGAATATTTGTACATTTAACCCCCTTTATTTTCACTACTTTAAATTTGGTCCTTAAGTTTATAAATTTATACCTAAAAAGGTATAAAATTAACATTATATATATGAAAAAAATTATAGATAGTTATTTTTTTTTCTTAAAATATCATGGAACAAGTTCTATGATATTTAGATGTCATAACATTACTGGTTTAAATTGTTTGAACTATTTTAAGATGTTTGTTTTATGTTTAAACCTTGTTTGTTGAAATATTTTCTATTTATAATGTTTGTTTTATGCTAATTTGTGATTTTTACGAGACATCTATATATTTTTTTAATTTTTTTTAATAATGTTTTGAGGCTTACGCCTCGACCTGCCTCGAGGCTTACGCCTCGTGAGGCTAAGGGAAAACGCCTCGATACCCGTTTTAGCCTTTTTAAACCTTGACACCGAGTAGTCTAATGTGGACCAAAGATTAGCGTTTTGCAAACCATCACAATGGTACGTTGAAAGGACACAATGAAATGAAATCGATTGTCAATTTGGCGGTCAAAATAGTTAATCGCTAACGCTAGTAATTGATTTATTTAGACTAGAGGGTGTGGCTTAAAGCCCTAGGGGCTTTATTACGATACGTAAGCGCCACGTAGGCGACACATAAGCAAAGGGATTTATCACTAACTTATACGGGGTGGAATAACGCCCCTTATAAAGCCACTTTTAACTATATTAAAAAAGATAAATACAAAAATCTGATTGGTTGATGAAGGTGGGGCCCCTTGATATCTTCCTCTCGCGCGCGTTATTCCTTTGGCGGAAGCCAAGGATAGCGGCCCCTTTAATGGAGGCGGGGTGGTTTAGGGCGCCAAAGGGCGCTAAACTTCATGAGGTGGTTGGGGGTGCGAAGCCACACCCCGTGGCTGATGATTTGTTTTTATTGGTGGTAACTTGGTGTTTGCTGATCTCAACATTAACCTAGTGTTATTGTTGCGAACTATTTGGTTATGAACTATTTTGTTTTTTTTTTTAACAGCAAAATCACTTTATATATATATATATATATATATATATACACATATATACACATAGGGCCAGGATCATTTCAGAACCATAAATATTTACAGAACTCGCAGAACTCCTAATAAACAATCTTTTTATTTATATATTTTTATGTTTAGAATAATTTTATCATTTATTATGTGTATTTTTACGATTACATACATGTTAAGAGTAATTTTATCATTTTTTATATGTAATTTTATAATTACACATATGTAAACTAGTTTTTTTACATATATGTAATTAGTTATGACACACACATATATATATAATTTTGGCAATTAAACATATGTAAACTACTTTTAACATGTATGTAATCAAAGAAATACATATAATAGATGATAAAAAGATCCTAAATACAAAAAACTTATATATAAAATGATTGTTTATTAGGAGTTCTGAAAGTTCTTTAGTTATTTAGAGTTCTGAAATGAACTCAACCCTATACACACACACACACACACATATATATATATAGGCTAATTATAAGGAGAAAATCCACTCCAGTTGACTAAACCCTGGAAACCTAATTATGTGGACAATAAGCCTCCACGTGTTTTTTGAAAAAGATAACTTAAAGGGTAAATTTGGAAATTTACCATCAACCACCAATTAATGTAACAAATTCAATTTTCTTTCATCTGACACCTTTTGTATAGTACATTGACTAATGAATTCAATCTGCTCCATAAAGCAATATGTTACCTCCATCATCATCATTTTTGAGAAACTTTATCTCTCTCATCTCAACCAAATTTACATCAAGATTCATAAGAAGGCCTTTCGTCCAGATTAAAAAAAATACCCAGAACCAACAAAAGCTCGTTCAAGGTTAAAAAGAATACCCACCACCACCACCCACGCAGCGGTGGTTACCAGATCCAGTGCGTAAGAGTCATGATCCAGCAATGTTTAATAGATCTAGTGGTATTTTCAAGATCCGATGGTGGTAAACAAATCTGGTAGCTTATTCATTTGTATTATTCATATTTTTAAACATGATTATAAGAATATCTTTATCTTTTTGTGTTTTGGAGATCAACAATTTTTTAGTAACCAGGTCCAAAAGATGCTCTGAATCCAAAAGATGATCCAGATCCAAAAGATGCTCCGGAAAGATGCTTCCAGTTTCAAAAGATGCTCCAGATCCGGTTGAAGATGTTCAATGTGTGAAGATGATGTTTCAAATGACGATTTGATGTTGAAGATGATCCAAAAGATGTTCGATGTTGAACATTATGTTCCAGATCTAAAAAATCCTCTTTCACATCTTTCTAATATCTTCTCTTTTGTTCTTTTTAGATATTCATATCTCTCATCTCACATCTCATTTATTCGAACCAGAGAGTGGAGTGAAAGAAAGAAACCTTACTCACCATTGAAGAGTTTTTGCATTTAACATGGCTGATTCGAACAGCCAACAACCTCGGTTGAAGATGATCGATGTTGAAGATGATGTGATGGCGGTTCGATGTTGAAGATGACCCAAAAGATGTTCGATGTTTAAACATGATGTTCCAGATCTAGAAGATCCTCCAGGTCCATAAGTATGTTTGTTTTCGGGTTTTTTTTTCAGATTTGCAATTTTTTTGCGTTTTGTAGTTCTTCATTTTTTTGTATTTTGTAGATCTGCAACTTTTTTCTGGATATGTTGTTGTTTTTTGTTGTTTTCTGTTCAAGAAGATGAATGTTTTTAATTTCTTGATTTATCAATTTTTTGTGTAAAATTTGTTCAAGAAAAAATGCATGTTACATTTTTTCCGTGTCACATAAATAATATACATTTACATAAAATAAAGTGCATTGTTACACTTTTTTATATTATTGTAAAAATAAAGTGTGTTGTTACATGCAACTTTTTCTAGATATGTTGTTTTTTTTTTTTTTTGTTCAAGAAAATGAAAGTTTTTAATTTCTTGATTTATCAAATTTTTGTGTAAAATCTGTTCAAGAAAAAATGCATGTTAAATTTTTCCGTGTCACTTAAATAATGTACGTTTACATAAAATAAAATGCATTGTTACACTTTTTTAGATTATTGTAAAAATAAAGTGTGTTATTACATGCAACTTTTTTCTGGATATGTTCGTTTTTTTTTTTGTTCAAGAAGATGAATCTTTTTAATTTCTTGATTTATCAATTTTTTGTGTAAAATTTGTTCAAGAAAAAATGCATGTTACATTTTTCCGTGTCACATAAATAATGTACGTTTACATAAAATAAAGTGAATTGTTACACTTTTTTAGATTATTGTAAAAATAAAGTGTGTTGTTACATGCAACTTTTTTCTGGATTTTTTTTTTGTTCAAGAAGATGAATGTTTTTAATTTCTTGATTTATCAATTTTTTGTGTAAAATTTGTTCAAGAAAAAATGCATGTTACATTTTTCCGTGTCACATAAATAATGTACGTTTACATAAAATAAAGTGCATTGTTACACTTTTTTAGATTATTGTAAAAATAAGTGTGTTGTTACATTTTTTTATGTTACAAAATGATAATCAGTTTCAGAGTTAAAAAGTCATACATGTGTAACATGTTTTAATGTTTTGCTTAATCTTCCATTTTTGTCTTTTTTTTTTACAGTTCAGTGGATGTCCGTTTATAAGGTGGGTCGACCAACCCATGTGCCCCCGATTTGCTATGATTATTCCGGGACTATTGAGAACTATTAACAGGCTACAAGTTAAGGTTATAGCTCGTGAAGATGAAATTAGAAAGAAGAAAACCATTACTTGATTTATCATTTTCGTTGTTGTAACTTCCACAATGTTTGTTTGTACTCCTGGATTGATTTCAAAGTTTTTATATTTAATGTGTAACTTTCCTTTGGCCCATTTTCCTTCATGTTTTACAAAGTACATTGGACCTGCAAATTATGTAACACAATGCAACATCATTCGTAGCATTTAATTCAAAAGTATAAGACAGAAACATAAAAAATGAAATAAAAACAATCTAAAAATCATCAGAGAGAGAGAGAGAGAAAACATAAAATAATGAAAGAAAAGTATATTGAGTTTCTAGAAAATTAATGGGTGACAAAACTTTAATCATCAGAGAGAGAGAAAACATAAAATAATGAAAGAAAAGTACTTTAATCATCAAAAAGAGAGAAAACATAAATTAATAGGTGACATAACTTTACTACTTTACTTTTACTGCACTTTCTTTGTTCCAATATTACCCTTCATTACATGAAATACATTAAAATATTGAGACAAAGTACACAAAAGCAATTGATGGGACAAAAGTTAATCCTAGCCATCCATCAACTTTGATCAATGGTGATTAATGGGTTTTCAGTGTTTAGTCAACTGGAGTGGGTTTTCGATTTATCCTTGCCCTATATATATATATATATATATATATATATATATATATATATATAGTTATAGTGGAGGGTTCAAATGAGAAGAAATTCTTTGTAAGAAGAAATTTCAACCAATATGAATGCTTCATTAGACTTCATTTAATATTTGTACTTAATGTAATTATAAGGGTATATTAGTAAACTTACATACATCATTAATTGGTAGTTTCATCTTTAATAACTAACTATATTAAATTTGTAACTTATTTTTAAGATATATATTTTTCACAAAAAATAAAAATAAAAATTCATTTAAAGTGTAGGATAAAAACGAGGCGTGCATGATAAATTACGAGTTGTGTAGGATAAATTTCAATATGTGTAGGATAAATTTCGAAATGTGTAGGATAACTTTTGATGTGTGTAGGCAAAAATATTTAGTGTGGAGGATTATAGTCTTAATGACTAATTAATTAGTCAAACATAATAATAAATGAGATGAGAAAAAAACTATTTAATGTTTTACAATTATACCATTTTATTCTTTTTCTTCTCAATAAAATTTTCTTCTCAAATAAACCTTCCCATATATATATATATATATATATATATAGGGGAAGATTCATTTGAGAAGAAATTTAATGTGAGAAGAAAAAGAAGAAATGACATATTAGTAAAATGTTATTTCATTTATAACTTATATCATTAATTTTTCTTTCTTTAATTAATTAGTCAACTAATAATTAATTATCTTACATATAATCTACAAAACCTACACATATCAAAATTTTCCTACATATACCCTACACATTATAGAATTTAATCCTACACAATCGAAATTTATCCTACACACATCGAAATATATCATACACAACTCGTAATTTATCCTACACAACTAGTAATTTATTCTACACTTTAAATTAAGTTGTTGTTTTTTTAATTTGGAAAATGTATATATTTTGAAAAGGAGCTACAAATTTAATTTAGCTAGTTATTAAAGGGGAAGAATACAAATTAATGATTTCTGTAAGTTTACCACTATACCCTTACATTAAAATTAAATACAAATATTAAATGAAGTATAATGAAGCATTCTTATTGGTTGAAACTTCTTTTTTCTTCTTACAAAAAAATTCTTCTCATTTGAACCCTCCACTATATATATATATAGGGTAGGGTTCATGCGAGAACCACCCTTATTGTGAGAACCGCGAGAACCAATGTGAACAGGGGGCAATTTTGTAAATACATAACAAAAATTAAATCAGCTATCACTTCCCCTCTTACTGGACTTCAAACAACAATTAAATCCTCTTTTTTATTTAGTTCACGTCCGACACTCCAAAAATCTACAAACTTCGTCATCCCAGTTCACATCCAACACACCAGAATCTCCCAAATTCGCCATCTCAATCTTACCATTCATCGTGTATTCGTCGTGTAATCGAAATTAGGGCAACAAGAACATAATAATCGATCATATATTCATCATCTGCTCAAAATTAGGGCAATAAGAGCATAATCATCGAAGACTTTGTCACAATTAGGAAAATTCTGAAGAACAAACGTCCAATTGACAGATTATTAAGCGTCGCTACACTGTTCCGTAAATATGTAAGTTTATACTCTTTGTTTTCCAGTTTTATAGTTTTATATGATAACATGACACTTAATCGTCGATTCATATTTTTATATGTTAATATGACGCTTAAATCATCGTTTCATATCTGCACTAGTGAAAATTGTGTGATATATATGATTGTTGAGGGATTAGGGGTGACTGTTGTGATAGAACTATATGTAATATGGTACTTATTTGTTTTTTGTATGTAGTTTTGTTACTGATTAATGTTAGATATGATTGGTGGTAATACGAAATTTGATTTGGTAAGGGTTAGGGTTTTTTATTGAAGCAAACTTGTGGGTCATCTGTGTTAATGCACATGTGCATAGTTATGCACATATGTATATTTTGCCAGATTAGGTTAATAAGGTCAATCATGTTGATGCAAATGTGTATAATTATGCATATGTGCATAATTTGTCAGGATAGGTTAATAAGGTCATTCATGTTGATGCACATGAGCATAGTTTGTGATAATTTATCAACTTGCACGTTTATATGTTAACAACACGCTTAATGGTCGATTCAGATCTTTTATATGTGAATATGAGGCTTAAATATTAGTTTCATATATGCATTAGTGAAAATGGTGTGATGTATATATAATTTTTGTGGGATTAGGGGCGACTGTTGTGATATCACGATCTGTAATGTGGTATTTATATGTTTTTTGGATCTGTAATGTGGTATTTATGTGTTTTTTGTATGTATTTTTGTTACTTATTAATGTTAAATATGATTGGTGGTAATACGAAATTCAATTTGTTAAGGGTTAGGTTTTTTTTTATTGAAGAAAACATGTAGATAAGGTCAGTCATGTTAATGCACATGTGCATAGTTGTGCACATATGCATATTTTGCCATATTAGTTTAACAAGGTCAGTCATATTGATGAAAATGCGTATAATTATGCACATGTGCATAATTTGATAGAATAGGTTAATAAGGTCAATTATGCACAAAACTCGTTTTCCATATATATTTAGAATGGAACAAGATAAACGATGCCTGGTGGCAGACCGGTACAATCAGGATAATAGAAACTTAATGGGGGTTTGGAATTGGTTGAGAAGCCCACGCTCGGCCGAAGAATTACTGGAATGGCACGAGTTGATCGGGCTCCTCGATAATGTCAATTTGTCTGATGGCAAAGATGGATGGTAATGGTTGGGAGGTAATGACTCTGATTTTTTTGGTCAATACTATCAAGAAGTTCCTGTATAGTGGCTCCGATTTCAGCAGCAGGCACGTTGTGAAATGGTCGAAATGGGTCCCAAAAAAATGAAATATTTTTTGTTTGGAGGGCGGTTTTAAATCGTATTCCCACGCTGACTGCACTCCGGGATCGGAACTGTTGGGGCAGATACGTGAAATGTTGTCTGTGTGAAGATGGCGATGAAACAGCTGAACACCTTCTTTGTTCGTGCAGGGTAGCGTCGACTGTCTGTTATCACATCAGTCAGTGGTGCAAGGTGAGTCCTTGTATTATGTTTTCGGCTAAAGATATCGTAATTGCCTCTGAGTTTTGCAATCTGGATAGAGAAGTGAAAGAAGATTTACATGGCATTATGTTCGTGACAAGTTGGTTTATATGGTTAGCCAGGGACAATAAAAGGTTCTCGGAGACTCAAGTTAAACCTGGAGAGTTTATCCGTAATATTAAGTTCGTCGGTTTTTATGGTATAAGAATCGGTCCAAAAATAGGTCCGCGAGTTGGGAAAAATGGTGTAGTTTCGATATAAGGTAGCTGCTAGTTTTCGGTCTTTAGATTCTTGTGTTGAGTTGTTGTTTTTCGTTTTGCTGTAGTGGTTGGTTCGGCCGCCTCTGTTTTGGAGGTTGGCTTCTGGGAATAACATTTACATTTAAAAAAAACTTATGCACATGTGCATAGTTTGTCATAATAGTTTTGTTACTAATTAATGTTAAATATGATTGGTGGTATTACAAAATTTGATTTGGTAAGGGTTAAGTTTTTTTATTGAAACAAACCTGTTGATAAGGTCAGTCATGTTAATGCACATGTGCATAGTTATGCACATATGCATGTTTTGTCAGATTAAGTTAATATGAATGTATTACGGCATATGCACACGTGCATTATTACCTTAAAACATAAACATTGTACATATTGTATGTAATATGTTTACTTCACATGTGCATACATGAAATAATTGATGTAATATATGTAATGTATGCATTAAAAAATTATTCGAAACTGCTCATGGATTGACAACAAGGACGTATTTGATTAATAGGTTGACGGATGAATAATACCAGGGAAAATGATGGACGAAGAGGCGTTGAAATAGGAGGAGTGTTGGAAGATAGTTATGAAATGGAAAGAAGATCAGAAGGTGTGAGGTTGTGAAATAATGCGAATGTTATGTAGATAGTTTGTGGATATGCAATTTATAAAGACAATTTCTTTTTTGTTTTCTTGATGTCTTTTGATTGTAATATGTGGGTAGTTTTTACGATAACGGTTGACTTAAGAAGTTTGACGTATACAATGTTTTATATGATGGTTGATGGGTGAAAACTCTATTTGATTGTTCAGGTATATTGGTATGTTTGTTAATATTTGATGTATTATGTTGTTTGGTATAGAAAATGTTGGTATTGCACATGTGCAAAGTTTGATATAGCGTATCATATTACGTATGTGGTAACCTATTATGTATGGGGTACCACATTGCATATGATGATGCATATGTAAAGGAAAACAGATTACATGTAGTTAAGATATTCATGTATGCACATGTGCATTGGTCGAAACAATAACAATATGTAGTGAAACATTAAACATGTATGCACATGTACATTGTTTGAAACAATTACCATGTGGGGTGAAACAGTAAACATGTATACACATGTGCATTTTTCAAAACAGTAACCATGTTGGTAATATATGTTAGGTGGTCAATAGTGAAATTACATACGCTTATGTATAATAAGTAACTAATATCAAAGTATCATGATCACAATCATAAACTCTGAATACGTATACAGACAGTGCAAAATGATTGTAAACAAAAAGAATAATGCTTAGAAACTGTTTGTCATTCTATATAGGATAATCAAGAATCGTTGAATGTTTTATGACGTCTGGATGAATGTCTACACGCCTAGATGAATGTCTACGAGGTTGCTCAGATTCATATATATATGCAGGGTCTTTAGTATCATCATCAACATCTTCATCAGTATCATTGGAATCAACGTCCTCCTAACTGTTAATCGTACTGTTTATAATAGAGATGTATTCAGCATCAACATATAGGGTATCCAATATGGTGTGCCATTAGGTGTAGAAGTCGTAAGTGTTCCTGTAAAAATAAAAAGAAAAAACATAAAAGATTGTGATTAATATGGTATATGGTATATGGTGTGATTAATATGGTATATGGTGTGTATACGCATGATGTATAAATGTTTAACAATTTTTTTTGGTGATGAGTATGGGGTGTTGGTAATGTGATGCACATGTGCATAATTATGTACCGATGGTTAACAGTTTATTTGTGATGATTATGGATTGTTGGCACATGTGCATGTTCATGTTAATGATGGTTAACAGTTTACGGATGACGAGTATGGGTGTTATCAACATAATGCACATGTGCATGATCGGTGACGAGTATGGGTGTTATCAACATAATGCACATGTGCATGATCGTTATATTGATCAAGCAGATAAACAAAAAAATGAACAATTTATATAAAAATGATACAAGAACATAGAGTAATCAGGCAAATGTTAAATAAACATTGATATAATAACATAGAGTAGTAAAGCATGTAAAAACTAGAAAAACAAACAATGAACAATGATAAATAAACACTGATATAGGAACATAGAGTTATCAAGCATGTAAAAACTATTTTTGTATACTACCTTTAGTCTCCTATCGTATAAATTGTAATTGTTGGTATAAATTGAAATTGTTGTTGGTCCAGATTTGTGGGTGATATAGGAGTCGATGTTGAAGTATTGTCATCGGAAATTGAGTATTCAGCGATGTTGAAGTATTGTCATCGGAAATTGAGTATTCAGCGGAAATTGAGTGTTCGGCTATAACGACATTTTCTGATGTAGACATAGATTCAATAGTATGGATATAAAAAAATAGGTCTTTTTATAAGCTGAAGTTGACCTAACTTTGTTAATGTCATTATCAGATTGACGAGGAGGGTATATATGTGATGAATCAGAGGATGCCATCTGTATTACATAGGGGTTACAAGTGAAATTATGTTTATTTGTATATGGATGACAAAAAACAATACAATCAGACAAAAAAGGGATGTAATTTGTTGTGATTACCGGATAAATGATGTATTCAACTGAGTAATCGTATAAGTCAAACATGTAATGAGGATGTGTTCAACAGTTTCTTGCTCGTATCCGCGACCCGGGCACAATGTGTTGCTGATCTGAATTCCCCTTTTTTTTTCCATATCCGTCTTTGTTGGTAACCTGCCTTCGACGCATTTCCATGCTAACATATTGGCTTTAGGTGTAGCCCAACCGTTCCAGGTCATTACAAAGCCACTCGACGGGTCCCCACTTGTGACACAAAAATACTCTCAAACGGTTTTAACATTGAAAGTCGACTTATTTTTCCGAGTGTCAACCCCACCCATATAGACCCGTCTTCATTCTAGTGTCTCTCAGCAACGCCAAAAGCTACATAAACTCCACCAATGCCTCCCCGGTTGTCGGATTGTTCTTCCATTGCCAATCCCACCAATGCCGCCACACAAGCCCCTTTGTTTGCTGCCATCCTATACATAATTGGATAGTCATCCATAAGGCACTTGTTCAGAATCCATACATCAACGACATAATCTAATTTTCAACATAATGCACGTGTGCATATAATTTAATACAATATCATTTACAATCAACATAATGCACATGTGCATATAATTTAATACAACATCATTTACATAAATATAATGCACATGTGCATATCATTTAATATAATATCATTTACAAAGTATATACATCATTTACAGTCAACATAATACCTTTGGTCACAAATCGAATGAACTGCAACTCTTGATTTTCTGTATTTGTAGATGTATTGTGCAGCAGATGGACCAACAATGTCACCAACAATGTCAGCATCGGATGTATGAGGAGGATTATTAGAGAATGTATGAGAAGGAACATCAAATGTGTGAGAATCGACATTTGATGAATCAGAGGATGCCATGTAGATATGAGGAGGATTATCAGAGAATATATGAGGAGGAACATCAGAGAATATATGAGGAGGAACATCAGATGTGTGAGAATCGACACTTGATGAATCAGAGGATACCATGTAGAGGGTGTAAATGGTGGGTTGTCTTGTGAATGCCGATGGAAACACTGTGACCGGATGCCGCCACCGTGAACTCCGGTGAGTTACATGAACGTCGTCGGCCACCTTCGTCGATGTGTACAAAGTTCTGATCCGATAAATGAAACCCTAACTGTGGATCTGAACAGAGTTGTGAAACAGAGGGGTGCGTGTTTTTATAATAAATATCACATAATTACAATTTTGCCATGTGTTCACACTGGTTCTCGCGGTTCTCGCAATAAAGGGTGGTTCCTAATGGATCCTTCTCCTATATATATATATATATATATATATAAAAGAGCTAGCAAAAAGCTGAGAAACAAACAAAAACGGAACGAAAAAACACATAAAAAAAGAATAGAGTTACGAACTATTTTGTTATCAACTTATTGTTGCATTTTAGATATATTTAATAGCATATTGATTAATTATTGTATTTTAGTGTATTTAATTGCATATTGAATAATTTAGAAGTATTTAATTGCATACCGATTAATTATTAAATGCATCAAATGAAATACACCACTTTGATTGGTTTATTACTTTTGCTTAAGTTATCATACTAAGGTAGTGTTTGGTATGCAGGAATGAGAGGTGGAATGGAATTGATGACTACGAGGGAATTAAGGAAAGGGTGTTTGGTTGGTTAATGGAATGGAATCAACCATTCCAAAATGCATTCCATTCCCTCAAAACATTCCTTCCACCCCCCATGTTTTTTTTCCATTCCATCACCTCTTGCACCATTCATCAACAACACCACAACCCACCACCTTCGCCACAACCCACCACCACCACCACCCGCCACCGACGCCATCGCCGCCACCCGCCACCACCTCACCCCGACAGCCACCGCCGCCGCCGCCGCCCACTCGCCACCGTTATCACCCACAGCTACGACCAACCGCTAACGACACTCGCCGCCGACACTCGCCGCCGCCGCCCACCACCATCGTCGACGCCACCACCGCCCACCACCATCGTCGAGGCCACCACCGCCGCCGCCGCCACCAACCGCCACTTCTGCTGCCACCCACCACCAACGACCACCTTGCCACCACCACCACCACTCGTCGTCGCCGCCGCATCGCTACTCGCCGCCACCACCTCCGCCGACACCCACCACCGCCACCTATAGCCACCCACAATCACTACCACCGACCACCACCACCACCACCATCACTCACCGCTGATTTTATTACTCAGTTTTTCTTGCCTACCGAACAATACACAATAATAACTCATTCCATTGACACATGGTAACCAAATAAGACATGGAATGGTAATGATCCATTGCATTCCCTCATCCATTCCATTACCTCGTCCATTCAATTCCTTCGTCCATTATATTACCCCATACCAAACAGACCCTAAGTTTTCTAAATGTAGCCCATGGCTTTATAGCCTAGTGGCATCTTCGGGGTGGGATAAGGCTTTGGGACCAATAGGTCCTGGGTTCGATTCCCACAATAGGGGTTTTCCCATATTTATTGGGTTTCCTCCTGAATTGGTGTATATGCATTATGCCTAGTGGAGATGGATATGATCGGGTGGTTTCGCTGGTGGCACGATGATACTCCAGTGGTCTGTCAGTGATCCAGATTTGCCATTCAAAAAAAAAGTTTTCTAAATGTAAGAAGAGTACAAAGACACAATGCATCGTAAAGTATAACACAATGACTAAAAATATAATATAATATGGAAGAAAAACGACACAATGGCGAAAATATAAAAAAAACACAATGCTAAATAGAGCAACACAGTGACCTAAACAAAAGTTCTAAAAACCCAAAAGCAAAATCCTAAAAATCCAAGATCGTAGAGTTCGACGAGATAGTTTCAATGCCACTAGAATGAGTTCAATTTGAGTTCGTTTGATACCATTTCTACAACTTCCTATTTTAGAGTGAAGGTACACGCTGCGGATCGAATCGATTGAATTTGATATGATAAACAACAAATTTGGTAAATTCACATTAATGAACAAACCAACACAGATTGTATTCATACCGTAAGAGTTTACAACAAAATTAAGGAGATCACATGTCGTGATCTTTAGGGACCCAAGCCCAACGGGTATACCTGAAACATATGGGACGGGTATACCGAAGCCTGACGGGTATGGGATTTGTTTTAAAAACTTTCGCGGGTATACTCGGCTCCGTTACCTCCATTACATGAAAGTTTTTTATTTTTATTTTCTCTCAACCCTATTTGTTAATGACTTATTTTAGTAGGTTCATTATGTGAAAAAAATAAAATTCTTTTAAAATATGTATTTGATAATATTATTTTTATTTGTGTGTTGTAAAGTATATAAATAAAACTATATAAAAATTATAACGTTACTATTTATTTATGATAAAATTTATATGCATGTAATGTATATTTTAATTTATAATAGTTATCTAAATAAAAATTATAAAATAATTATAATTGCAAAGAAAATAGTATCTTTACTGCAGCCCCTTGATGATTCCGGAGACCAGTCACTTATGGAACTTGAAGGCGATTACTTGAAGGCGTTTTAGGGATTACTGATCCAGCTGTAAGTTTAGCAGTTTTGAAATCAACTTTTTTTGTTGAAAAGTTTACTTTTATATCAGTTCCTGAAGAACAACTACAGGATTATGAAGATGGTCTTGTTGGGTCCATTTTGAGTGTGGCTGAAGCACCTGCAGAAGACGAGTTTGAACCGATCGAAGGCCTTGGCACAGCCCTTCGAGAACCGATCACTCCTGTTACCACCATCCCACTGCCGCCAACACCACCATCCAACTGCCGACACCTCTGAACAACCACCAACACCACCTTCCTCTCAAAACCCCAACAATCACCATCCCCGACGGCTTCAACCACCATCCCCACCACTGCATTGCCATCATACCCAAGTTGTCCAGTAGATAAAACCAAAATTTACCCAGATTCTAATTTAAAAATCAAACAAATCATCCTAAAATTAGGTATTCTAAAGAACAATTCAATTGCTTCCGGAAACTCATTTTTGCGTCCGTAATACTGTATCTGAAGAAACACAGAACTAATTAAGGGACTAATCAGTTTGGTTTATGTTCCTATCATAGTGGTTAATCTTCTTTATGGTTTCCAGAGCTTCTTAATGATTGGATTAGCCTACAAAACAGAACACCGTTACTCGTTAAGAGGGGAATGTGGGGGTTTCCCTCTTAACCGGGCTCCGGCGTGAGAATAAGTGACTGCTTTTAGGAAATAATTAAGTAGTAAGTGTGAGAATAGAGGAAATAGAATGTTTAACCTGTGAAGTGAGGTCTCTATTTATAGCCGGAGAGGTGTAAGAGGATATGGGCTGATGGGCCTTGGGCCTGAAGAACATGGAGGATATGCTCCTTGTCTCTCTGGTGTCGACCGTTAGTGGCTTCTAGGAGCTTTCTGGAGCTGGCGCAATGTGATGGGAGCCACGTGTCACTGTTGTCGGCCTGGCCGCCCTTCTGCCATCAGCAGGTAAGTGGAGATCGTGGGGCAGTTGTCTGTGTCTTATGATTGGTGCCATGTAGGCGTCCTTAAGTACTTTTTGTCTCCTGCATGTCAGATGATCGTGGAGCGCGATTGAGCAGAGCCAGAAGGACGTTGATTGGCTCTGCTCTTCTGCCACTTCTACCTTGTGTACTATCTGTAACAGCCTTGCGCTGCTTCCCTGCGCGATTCTTGTTGGGAACGTAACTAACTCGCACAGGGTTTGGGTGACTGAGTGCTTCTTCAGTATGCTAAGTGCTGCTATTGGAGCTTCTTATTATCTTGTTCTCCCACGACGTAGAATAGAACATGATGTAGCTCGCGCGAGGCTCATGATAAGAAGCTTCTTGAATAAGGAGTATGGTCCCGCGCGCAACCTTGACGGAGGTTTGCGCGGCTTTTTTGGGACCATACCCCTTCAAGTACCCCCAATCCAGTGCTGCACCATGCGCGAGGCAAGTGGTTGGAGCTCTAGACTTAGAAAAAATAAAAGTTGTCAAAAGTGCTTTTTTGTCTTTGGTAGACAGGCGGGGTATTGCCTTTGGGTGTAGGCGCGCAGGGTTATCAAGTCAATGTTAAAACTGCGTGACCCTAGTAGCTTTTGCATGAGGTCTTGTAATAATATTTGGCGGGAAAACATTCGAAATTTGAACTCTGACAAGTTGGTGAGAAACGTCATTGATGGTGACGTTTGAGTTGACCAGTTACACGGCTGTTATCAAGTTGTTTCTGACGGTTGGTCATTCCGTCAGGAGAGTGAGTTCCACGCGCGCGTGATAACCGTCGTTCCGGGGTTCCCGCCTTACGTGTCATATTCTGATTGGTCACGTGCGCGGCGATCTCGGCACGTTTACCCACCGCATTAAATGCGATGGGTATATATATCCGAAGAGATGTGGGAGGTCATCACTTTCTCTTCTACTATTGCTATCTTTCTCTCTATCCATATCCTTTATATCTTCAAATCTTCAAGCTTTGTAGCAGATCTTCGAGATCTTTCTTCATATCTTCAAGTTCCTCCAGAGTTTATTCACTATGGCTGAAGAACATCAAGAGGATAATCCCGGTGAGGAAGGTCCCGTTCCCGTTCTCCGGTGGGATTTGGGTCTGTTTGAGCAGATCGTTCGTAGTTTCCGGTTTCCACCGGAGTGGGATGCCAGATATCCCGGTCAACATCAGACCGCCGCCGATGCACCGCCGGGTTATATCACCTTATTTGAAGATTTCTTCCACCAGGGCAACTTCCGGTTGCCGGCGACGAACTTTCTGGCACATATTTTGCAGTTCTATGGATTTCACATCTCACAACTGAGTCCACCGGGGATGGTTAGGGTTCGTCACTTTGAGTTCTTATGTCGATCTCACGATATCGAGCCGACGGTTGAGAAGTTTAGGGCATTTTACCAGCTTATCCGGAATATGGGCTTCTTCTCCTTTGCCAGCCGAGGGGCTGCGAAGAAGATACTCTTGAATCCTCCCAAGAGTTTCCACGACTGGAAACCCAAATTTTTTTATATTCGCGAGGAGGTGATACCGATTGCCATGACCTTCCGTGCGTGGTCCGAAACGATCTTGAAGGAGGATTTGGCGATCCCCAAGAATGACGCTTGGTACAAGAAGCTTACTTCTACCCCAAACCGAGTGTTTGGAGAAAATGTCTTGGTAGCGGCGCACATGAGTGACCAGTGGCCTGCCGACAGCAAGGACGTTCCGGTCTTAAAGCTTGAAGATAAAGGTTAGTTATTTCCTCAACTCCTTTGATCTCTTCGTTTTTGTAACCTGTGCTAATCTATATATTTGCGCGTGTAGAGGTGCAACTGTACCAAGCTGCTTTCCCCACCTTTGGTGGCTCTATGGGCGTGCGCCCGCTCCAAGCTGGGGAGGAGTTCTGGTACGAGCAGATTAAGGGTAATTTCATGTACCCGGTTGCTGATGCATTCGCCTCGCCGCCTACTGCAACCGAAGGTGCGCACATACCTAAACCTCGTCCTTTGCGCTCTGTGACTTCTGCTGGGAAAGTGGTTGTCTATCTTTCCAGCGAGGAGTCTGTAGGGTCCTCGAACGGGGAGCTAAGTTCGTGGTCTAACGTCTTTGCAGGTGTGTTGCGCGGCCTGGGTATCGACCCCGAAGAGAAGAAGAAGAAGAAACCCTCTAGGAAGAAGAAGGTGATCAACCTCGAGCCTGAGGTGGTAAGCAAAAAGGGGGGGAGTAGTCGCGCAACTTCTGGTGCTGCTGATAAAGGTACTCTTCGGCTTCGTCAAAGTGACTTGAAAGATTATGTGATAATTAGTGACTCACTTGAAGGCTTGTCACGTATAGGCGAGAAGAAAGCTAGAGCCGGTGGCTCAAAGAGTTCTGGTAGCGCGGGTTCTCGCAACCCAGATGCTGGTGCTACTCCTTCCTCTGTTGCGCATGAGGAAGAGGAAGAAGAAGAAGAGGAAGAAGAGGAGGCTGCTGAAAAGTTGATCAGCAGAAAAAGGAATAGGAGCGAGACCACGGCTGGTGTGGTCGCTGCGCCGAAAACTGGTGCCGTTCCCTTGATCGGGAAAACGAGCAACTTGCGCTCTCTTTATAAGTTTTCTCCTGGTAAGTTTTCCTTAATTTTCTTTGCTCTTTGTTGTCTCCTTTCTTTAATGGTTGCACTTCTGCAGAAGGCAAGAAGAAGACCCCTGAGAAGGGTGTTGTTTTTACGGAGCCTTCGGAGCCGGAGCCCAAGAGGCCTAAGATTACCATCAAACATTTCCAGGCTGCTGGGGCTGAGTCTGCAAAGGGTAAGCAAGATGCTGAGCTTGAGAAAGCGAAAACTGTTGAGCTGGAGAAGGTAAAAGTTGAGGAAAAGAAGAAAGATGAGGAAGACAAACGCCAGGCGGATGAGGAGCGCAAGAAGAAGGCCGAGGAGGATAAGAAGAAAAAGGCTGACGATGAAAGGAGGAAGCGAGCTGAGCAGGAGAGAGAGAAACGGGCTGCTGAGGAGCGCAAGAAAGCAGACGAGGAGGAGAAAAGGCGAGCTGAGCAGGAGAAGGGGAAAAATGCTGCCGAAAGAGAGAAAACACAGGAGAAGGAGAAATCCGCTGCCGACAAGTCCGTCGGAATATCTACTGTAGGAGGTGCGGGTTCTGGTTCGGCGGCTGGTCAGGGTGGTGCGGGAAAACATGGCGCGCCGCCGCGCTCTCCAATAGGCCCCCGGGATACTTTGGGGGATATTTATTACAAGTCTTATACTGAAGAAAGTCGTGGTGACGCTCCGCACCAACCGCCATGGGGCTTAAAGCAAAAGGATACCTTCCTCGAGTTCGCGCCTTGCCGCGACTGGCTGCTGAATTCTATTCCTCCTGGTGAGGTTGATCGTCAAAGGGCGCGGACTCACAGCGGGCTGTATCATGCCTACGTTGTTGGTGAAGCCAACACCCGCGCTGCTAACCAAGAAATTGTTCGCGAGTGGCGAACGATGGTTAGGGAGAGAGATGACTGGGAAAAATACCGCGATCGGATATTAAGGCGTGCTACTAACTTGGAGAAGTCGAGAACTGCTTTTGATGAGGAGAAGGCGAAGTTCGAGGCTGACCGGAAGTCGGAATAGTGGGGGGCGAGGGCCTGAAAAGCAAGCTTCAAGCTGCTGAACAGCAGTTGGCTAAGGAAAAAGCTGAATTCAAGCGCATATGTGAGAAAGACAATGAGCGTGCGTTCGCAGCTCGTAACAAAATTGTCGATCTTGAAGCCAAGGTTGCTGAGTTGACAGCGAAGGTCGAGGATGCGCAAGCTGCGCAGGCTGCTAAGGAGCAGATTGAGGTTTGTGAAACTTTTAACCTTTTCCCTCTGTGTTTTGTTTGCAAAATAGACTAAGTCCTTTTGTGCTTTTTAGGTTGAGTTGGCTGAGGTGAAGGCTCATTTGTCTGGTAAAGATAAGGATCTGAGTGCCAAGGACGTGGAGATTGCTGAACTGAAACGCCGTCTGAACGAGCAGGTTGACAAATGCGAATCCTTGGAAATCGATCTTGAGGCGGAGAAAGTTAAGGCCGCAACTGCTGAGGAGGCTAAGCAGAGAGCTGAAGAAGCGCGTGAAGTTAGTACCGCGGCTCTCAATGTAGCGCAGACTAACTATTCTGAGGCTCAGGGCATCGTTGATACTCTTGTCTCTGAGGCCGAGTGGATGCGCGGCCGCGGAGTAGTGCTGGTATGCTATTCTTTTTACCTTTAAGTTTTATTTGCTAAGTGTTATTTGTAATACAGTCTTCGCTGTAGATTGCCAACTCTGTCCTTAACGCTAGAGAGCTAGATCGCGTTGTTGCTGCTCTGACAGATGCCGCGCGCGCAGTTGGTCATCATGGAAGCTATCTGGAGTGTGCGCAGCATGCTGAAGAGGTATTCGGACAGGAGTTTGACACTAGTCATTGTTCAGTGACTGACCAGGCTAGTGCCGAGTTGACACGTGCTGAAAATGCTTATGATCACTTGTCACTGCCCGTGATGGACTTAGTCGCGAAGGCTTTAGAGCATGATGACTGGTGTCAGCGCCTTAAGGCCATTCTTGACCCACCGATAACTGTTGACTTGTCGGACGCGGAAGAAACGGTGGGTAATGATGGCGATAAGGAAGGTGATGGTGCTGGCGATAAGCGCGACGATGATGATGGTGATAGCTTTGAATAGGCTAATACTTTTAGGCTTTGTGCCTTGTAATTTTTCCTTGAACTTTTGAATGTAAACTTTTGCGTGGTTGCGCTTGTTTCCGATCAAATGAATGACAGTCTGTTTTAATGTAACTGTTGCGCGGTCGCGCTTGTTTTAAATATGATGTTCGTTTATTCTTTCCCGTTACAATTATTGCACTGTTGTTAGAAACTTAGGTTAAGTTAGCGCGAATAAATGTAAGTGTGTCTCTTGTGTGAGTGTAATTGCCCGGTCTCGCGCTATGTTTGCGGAGGACCTTGGAGGCGTAACTCGAGAGCTCGTAAGTTACTGGAGTGTTTTCGTGCTAATCAGAAGTTTAACATGCATTTGTAACGAAAGAAGTAATAGAAAACATGTCGTATGCTTTCATTGACTTGGAAACAGGCGCTTAGGCCAACATACATTGCTTGTAACGTAAAGGGCTGTAGCCAACATAGGAAAGTAAAGGGCGCATGGCCAACATCCGTGGGTAAAGGCGCAAGGCCGAGATTAATTACATATAGCATTTGCGCAGTTGTTGCGCATTCCACGTTCGCGGGATGATGTGACCATCCAGGGTGCGCAATTTGTAAGCCCCTTTTCCTAGCACTTCGTGAACCAAGTATGGGCCTTCCCATTTGGGTGCTAGTTTTCCTGGGCGTTCAGCGTTTGAAGCTTCGTTGTCTCGGAAGACGTATTCTCCTGGAGTGAAGGTACATATGCGGACTCTCGCATTGTAGTACCTTTCCAGTTGTGTCTTGTACTTGGCTTCCTTAATTCGCGCAATTTCGCGCCTTTCTTCTAGCAAATCCAAGTCAAGACGACGCTCTGCCTCGTTGTCAATTACGTTGACTGCTGTCAAGCGCGGGGAGGGCAGGCCAACTTCAGCCAGGATAACCGCTTCTGAGCCATAGACTAGGCTAAAAGGGGTTTCGCCGGTACTTATCTTCGGCATGGTTCGGTGAGCCCACAAGATACTCGGGAGCTCATCCACCCAGCCTCTTCGCTTTGTGCCCAGTCGGGCCTTTATTCCATCGACGATACACTTGTTCACACTTTCAACCTGCCCATTGCCTTGAGGATGCGCAACGGAGGAGAAAGTGTGTTCGATTTTCATCTCTTTCATCCACTTCTGGAGGTCCTCAGACGCAAAGTTGGTGCCGTTGTCGGTTACAATCTTGAGTGGTAGGCCAAATCTGCAGATGATGTGTTCCCAAATGAACTTGCGCACCATCATGGCTGTAGTTGAAGCGAGGGCTTTGGCCTCCACCCATTTCGTGAAGTAATCGACGGCCACTATTATAAACTTGACGGCGCCAGGAGCCTCTGGGAAGGGTCCCACCATATCAATTCCCCACTGCTGAAAGGGCCACGCAGTGGATACGGGAATAAGATCGTTTTTTGGGCGCAGGGTTTTTGGAGAATGTCGCTGACAGGAGTCACATTTGCGCAACTCCTTCAGGGCGTCGACGTGCATCCCTGGCCAATAATATCCGGCGTTCATAATCTTCACAACAACCATGCGTGGTCCTGCATGGATGCCGCAGATCCCTTCGTGGATTTCCCTGATCAAGTAATTTGCATCTTGGGGGTCCACGCAGCGCAGTTGTGGCCCCAAGAAGGACTTGCGGTATAAGATACCACCATTCATTTCGTAATGCAGGGCCTTGTTCTGAATCTTCATTGCCTCTGCTTTACTCTCAGGGAGTATTCCTTCTTGCAAATATTGAATTATAGGGGTCATCCAGGATGGCTGCCCTATCTCGATCACGTTGACTTGTCGTAGCAGAACTGATGGATTCTTGAGTACTTCAATCCTTACATCTTTGGAGAGATGTTGAAAGGAGGTTGAAGCCAGTTTGCTCAAAGCGTCTGCTGGTTTGTTTTCAGAGCGGTTGATGTGTACCACTTTGTAGGACTTGAATTTTAGGAGCAGCTCTTTCGCCTGATCCGCTGTGATAGCCTAATTAGAACCATCACTGGGAAAGATGGAATGCCCAAGGAATGGGATAAACTCATGGAAGCCGCGAAGATAGTCGCATAAACTGAAGAGTCACTCGCCAGAAAAAAGAGCTATCGAACTGAAGATCGATTTTCTAAAGGGGGCCCTTCGCGCGACGACAACAGACGAAACAAAGGCAAAAACCCTGGGTGGAAAGCCAATCACTCCAGCGGTTATAGTGAACGACCTCGTTATGAAGAACGGTCCCGTTACAAAGAAGACGCGCGAGATACTATTGATCGCATCGGCTATCGGAAAGCAGTCAGGGATGACAATCGAGAAAAGCACTGGACTCCGCTCATAAAAACACCTAAAGAGGTACTGACGACGGAGAATCACGATTTCAAGCCTCTTAACCTTGTGGTCGTGGGTTCGGGCCCCACGGTGGGCGCCAATGAAGAAACACAGAACTAATTAAGGGACTAATCAGTTTGGTTTATGTTCCTATCATAGTGGTTAATCTTCTTTATGGTTTCCAGAGCTTCTTAATGATTGGATTAGCCTGCAAAACAGAACACCATTACTCGTTAAGAGGGGAATGTGGGGGTTTCCCTCTTAACCGGGCTCCGGCGTGAGAATAAGCGACTGCTTTTAGGAGATAATTAAGTAGTAAGTGTGAGAATAGAGGGAATGGAATGTTTAACCTATGAAGTGAGGTCTCTATTTATAGCCGGAGAGGTGTAAGAGGATATGGGCTGATGGGCCTTGGGCCTGAAGACGACAACATGGAGGATATGCTCCTTGTCTCTCTGGTGTCGACCGTTAGTGGCTTCTAGGAGCTTTCTGGAGCTGGCGCAATGTGATTGGAGCCACGTGTCACTGTTGTCGGCCTGGCCGCCCTTCTGCCATCAGCAGGTAAGTGGAGATCGTGGGGCAGTTGTCTCTGTCTTATGATTGGTGCCATGTAGGCGTCCTTAAGTACTTTTTGTCTCCTACATGTCAGATGATCGTGGAGCGCGATTGAGCAGAGCCAGAAGGACGTTGATTGGCTCTGCTCTTCTGCCACTTGTACCTTGTGTACTATCTGTAACAGCCTTGCGCTGCTTCCCTGCGCGATTCTTGCTGGGCACGTAACTAACTCGCACGGGGTTTGGGTGACTGAGTGCTTCTTCAGTATGCTAAGTGCTGCTATTGGAGCTTCTTATTATCTTGTTCTCCCGCGACGTAGAATAGAACATGATGTAGCTCGCGCGAGGCTCATGATAAGAAGCTTGTTGAATAAGGAGTATGGTCCCGCGCGCAACCTTGACGGAGGTTTGCGCGGCTTTTTTGGGACCATACCCCTTCAGTATCAAATCGATTAAAATGGACTCGGGTGTTTGGAATTTCTCGTGTTTCTCTCGGTGGTTAAGGACTGAACGAATTTGGTGAAATTGTGAGGTTTGAATTAGGGTTTTGAGGATAAAATGGTAGGAATTTGGGATTGGGTTGCAGTTGTATTGAGCGGTGAGAGATGAAAGAAGATTAATGGGTGATGAAGAAGAAGTATGAGCTCGCATTGCGTTTTGTTGTGGGCGCTGGCCATGGCGTGGGGAGGGGAATTAGTGAATGGGGTGGGCGACCTTTGACTAGATGAAGAACAATATGGGTAGAAGAAGAGTGAAGATTTGGTCACAGCAGTAGCAGTGCAGCGCTGCTAGGGTTTTTTAGAGCATCCCCAATAAGGGATGTTTTTTCATATTTTTTCTAATGCCAAGGTGGCACTTGCCCAACCAATCCCCATCTTTCTCTCACTTGCCCCTCTCACAAACACATTTCTTCTCTCTCTCCTCTCTTCTCTCTCCTCTATACACTCACATAACTTTTCTCTCTCCATTTTTTCTCATTCTTCACCACAAACATCTCTACACCCTCTCTCCTCCACATCACTCCCTCTCTCCTCCACATCACTTTCTCTCTCCCTAAAAACACCAACAAATCCTCCTATTGTGGATGCTCTTATAAAGAAGAAGAGAGAGATAGAGATAAGGAGAGAGATGTATAAGAGAGAGAAAAATCTAAATAAATTAGTTTTTTATAGGGGTAATTTGGTCATTTAACAAAATTTAACAACACAATTCTAACTTTGTTAGAAATTTGGACTCAAATGGTTAAGAAAAGTAGCCATAGGGACTCAAGGCGTTAAACATTTTGATTTTGGACTCAAGTGGATAAAACCCCTAAAATACAAAGACTCAAAAAAGTAATCTTTTAGTAAGATTCCACAATATGGATAATGGAACACACACTTTTAAGGCTACAAACTATATCATTGGATTGACTCACAACATAGTCTAAGGTCTCCGTCACGAGTACTTTGATCTTAAACAACTGTTATTTTCGTTTGCGAAGCATAGAAAGATTGGTATGACATTATGACAATAAAATAATTGTCTAATTCTAAAACTAGTGATACAGTATAGAACTAGTGATATATGATATGACAAATTCCTATATATTTTAAACAAAGTTTTATAAAAGTAATTTTGATTATTAAAAAAATTATTACATTTAAATGTATAGAACCAAAAAGTTTACAAGCTATACTCAGGGGCGGACCTAGCTTGTTAATAGGAGTAGCCCGCGCTACCCCTTTACACTCTGACGGTAGTGTAAATTTTGAAAAAAATTGACGTTTAATTTGACGTTTTTTCGATTTCATTACCCCTTTTTTAAAGGTTGCCCCTATAATGATTTTATAGATCCGCCACTCTCATCTCCCTTCTTACATTTCCCGTATGTAGTTACGGATTTTACTCCTCTCTCTTCATCACGGATTTTACACCTCTCTCCTTGCCATGTTTTTTGTATCCATCTTCCGTCCCCTCTCTCTGTTCCAAAATTCTCGCATCGGACATGCTATTGATTTTGTTGTGTGTTACACTGATGACTCATCGTCATGTCCGATAGAAGTAAATGATTTTTCGAATATACCAAAAACAATAAATGGTAATGATTGGGACTATGACCATCAAAGTGGCCAAAAAACCTTGGACCAAACCTAACTCAAACACTATATAATAATATATTGAGTAAACTGCCATTTTGGTCCCTGTGGTTTGGTCAGTTTTGCCATTTTAGTCCAAATCTCAAACTTATTACATCTGGGTCCCTGTGGTTTGCATTTTGTTGCCATTTTAGTCCAAAATCCAAAAAACCCCGTTTTGACTGTTGAAAGCTGTCTATTTTGTCCTTTAGTGCAGGGGCATTTTTGTCCATCTCAATTTATTATGACATATTAATAATTAAATTAATTATATTTAATTCCCTAATAAATTGGTCAGTAGATTATCTTCAATTTATCCAGATCAATCCTTGCTGTTTAGAGGAGAAACATTCAAAATTGAAGCAAATGCCAAGATCTGTGTGTCTGAACAAAAATCCTTGTTGTTTCAGATGAAGAAGTGAACAGGAAGGAGAAACATTCAAAAACACGAGAAACATATTCTAATTCCACACAATCGAACATCTATTCCAATCAATTCTAATCAAATTATATACAAATCCAATCAAAATCACTTCAATTATCCAGATCAATCCACAAACACAACAAGCAATCACTCCAGCAATCATACCTTGGCACAAGCAGAATCGATCGAATTGGAGAGGCGAAGAAAAGCAAGTTCAGATCCAATCAATCCATCATCGTTCGTCTTCTTCTTCAGCACGAGACACCACCCCCACTGCCTGTCACCATCGTTCTTCTTCTTCTTCAGCACATGACAAAACTCTTTCTCTCTCTCTAACACCCCTCTGCTTCTCTCTCTTCTCTCTCTCTATCTCTTCTCTGAACTACAACCACCACACCCCCACCCCCACCACCGCATCATCCCCACCACCACCATCCCACTGCCGCCAACACTACCATCCCACTGCCATCATCTCTCTCTTCTCTCTCTCCTCTCTCTCGAACACCACCGCCACCGAACTCCACCACCGCCGTCGTCCCTGGGTTTCAAGATCTGTAAGATTGTTGATCTGAATCGACCGAAAGAATTTTCAAGATCTCTCGAACACCACCACCACCGAAAGAATTTTCAAGATCTGTAATCGGATTGATGTTGTTGTTAATCGGCTTATTGTATTTATCAAATATCCCGTAAAAGTGATCAAGATAGTTGTTTGTTTCAGCTTTATTAGTTCTTGAAATGAAAAAGGTGAGATGTAGAGAGAGATGATGATTGAAAGAATTTTCAAGATCTGTCTGTAATTGGATTGATGAAAGAGAGAGAGAGAGAGAGGAGAGAGACAAATGATATTATGTTTAATTATAAATAGAAAAAGATTTAATCAATATTTAGTTATAATAATTCTAAAATGACCAAAATGCCCCTGAGGGTAAAGACAAAACAGAGGGTTTTAATTTGGGGATTCAGGTCAAATTTCACTTTTGGACTAAAATGGCAACAAAATGCAAACCACAGGGACCCAGATGTAATAAGTTTGAGATTTGGACTAAAGTGGCCAAACTGGCCAAACCACAGGGACCAAAATGGCAGTTTACTCTAATATATTATATAACTAAATGGCCTTAAGGGGAAGGTTCAAATGAAAACCACTGGTTATCGCGAAAACTCAAAAACTAACTAAAAAAGCCTAAAAAACATACCAATTTTTTTTTTTGCATACCAATTTTCGCTATTTTAGGTATATAAAAAAATTTCAATTTTTTTTTTGTAGTGCACATGTGTAATAGTACACATGTGAACAACTATTACACATGTGCACTCCAAATTTTTTTTTTTAAAATGTTTTTTTTATATAAAAAACAAGCGATTTTAAAAAAAAATGTGAAATGAAAAATGAGAAGTGTATGAGAAGTGTGTCATTTCATTCATCAATCACATATATATATATATATATAATAGTCAAAATGTAACTGAAAGTATAATGACTTAGGAGGAGAATTAGGAGGAGAATTAAGGGAGAATATATCTGTATTTATAACACTCCCCCTCAGATATATATTATTATTTATTATACACAGTTAATAACATACTTCAGGATGATATTAAATAGATACTTCAGGACCTATAGAATAAACTGATACTACTGGATCAGTTGTACTGCCTCATTAAAAACCTTCCTAAGAAAACCCATTGGGACAAAACTTAGTTAAGGGAAAAAAAGTACAGTGTGTATAATTCTCCCCTTGAATTCAACAAACATCTTTCAATCTACGTAGGCTGATCTTGTGTGATAGTTGCTCGAAACTGTTTCTTGGTAAAGATTTTGTGAATAGGTCAGCTAAATTTTCACTTGACTTGATTTGGCAAACATCAATTTCCCCTTCTTTCTGCAAGTTATATGTTGAGAAGAATTTTGGTGAAATGTGCTTTGTTCGATCACCCTTGATGTAACCTTCTTTGATTTGAGCTATGCAAGCAGCATTGTCTTTATAAATAATTGTCGGCTCCTTCTTGATCTGTTCTAATCCACATGCTTCTTGTATGTGAGTAATCATTGATCTCAACCACACGCATTCTCGACTAGCTTCATATAGTGCAATTAGTTCGGCATGATTTGATGACGTTGCTGTAAGTGTTTGCTTAGTTGACTTCCAAGAAATTGCTGTGCCACCATATGTGAATACATAACCTGCTTGAGATTTTGCTTTATGTGGATCTGATAGATATCCAGCATCAGCATACCCAACAAGCTGGGACTTTTGATCTTTCTGGTAGAAAAGACCTAAGTCTTGTGTCCCGCAAATATATCGAAATATGTGTTTTATTCCATTCCAGTGTCTACGTGTTGGGTTTGAACTATATCTTGCTAGTACATGTACTGAGAATGCAATATCAGGTCTCGTATTATTTGCAAGATACATAAGGGCACCGATCGCACTTAAGTATGGTACTTCTGGACCAAGTACTTCTTCGCCTTCTTCTTGAGGGCGGTAAGGATCCTTTTGAGGATCTAGCGGTCGGACAACCATGGGTATGCTAAATGGATGAGCTTTGTCCATATTAAAACGTACTAACATCTTCTGGATGTAGTTTGACTGATGGACGAATATACCGTTTCGTAAATGCTTAAACCGTAGGCTGAGACATAATTTTGTTGTGCCAAGGTCTTTCATCTCAAATTCTCTTTTTAATATATTAGCAGTTTTTTCTATCTCTTCAGGAGCTCCGATAATGTTTATATCATCAACGTAGACTGCTATTATAGTGAATTTTGAGAGTGATCTTTTTATAAAAACACATGGACTGATTACATCAGACTTGTATCCTTCTTTTTCGAGATATTCACTGAGCCGATTGTACCACATGCGGCCAGATTGTTTAAGACCATATAAAGATCTTTTTAGCTTTATGAAACACATGTCTCGAGGTATTGATTTTAATGCTTCGGGCATTTTTAATCCTTTAGGGATTTTCATGTAGATGTCATTTTCTAGTGTCCCGTACAAGTATGCGGTGACGACATCCATAAGTCTCATTTGAAGTCCTTCTGAGATTGCAAGGCCAATTAGAAATCTAAGGGTTATCGCATCCACTACAGGGGAATACGTTTCCTCATAATCAACTCCTGGGATTTGGGAAAACCCTTGTGCTACAAGACGTGCCTTGTATCGTACAATCTCATTCCTTTCATTTCTTTTTATAGCAAACACCCATTTATAACCTACTGGTTTGACGTCTATGGGTGTTCGGACTACAGGTCCGAAAACATTTCGCTTTTCAAGCGAACCTAACTCAGCCTTTATGGCCTCTTGCCATTTTGGCCAATCAACTCTGTGCATGCACACTTCTAGAGTTTTAGGTACATAATCATTTTCATTGATTACATCCGTTGCTATAGCATATGCAAATATATCATTAACACGTGTTTCATTTCGGTTCCATATTGTACTATTTTGTACATAATTGATAGAGATCTCGTTTTCGTTTGGTACCAGCGTGTCTTCTGGATTTTCATTTTCCTCTGGAGTTATATTTGTCTCTTCTGGGACATTTACCTCTTCTAGGGTTTCAGTTATTAAATTTTCACCAACTGATTTGTTCTGCTCTTTTCGCTTACGTGGGTTTTTATCTTTGGAACCTATTGGTCTCCCACGTTTTCTTTGTATGGTAATCGCTTCTGGGATTACTTCAATTCGAGCAGGTGCATTTGATGCTGGTATATGTGACTTTGTCACCCTATTTGTGTCTGTGAATGCATCTGGTAATTCATTTGCGATTCTTTGCAAATGTATAATCTTTTGGACTTCAGATTCACATTGACCACTTCGGGGGTCGAGATTTGATAATGATGATGCATTCCATGTTAACTCTTGTGTTACCAGTCTTTCTTTTGTCTTATCTCCCCTAAGACTGGGAATATTGTCTCATTAAACTGACAGTCAGCAAAGCGTGCTGTAAACATGTCACCCGTTAATGGTTCTAAATATTTAATAATAGACGGGGAGTTAAAACCGATGTAAATGCCCAGTCTTCTTTGTGGTCCCATAATGGTACGTTGTGGTGGCGATATTGGTACATATACCGCACAACCAAATATTTTGAGGTGGGACAGATTTGGTTCTCTTCCGGAGACCAGTTGTAATGGGGAGTATTCATGATCGGAAGTTGGTCTTAATCGGATTAGTGCAGAAGCATGTAAAATAGCATGTCCCAATGCAGAAGATGGCAATTTGCATCTCATCAGGAGAGGTCTAGCGATTATTTGTAATCGTTTAATTAATGATTCAGCTAAACCGTTTTGTGTATGAACATGAGCTACTGGATGTTCAACCTTTATCCCAATCGACATACAATAATCGTTAAAAGCTTGGGATGTGAATTCTCCTGCATTATCCACTCGTATGGTTTTAATTGGATTTTCAGGGAAACGAGCTCTCAACTGTATGATTTGCGCTAATAGTCGGGCAAACGCTACATTTCGAGTAGCTAAAAGACTCACGTGTGACCATCGCGATGAGGCGTCAATTAAGACTAAGAAATAGCGGAATGGACCACAAGGAGGATGTATTGGCCCACAGATATCCCCCTGGATTCTTTCCAAAAATGAGGGGTTTTCTTGTGTCAACTTAGTTTGTGAGGGCCGAGTTATGAGTTTGCCTAGAGAGCATGCCGCACATAATAAATCTTTTGATTGTAAGACTTTTAAATTTTTAAGAGGGTGCCCATTTGCATTCTTAATTATTCGCCTCATCATTATGTTACCTGGGTGACCTAGTCGGTCATGCCATATTGTGAATGTGTCTTTATCTAGTAACATATGGTTACTCACCACCATGTATGCTTCAATAGGAGTAATATTTGTATAATATAATCCAGAGGATAAAGCTTTTAGCTTTTCTACAACGGTATCTTTGGTATCTTTGCCATTTTCATTTGAAGTAATTTGTAAGTATTCAATATTATTTTCGGATGTTGTTTTGAGGTGGTAACCATTTTGTTGAATACTTTTAAAACTAAGTAAATTTCGTCTTGATTTACTAGAGTATAATGCATCATTTATAATTAGTTTAGTACCCGATGGTAATATGATGCTTGCTCTTCCAGAGCCTTCTATAAGATCACACACACCGGAAATAGTACCCACAAGTGTCTCTGCAGGAGACAACTCAGAGAAAAATTTCTTATGTTTGAGAATAGTGTTGGTGGTACCACTATCTACGAGACATTCATCACCAATGATAGCTTTATTTGAGCTTGTAAACATATTTCCTCTGTATTGATGAATATGTGGTGGAAGTAGAATTCCAAAAAAAAAAAACTGTAGAAGCAACCAAAACAAGAGAAAACGCCAACAAGCAGAATGAGTTAGAGCAGGGTGCTGATAACGTGAAATGAAAAATGAGAAGTGTATGAGAAGTGTGTGTCATTTCATTCATCAATCACACACACATATATATATATATATACAATAGTCAAAATGTAACTGAAAGTATAATGACTTAGGAGGAGAATTAGGAGGATAATTAAGGGAGAATATATCTGTATTTATAACAAAATGTGTGTTTTTTAGGTTTTTTTAGTTTTTTTTTATTGAACAGCTGATTTTATTGAAAGAACCGGCAAGCAAGTAGCTAGACCAAAGAAAAGAAATTACAAAACATTGAAGCTATACCAATCTGACCAATCTAACGAGTACATTTTTGCTCTATTTTTTACCCAAAGAAAGCTTGCGGATTTGATTTCTGCTAAGATTCTGGAGATATCCACTCGATTGCCGGAAAATATGGTGTTATTACATTGTTTCCAAAGGCTGCAGCATGCGGTTAAGACAATTGCTTGGACCATTTTCTTCAATGTAGCTGATCCCGCGAGGTTCTGATGGACGCGAAGCAGGTCTTCCGTTGTAAAAGCATAGATAGGAGCTATTTTGAGCCAGCTAGATACCATCTCCCATACGACTGAGCTAACGTAGCATTCTGCAAAAAGATGAGAACTTGATTCGTCTTTGTCTCCACAAAGTGGACAACTGATAGATGCCATGTTAATATTCCGGCATGCTAGTGCCACCCTGGTGGGAAGTCTGTCGAGAGCCAAACGCCACCCAAAGATGTTAACTTTGCGTGGAACCCATCTATTCCAAACAAAACTGTTGATCGTGGGATGTTGAGATGAACGAGAGAGGAGGCTTTTAATTGATTTTACCGAGAAATCCGAAGTCCATGACCAAGTGTCACTGGACTGTGATAGGGGTACATGCATAATAATGTTTGTGACCTCATCTAATTCCACACGTTCCTGCGATGAATACGGATCCCGGAGCCAGCACCAACTGATTCTGTTTCCGTTGTCATTATCCGAACACTGAAGCCGATCCCGAACACTTCATCCTTTGAATTTTTCCAGCAGATAAAGAGCAGGGAATCTTGAATTAAAGGGTGTATCCGAGGCCCAGGCATCAGTCCAGAATTGAACATCAGACCCGATCCCCACGTTGCACTTAAAAAGATTGTTGAGGTGCAAATGTCTTTATCCCGGAGGCTGGCTTCTTTCTTGATAATATTATTCCACACGCCCGATAAGCCCTTTTTTGAAGGAAGAAAGTTATCAACCTTCGGATTAAAATGGAGACATTTAATAATCGATCTCCAAAGCCTGTCGGGTTCTGTTTTATATCTCCAAGCCCATTTTGACAATAGACCACAATTCATATTATGTAGTGTATCCAAGCCGAGTCCCCCACTTCTAATCGACAGTGTTACATTGTCACACCCCGACCGCGTAAAACAACAAACCGTGGCGGAAACGTCGGTGAGTGTCGTAACGGAATCATTGTTTCATAACACATGGAAATTTAAGTTTTGTTTTATTAAATTGAAAGAGGTTACAATGTCTTATAAACAAAGAAACACAACTTAATTAACTAGTCTTGCATCTTTTATTGTCACTAAGGCCCTCGTCCAATCCTATGTTTGCATCATGATCATTTAATAACAGCACCTGAAACACATGTGAAAATAGGTACGTCAGCATAAAAATGCCTGTGAGATACATAGGTTTTATATAAATAGGATTCATGACTTGAAATTTTAAAGAAAAATGTTTAACAAAAATAGTCATGAACCTTAAAATATTTTTTTTTTTAGAAATCATACGAAAATTGATAAGAAAACAGATGATATAAAAGAATAATGCATGATTAAATAAATAATCAAGTAAAAATGAGTTTGTATAAAATATGTTGTTCGTAAAACAATGTTTTGTAAAGATATGATAATTGTGTAAAATGTAATATGTCAAAATTGAAATGGTTTAAATAACGCTACGACATGTAATATCATAAAAGCACTTATATATAGGAAGTACCAGCGGCGTATCCACCATGCTTTTATCATATTATACACGCCTCGTTATTTAAATCACTTACCCAAACAAACCACCAATGTAAAATGCTCATGTATAATCAATTTATACTTTGGCTTTGTAAATAACATATCAAACTATGCTTTGGTTTTGAAAATAACATATCAACTATGCTTTGGTAAATAATAAGGTCAATTAAAATATATGTTGGTTTTGTACATAGTATATCAAATTATACTTTGGGGAATAACATCATATATGGGAGCACATCTGTCGAAACCCGCGATCCCTGATCCCCGGGAACGGGCGGACGCGATCACAGAGTTTCGGTGGTATCAGGGTTATTTAGTCTTGCAGCGGAATTTACATCAGGACCGTAGTTAGGAAATGTTTATCAGAGTAAAACCACCGTATTTCATATTAATAATAACATGGGCAAAACCCAAGTTTCTTATTACAATACATTTATAGGAACAAACCCTATTTTATTTAATTTAAAACATCGTTTATTTGGTAACTTTTATAGCCACATTATTCCCAAGCCTTCAGTGCTCTCCAGCTGGCTTTTTACTAATTGGCTTTCACATTGGGTTACCTGAAACATGTTTTTAAAAATATTTGTCAGCGGGAAATACTGGTGAGTGAATCCCAGTTTAATCAAGTTTAAAGTCACAGTGAACAGTATTGAGAGCGATCACAATGTTTATGTCTACACAATTACTCCATTTGGTACTATCAATCCTGACTTGTGGGTCATATTACCCATTGGCTAACTCATTGTCCAATGGTAACGTATTGTCATCCCGACTTACTACTCGCAAGTAGTACAAATTTTGTATACAAAACCCCAACATACCGGCAGTAATTGAAGAACTACAAAGACTCAATCACTGCTAATTTTCATAGTAAAATATTTAAGGTTTTGTAAAATATTCTAAAAAGGTTATCAAAAAGAGGATAAACTCACATTGCTATCTTAGGCTTCTCGTAAGGTTTTCCTGGATATAATCTATAATTTATACAAATGTACTTTGATTAGTACCATAACCCTTTGAAATTATTAATGATACCCTCCCCGAGACGGCATTCCAACAACTACGTCGGGCAGAACCACGACAGTTGTTACGGAACCCTAAATCAATCGGCCAGCGTAACTATTATGAAGCTGGGGTTATAATACTTACAATGGAGCAGAACCTCGTTAATTAGGGGTATAGTACCTGACTATAATGCCTCTAATTCAGAAAGTGAGAGTGAGAAATGAAAAGTGAGCGACGGAAAACGAAACCCGACGGCCTTCTTATATAGTTGCTGATATTGACTCTCAGGCGGCCCGCGTAAGGTAAGGCTAAGCCTTACGCAACCCGCGTCAACACCGGTCAACATAATAGCTTAGCTGGGTTAGCTAGTAGGTCCGCCACAATGTTGACACGTGTCAGCACCGGATGTCTCCGCGTTTCATGGTCTCTAGCGGCCCGCGTAAGCGTAAGCTTAGGCTTACGCGGCCCTCCTTGACTAAAGGATTCAACGATATCAGGTTTAGACCCTGATACGGCCCGCGTGAGATGTTGGGGTGGGTCTACGCGGCCCGCCTCAACTAAACATTTCATGTTTTTAATTTATTTTATAACTATAACATAATTTGGGCTCGGTTTTCACATACGGGGTGTAATATAAGACATATAAGGGTATATTAACATATAACAGAGTGTCTGAATTATTATAAAGGCATTGGTTTTACCGAGGGTTGTTACATTCTCTCCACATTATTTAGAGCTCGTCCTCGAGATCTACTGGAATAAATGCGGATATTTCTTTTGTATTTCTGATTCGAGCTCCCATGTGTATTCAGGTCCTCTTTTGGAGTCCCACTTCACTTTGACTAGAACTAGTCTCTTATGCTTGAGATTCTTGACTTTCCAGTCTTCAATTTGTAGAGGTCTTTCTACAAACTTGAGTTGTTCATTTACCTCTATATCCTTAAGAGGTACTATTAATGATTCATCAGCTAAACACTTTTTAAGATTTGATACATGAAATACATCATGTATTCCTGCCATTTCCTCTGGCAGTTGTAGCTGATAGGCTACTGGTCCTATTCTTCTAATAATCTTAAAAGGTCCAATATACCTGGGACTTAGCTTTCCTCGTTTGATGAATCTTACCACTCCTTTCCAAGGAGAGACTTTCAATAATACTTTATCTCCTACTTGAAATTCCAATGGTTTTCGCCTGTTATTAGCATAACTTTTCTGTCTATCACGTGCTGCTTTTAGTCGTTCCTTGACTTAAATTATCTTGTCAGTTGTCTCTTGCACTATCTCAGGTCCAGATAGTTGCTTTTCCCCAATTTCTGCTCAACAGACTGGGGTTCGACACTTTCTTCCATAAAGTGCTTCAAATGGTGCCGCATTGATACTTGTGTGATAACTATTATTATAGGAAAATTCTATTAAAGGTAATTGATCGTCCCAATTACCTCCAAAATCAATTACACAAGCTCTAAGCATGTCCTCCATTGTCTGAATTGTCCTTTCACTTTGTCCATCCGTTTGTGGATGATAAGCTGTACTCAACTTTAATTTAGTTCCCATTGCCTTTTGGAAACTTGACCAAAAATGAGATGTAAAGCGGCTATCCCTATCAGAAACAATTGATAAAGGAATGCCATGTAAAGAAACAATTTCATTTACATACAATTTAGATAATTGTTCCATACTAATTGTTTCCTTCATTGGTAAGAAATGAGCTGACTTAGTTAACCTATCTACAATCACCCAGATTGTATCATTTCCTTTCCTAGTTTTGGGTAATTTAGTAACAAAATCCATTGTTATTAATTCCCATTTCCAAACTGGCATTTCTAATTGTTGTAACAAACCTGAGGGTTTCTGATGTTCAGCTTTAACTTGTGAACAAGTTAAACATTTAGAAACATAAGCTGCTATGTCTTTCTTCATTCCTATCCACCAGAAATTTTCCTTAAATCCTGGTACATTTTATCACTTCCTGGATGCATCGTATATTTAGATTTATGGGCTTCCTCTAATATGCGATGACGTAGATTTCCTAATTTAGGTATCCACATTCTCTTTTCATGGAATCTCCAAATTCCATCTGTTCCTTGTTTTAATTCTTTTAACATACCTTTTAACTTTTCAGTATCTTCCTTGATTACTGACTCTTGTGCTTCTCTTATTTGATTATTTAAATCTACTTGCATATTTAATTTAAGAGAACGTACTCTTCTTGGCTTTTCATGACACTTTCGGCTTAAAGCATCTGCCTCTACATTTGCTTTTCCTTCATGATACTGGATATCACAATCATAATCATTAAGAAATTCCATCCAACGTCTTTGTCTCATATTCAACTCCTTTTGCTTGAAGATATACCTTAAACTCTTATGATCAGTAAATATGGTAAACTTACTACCATAAAGGTAATGTCTCTAAATCTTAAGAGCAAAAATTATAGCTCCTAATTCTAAATCATGGGTTGAATAATTCTCTTCATGATTCTTAAGTTGTCTAGATGCGTAAGCTATAACTTTCTGACGTTGCATTAATACACATCCATAACCTAATTTAGAAGCATCACAGTAGACTATAAAATCTTTAGTTCCTTCTGGTAATGCTAATATGGGTGTATGGGTCAATCTTTGCTTAAGGATTCTAAAGGCTTCTTCTTGTTTTACTCCCCATTCAAACTTAACAGATTTACAGGTTAGCTTAGTTAAGGGAATGACTATTCTAGAAAAATCCTTAATAAACCTTCTATAATAACCGGCTAATCCTAAGAAACTTCTAACCTCAGTTGGTGACTCAGGGGTTTTCCATTTAGTAATTGCCTCGATTTTTGTTGGATCTACATGAATTCCTTCATGATTAACTAGGTGTCCAAGGAATTGTACCTGTTCTAACCAAAATTCGCACTTAGAAAACTTAGCATAAAGCTTTTCTTTTCTTAATAGACTTAAAAGTGCGTGCAAATGTCTTGCATGATCCTCTTTACTCTTAGAGTAAATTAGAATATCATCTATGAATACAATTATGAATTTATCCAAATATGGCTTACATATTCGGTTCATCATGTCCATAAATGCAGCTGGGGCATTGGTTAAACCAAATGGCATGACAGTAAATTCATAATGACCATACCTTGTTCTAAATGCGGTCTTAGGAATGTCCTCTTCCTGTACCTTTAATTGATGATATCCTGATCTTAAATCGATTTTAGAGAAAAATCGAGCTCCTTGTAGCTGATCAAACAGATCATCGATTCTTGGTAATGGGTACCGATTCTTAATCGTAACCTTGTTTAATTCACGGTAGTCAATGCACATACGCATTGATCCGTCCTTCTTTTTAACAAAGAGTATTGGCGCTCCCCATGGCGACGAACTTGGCTGTATAAATCCTTTTTCTAACAATTCGTCTAATTGTTTCTTCAATTCTTGCATTTCAGCGGGTGCCAAACGATAAGGTGCTTTGGCAATTGGTGATGTTCCTGGTAGTAGGTGAATTCTGAATTCAACTTCTCTATCTGGAGGTAGTCCTGGTAATTCTTCTGGAAAGACATCTGAAAACTGAGATACTACTGGAATATCTTTTAGTTCTTTTCCTTTAGTGTTAGTGATTATAGAAATCAAATACACTATAGAACCTTTTCTCATACAACTTGCAGTTTTCATCACAGAAATGAATTTAGTAGATCTAGAAGATTTATCTCCTTTAATTGTGATCATTTTACCTTTTTGTGAATTTACTTGAATTAACTTTTGATCACACAAAATATTGGCTTTATTGGCTATTAACCAATCCATTCCTAAAACAACATCAAATCCTACCAGATTCATGGGATAAAGATTTGCAATAAATTTCTGATTTGAAATTTCTATACTTGCTCCCTGCAAGATTTCAGAAATTCTAACAGTTTCTCCATTGGCTGTCTCTACTAAGCATTCATGTGGTAGTTTAGTTAATGATTGATTTAGTAAGATGCAAAACGATGTATTAATAAAACTTTGGTTTGCACCAGAGTCAAATAATACTTTAGCAAAGACATCATTAACTAAAAACGTACCAGCTATAACATCTGGAATCATCTTGGCTTCTTCTGCAGTCAGAACAAATGCTCTAGCATTTTTAGTATTCTTGTTATCTGTGGCTGGAGCTAACTTCGGACAATTTGGCCTGATATGACCTTTTTCTCCACAGTTGTAGCATAATCCATTACTGGTTTTCTTCCTACAATTTTCTTCCTTCTGTCCTGGCCTCTTGCAATAATTACAGAGAGTAGAGCATTTTCCCGAATGCTTTTTCTAGCAAACCTTGCAGTATGTTGCAGAGGTAGAACCCATATTCCTACGATTGTAATTTCCAGAACGAAATTCTTGAGTCAATTTATGGGTTAGGTTTCTCCTTTGATCCTCTTCTCGGGTACGGACTAATTCGTCAGTCAAGGTAATGGCTAGTTCTACAGCTTCTTCTATGGTTTGAGGTCTAGCTGCCTTGACTACATGTCTTATTTCTCCGATTAATCCCTAGATATAACGGGAGATTAACACTGGTTCTGGTGAAGCAAGAGTTGGCACTATTCTAGCATATTCGAAGAATAACTTAGTGTACCCCTTGCTATCCACACCAGTCATTCTAAGATTTAGGAATTTGTTTGCTATCTGTTCTTTTTCATTAGGAGGGCAGAATTTTCTTTCTACCTTGTCTTTAAATTCTTCCCATCCCATATTATAAGTTCTATCACTTCCTTTTGTTTGGAGGATAGTGTTCCACCATTCTAGTGCTGCATTCTTAAACAGATTAGAAGCAAACAGTATCTTATCTTCTTCAGCACACTTACTTATCCTTAAGACTGCCTCAGTCTTTTCTATCCAGTTTAAGGTTGCAATGGCCCCTTCATTGCCCGAGAATTCCATTGGTTTACAAGACCATAATTCTTTATAAGAACAACCGTAAGGCACAGTTCTTCTTCTTTTGGGAATGGGCATTTGAAGTACAGGTCCATTGTTCACGCTGTTTTCTGGTTCACTTGGTCGCTTACTGCTATGCTTACTTTTATTATCAACATCTTTAACAGTTTGAAGTATAAATGGCATTGCATCTATAATTCCCTGTGCTACTATATGTTGGATAGCACTATTGTCCACTTGATTGTTATTGATGCTTGGATTCTCATTAACCACGTTAATGTTACTCTGGTTATCATTATTCAGATTTCCTTGATTTCCTTCGTCGGCCATCTGAATTTTAAACATTTATCCCATATTAATATCACAAATAATAGGTAATATAGTTAATCACATGACACGCAATCTAACCAAAATCGTCGATCATTGCGACTTGTACTCTCTTTTCATATACTATGCGTCTATTACACACTAGTACAGAAATAAAGATTACAATACCAACAGAAATAAAATAGTAATATGCATCCGTACACACATATCTTATTTTATTTTATTATATTGTATTTTTATTATTATTACTACTACCATTTCCTCTATCTCATTCACGGATATGGATTTATCCAAAAATCCATATTGCGTTCGTCGTATTTCCATACGAGACGTTCTCCCACCTGACGCATTCTCTCACTGTTTTCTAAAATTTCCTCCCCAAAAGTCCTAAGTTCTTGAACGTTTTCTGCACTCATTGGGGGTGCAGGTTCTCGGACTGGGTTTGGAATCTGGGGTGCGGATTGCTGATATGGGGGTGACAGTTCCTGAAATCGGTAAGGATCCTCTAATATCTCCCTAATATAGTTATCATGGTAATAGGGATCTAAAGGGTCCATACTTGGGTAGGCTTCTATGTTCTGTATGGGTGGATAATCCTGGATAGGGTAACATTGCACAAAGTCCCTATTGTTGTCCCACCAGGGGTCGTAATTCGGGTCTAGGGGATTCGGTGCAGACACCCTAGGGATTTCTTCTGGATTAAAGTCGTGCATCTCCACTTGGTTTTCCTGATTTTCTATTTCCATGGGTTGTTCTGGGTTTTGTGGTTGTGGGGCTACTAATTGTTCCAGACTTGGGTCAGCAGCAGTTGTAGCTAGGATATAGAAATTAGCTAGGCTTCTATTAAGCATATCCTGTGTATGGGCATCTGTCTCTCGCTTAATAGCTGCTAAAGCCCTTTGCTGTTGCAGTTTTCGCATTCTCTTCCTACGAGCAAAAGCTTCTTTACTGAACCATCCTCGTTTCTTATTAGGAAATGGTTCTTTAGATTGGGCTCTAAAAGCAAATATTCCATCTTCCTGATCAGCAGAATACCCTGAAAGGGCAGGTTGTGATGATGTACCTTCACTCCTAGGTGAATCAGCTAACTGACGATTCACGTCTGATGGTCCTTGATCACTCATACTTAAAACTAACAAATAGTCAAATAACACATAACAAATAATTACTGTTATGCACGTATTTCTGTAATTTATTTCCTAACACAAATTTTAGAATTTAAGTGTCAGCAGAACACTTCTTTGGCTCAGACCAGTGGCTAGGCTCTGATACCACCTTCAGTCGCAACCCCCGATCCCTGATCCCCGGGAACGGGCGGATGCGATCACAGAGTTTCGGTGGTATCAAGGTTATTTAGTCTTGCAGCGGAATTTACATCAGGACCGTAGTTAGGAAATGTTTATCAGAGTAAAACCACCATATTTGATATTAATAATAACATGGGCAAAACCCAAGTTTCTTATTACAATACATTTATAGGAACAAACCCTATTTTATTTAATTTAAAACATCGTTTATTTGGTAACTTTTATAGCCACATTATTCCCAAGCCTTTAGTGCTCTCCAGCTGGCTTTTTACTAATTGGCTTTCACATTGGGTTACCTAAAACATGTTTTTAAAAATATTTGTCAGCGGGAAATACTGGTGAGTGAATCCCAGTTTAATCAAGTTTAAAGTCACAGTGAACAGTATTGAGAGCGATCACAATGTTTATGTCTACACAATTACTCCATTTGGTACTATCAATCCTGACTTGTGGGTCATATTACCCATTGGCTAACTCATTGTCCAATGGTAACGTATTGTCATCCCGACTTACTACTCGCAAGTAGTACAAATTTTGTATACAAAACCCCAACATACCGGCAGTAATTGAAGAACTACAAAGACTCAATCACTGCTAATTTTCATAGTAAAATATTTAAGGTTTTGTAAAATATTCTAAAAAGGTTATCAAAAAGAGGATAAACTCACATTGCTATCTTAGGCTTCTCGTAAGGTTTTCCTGGATATAATCTATAATTTATACAAATGTACTTTGATTAGTACCATAACCCTTTGAAATTATTAATGATACCCTCCCCGAGACGGCATTCCAACAACTACGTCGGGCAGAACCACGACAGTTGTTACGGAACCCTAAATCAATCGGGCAGTCTAACTATTATGAAACTGGGGTTATAATACTTACAACGAAGCAGAACCTCGTTAATTAGGGGTATAGTACCCGACTATAATGCCTCTAATTCAGAAAGTGAGAGTGAGAAATGAAAAGTGAGCGACGGAAAACGAAACCCGACGGCCTTCTTATATAGTTGCTGATATTGACTCTCAGGCGGCCCGCGTAAGGTAAGGCTAAGCCTTACGCGGCCCGCGTCAACACTGGTCAACATAATAGCTTAGCTGGGTCAGCTAGTAGGTCCGCCACGATGTCGACACGTGTCAGCACCGGATGTCTCCGCGTTTCATGGTCTCTAGCGGCCCGCGTAAGCGTAAGCTTAAGCTTACACGGCCCGCCTTGACTAAAGGATTCAACGATATTAGGTTTAGACCCTGATTCGGCCCGCGTGAGATGTTGGGGTGGGTCTACGCGGCCCGCCTCAACTAAACATTTCATGTTTTTAATTTATTTTATAACTATAACATAATTTGGGCTCGGTTTTCACATACGGGGTGTAATATAAGACATATAAGGGTATATTAACATATAACAGAGTGTCTGAATTATTATAAAGGCATTGGTTTTACCGAGGGTTGTTACAACATCAAATTATACTTTGGAAGTATATCGAAATATACAAAAGAAAATGTGATTTAGTATTCATTCAAACCTTAGTGTATCAAACTACACCTTAGAGACTATAGAAATAGCACAAAGACAATTTCTATTTGGATAAAAATTGGTTTCTGACATTCCATACAACAGGAATGGGGTGTCTAGTCCTATAGCGCTATATCATACTACCAATCGGTTTGGTGAATGTATAAAATAAGTACAACCCAACAATTAATTTTATAATCTTTGCAAAATTAGTGTTTAAACCATAGATAATCATTCAGTTTGTCAAAAGATAAGTACTAGCATGTATAATCAATTTATACTTTGAAATCATGAAAATATCAATTAAACACACATGTTTCACCCCAAAACATTTGAAAACAGTAAAAGAGGGGACTATGTACTCACTTGAGGATGCTTATAAGTCTTGAATAACAACCAAGCAAAGCTAGAGGGATCACGGAAATCAAACGGCACCTAATATAGGTAACTATATTAATAAACTGGACCTAAATCGGAAGATCGGATAGGACGAGGTTTCGTAAACCAAATGAGTATGGGAACTCATGTAATATGGTTTAACAAAGCCTACATTCTAACTCGAAACCTAACCTAAGTGCTTACGACCCATTACGACTCGTCTAGGTATCTTACGATACTTTAACGCGTCGTTCGCGTAAAACGCGTTTGGACCGCCTAATTAGTCCTATGATAAGTTTTATATGCCTTAACATGTCTAATAATGTTACCTAATCAGTTTATATATCAAAATTTAGGTTACGTATGCTTAAAATGAATTTAAGCGTAAAAAGGGCATTTTGGTCATTTTCCTAAGGCATATAAACTACCTATCATACAGCTAACTAAACGAAGTGACCATAAGGTATAACCTCGAAAGGTTATTCCCTAAACAACTATGGTCACAAAATATGTTTGGTCGGATCCTAATGATCGACCAAACGGGTCGGGTTCGAAAGTCTAGCGGTTGTTTAGACCGCTTATCTTACGACCCTATATAAGCACTAAATCTAAATTGACGAGTTAAACATGTTAAAACATGTTTAACGAAGTTAGAAAAACAGGTTTGATATCAAAACAAATGGTTCTGATACCCAAGAATAGTTTGGTTGCAAAATACGCATCAACGCGTATTTTGACCGAAACTATAACTCGTCACTACGCCTAATCAACGTGGTAATCAGTAGGTATAGTCACAAGGGACTATAACCATCGTGATTACGCTCACGTTGCAAAGTTCAAACGAACTTTGTGTTGACCAAAGACTGGTCAAAGCAAAAAGTCAAACACTGCTTGACTTTCACGCTTAAAAAGCACGAAAGAAACTTACAAAAGGTCCAAGCTAGGAAGATCTTGATCCAATTTTCTCAGGTATGAAGTGTTAAACCTCAACTTAGAGCAATTCGAATCAGATTGTGAGGAATGAATGAAAACTTGTGGGTATTTATAGAATTTCCACAACCGTTAGGATCGTTCCTCGTAATTCGTGCTTTGATCTTGGCCTTACACTTGGGCACATGGTTTTAAAAACAATGGGGACATGAAATACCATCAAACGGTATTGCAAATCTATGATTAAAACCATCAAAAACAGGCTGGAAAGCCAGATTCAATGTTTCTGATCTGGGCTGCTGACGCGGGCCACGTAAGAATAAGCTTAGGCTTACGCCCCAGGCCTAGCAAGTTTCACAGATTTACAATTTTAGTCCCTGAATGCCCAAAACTTGGTTTTTGATGCATATTTGACACGTTTAAGCCCCGTTAACCCCATTTCAAAGCTCTAAAATGATGTTAAAGTATAGGGAACTTAAATATGCTCAAAAACATCTCGGATGTCGGTTCGTTTGGTCGTACGGTTGCATTGTTCGGTTAATTACGATGAAACTCGAACGGACGCGAAAAACGATCCAAATTACGTGACGAATGGAATTTTATCATGAAAATCACTAAAATAAAATATTTTAATAATTACATAAATTTTTGGATCTCCAGATATATTCAGAACGTAAGATATGCGCGAAAATGCAAATTTATGCACTTTTTGACGCTTTTAGTCCCTGTTGATCAAATAAGTTTATTTTTGCGCACCAAACACCTCTAAGCCTATTTCTAAGATATGTAAAGGATATTTAGGGCATGTTTAACTTATGATCAATTTCCGAAATGTTCGTTACAGTACGAATCGGCATACTTTTGCAGTTTGTCGAAATTAGTCCCTATAAGCGAATAAACTTGATTTTGACACACCAAACCTTCCAAAACTTATTTCTAAGTTATGTAAAGGTTATTTAAGGTATGTTAAGCCTATGTCACTGTTCCGGAGTGTTTGTCGCGTTAAACTAATTACATTTACGCATCAGTTCGCGTATAACTTTCTAGAAAGCGATTTAGAGCTCGAAATCGAACAAGAATTGATATGTGCAAATGATACACATATTTATAAAAATCTCAAGTATGAAATACAATGTTTCATTGATTTGATATTTTTTTGATGGCCGTGGAGGCACAGATGTCAGATACATGATCCCATCGGACCCAATGCATCCTATTTCTTGCTTCCGTGTCCCCCCATAAGAAATTCCTTCTTATTTTTTCCAATTTATTTATCACATTCCGAGGTGCTTGGTAGAGAGAGAAGTAATACAGAGGTAATGAGTCAAGGATATATTTGATGAGCGTTAATCTTCCTCCAATCGATAAAGTATTGGCCTTCCATAGTGAGAGTCTTGCTTCAAAAGTTTCTCTAACCGATGCCCAATTGGCGTATTTGTTCATATTCCCACCCACCTTGAGACCAAGATACATAAAGGGAAAAGAGCCGGATTTACACCCAAGCCAAAGAGCCATGTAATCACATTCAGTCGAGGTGGTCCCGACACCGTATAGACATGACTTAGAGAGATTAATTTTAAGTCCGGAGACTAGAAAAAAGCATCTCATAAGTCTCCTGATGTTAACAATATTTTCTTCCTCCCAGGCACCCAAGAGCATAACATCGTCAGCGAATACGAGATGTGATACAATGGGGCCGTTGTTCGGAAGAGATATCCCTTTAATAGTACCCGCCGATATTGCACTAGTCATGAAGCTTGAGAGTTCTTCCATTGCAAGAATGAAAATGAAAGGTGAGAGTGGGTCACCTTGCCTCACCCCTCTAAAGCATTAGAACTCCTCGGTTGGGGAGCCATTTGTAACACCCCAATCGCGTAATATATAACAACACGCGGCGAAATACATTGGGGAGTCACGTTACAAATTGTTTCATAACACATGGCTCATAAAGTTTTGTTTTATTGAGTTTAACAGATTACATTGTTTATTGCATAACAATTGTCTTGTATATTTTAAAGTCAGTAAGGCCCAAGTCTGCCCTTTGTGAAGCATGCTCATAGTCAAACGTAAACACCTGAAACACATGTGAAATTAGGTACGTCAACATAAAAATGCATGTGAGATACATAGGTTTTTGTTAATGAAGGATTCATGACTCGTAGTTAAAAGAATTGTTTAACAAAAGTAGTCATGAACCTTATAAAACTATTTTCTTTTATAAAATCATATGAAAATCGAATTGAAAATCATATGATATATAAAAGAATAATGCATGGTTAAATAAATAAACAAGTAGAAATGAATTTGTGTAAAATGTGCCATTTGTAAAACAATGTCTTGTAAAAAATATGTTATTTGAATAAAAATGTATCATGTCTTTGTCGAAGTGGTCTAGATAACGATGCGATATGTAATATCATAAAAGCACTTATATATAGGAAGTACCAGCGGCGTATCCACCATGCTTTTATCATATTACACACGCCTCGTTATGTAAATCACTTATCAATAACCACCCAAAATGTCTTGTTTAAACTAATGTCAAAATGTTTATGTGTAAACAATGCCCAATGTCAAGTGTAAACCATGTCCTGTATAATCAAATGTAATGTATGGCAAGTAAAAAGTATTTACTCAAACCATATGTATAATGTCAATGTGTAACCAAATATCATGTATGGTGAATAAAAAGTATTTACTCAATCCCATATGTAAAATGTACAAAATAATTGTCTTTGAATAACACATGGCTGGGATTGAGTAAATACTTTTTATTCACCATACATGATATTTGGTTACACATTGACATTATACATATGGTTTGAGTAAATACTTTTTACTTGCCATACATTACATTTGATTATACAGGACATGGTTTACACTTGACATTGGGCATTGTTTACACATAAACATTTTGACATTAGTTTAAACAAGACATTTTGGGTGGTTATTGATAAGTGATTTACATAACGAGGCGTGTGTAATATGATAAAAGCATGGTGGATACGCCGCTGGTACTTCCTATATATAAGTGCTTTTATGATATTACATATCGCATCGTTATCTAGACCACTTCGACAAAGACATGATACATTTTTATTCAAATAACATATTTTTACAAGACATTGTTTTACAAATGGCACGTTTTACACAAATTCATTTCTACTTGGTTATTTATTTAACCATGCATTATTCTTTTATATATCATCTGATTTTCAATTTGATTTTCATATGATTTTATAAAAGAAAATAGTTTTATAAGGTTCATGACTACTTTTGTTAAACAATTCTTTTAACTACGACTCATGAATCCTTCATTAACAAAAACCTATGTATCTCACAGGCATTTTTATGTTGACGTACCTAATTTCACATGTGTTTCAGGTGTTTACGTTTGACTATGAGCATGCTTCACAAAGGGCGGACTTGGGCCTTAGTGACTTTAAAATATACAAGACAATTGTTGTGCAATAAACAATGTAATCTGTTAAACTCAATAAAACAAAACTTTATGAGCCATGTGTTATGAAACAATTTGTAACATGAATAAACCTAAGTTTAAATCAAAAGTTGTGTTTTGCAGAAACCAATGCTTTATGGATACTAAAATTTTTGCAGTAATGTTTATCGCATACATTCAAGACTTGCGACTGTCGGACAAACCCTTAACAAGTTAAAGGTTTATCAAATATGTTTTCGGATTTTGTCATTCCCTACTTCCAAACAAACCTAGGAAGTCGGGAACGGGATTTGTCAAGTCCTATGGTAGCATTACATACTACCGAGCGGCGTGATCAAAGTTAATGAATGTATTATTGTCCCGTTAAACATACCAAATGTCATAACCAATGTAAGCATGCTATGTGAAAACCATGTACTAAGTATGCTAAGTAAACATACATAGTATAAATGTCCATGAAATCAATTGTGCCCATATGCTGAGTAAACATATGCAGCAGAAATGTAATGTAAATCAATGTGTCCATATGCTGATTAAACATATGAAACAAAAGTGTTTATGAAATCAATGTGCTAGCATGCTCAGTCAACATACATAGCAAAACATAATTGAAATCATGTACTATAGGTGTACTAAGTGAACATAGCATGTTTATGTTATAAAAAGCAACGAAAGCATGAAAGTAACAAGTATGCACATGTGTCTCACCCCAAAATATTTAAAAGCGGTAAAAGAGGGGACTATGTACTCACTTGGGATTTCTTAATAGTCTTGGAATAAAGACCAAATAAAGCTTGAAGGATCACGGAATCAAACGGCACCTAATTATAGGTAACTATGTTAATAATCGGATCCTAAATCGGGAGATAGGATATAATGAAGTTCTATAAATCAAATGAGTATTGGAACTCATATGGCATGATTTAATAGACCTAACATTCTGATTAGAAAGTTATCCTAAGTGCTTTTGACCCGTTTCGACCCGTTAAGGTAGTTTAAGCTACTTTAACGTGTCGTTTGCGTAAAACTAAGGTCGGATGGTTATCTATGTCATTTGTAAAGTCTTACATGCCCAATTATGTTTAAAAATGTTATTAAATCAGTTTAGATGTCAAAAACTTGATCACATATGCTAAATATGAATTTATGCTCAAAAAGGGCATTTTGGTCATTTTTAATGGGCATATAAACGACTTAACGAATAACTAACCAACCTAAGTGATCATAAGGTATAACTTCAGTAGGTTATTCCCTATGCAACTATGATCACTAAATATGTTTGGTCGGATCCTAATGATCGACCAAACGGGTCGGGTTCGAAAGTCTAAGTGGTTGTCGAGACCGCTTGACTTACGACCCTAAACAAGCACTAAACTAGTAGTGACGAGTTAAACATGTTTAACTAAGTTAGAAAACTGATTTGGTATCAAAACAAAGTGTTTTGATACCTGAAAATAGTTCCGTCGTAAAATGCGCATAAATACGCATTTTGACCGAAACTTTGACTCGTCACTACGACTAGTCAACGTGGTAATCAGTAGGTATAATCGCTAGGGATTATAACCATCGTGATTACGATCACGTTGCAAAGTTCAATTGAACTTTGATTTGACCAATTGATGGTCAAAATCGAAAGTCAAATTGTTAGTCAAACTGTTTGACTTTCAGCTTTAAATAGCTGAAAATAAAGACTAGCCATGAAAGAACACTTACAAGGCTCTAATGGCTGAAAGATTGAACTAGAAGAACTCAGGTAGGTGGCTCCCAAAGATGGAATCCTCCACTTAGAATCCAAGAGAGAAGAAATAATGGAAATGAGCAAAGAATGCAATGGAAATCAAGGCTATTTATACTAGTTAAATGATAGTAGGATCATTACATGTGTTTGTGTATTGCCCAAGTAATAAATCTTGACCCTACAAGTGTTATGGCCAGCTTGCATTACTTAGAGAAGTGTTAACTTGGTGCCAAAACAAAGGAATTTGCATGAAAGTCCCTAAGAAACAAGCTGGTAGCTGAAAACAGACTTTCTGTCGACAGGGGGCTGTGGCGTGGCGCGACAGCAGACCCCCTTGGTCGTCGCGTGGTGCGAGGGCAGGGCTGCAACTTCCAGAAATTTACGCTTTCGGTCCCTGCACACACATACTTGCATATTTGACGTATTTAACCTCCGTTAAGCCATTTTCAAGGATCTACAAGGACGTCAAAGTATAGGGGACTTGAAATATGCTTGGAAAAATCACGGATGTCGGTTCGCTTGGTCGTACGATCGCGTTATTCGGTTAATTACGACGACACTCGAACGAACGCGAAAACGATCCAAATTAAGCGACGAATGGTATTTTTGCATTCCTATCACTAAAATAAAATATTTTAGTGACTACAAAAATTTTTGGATGTTCGGATGTGGTCAGAACGTAAGATATGCGCGTAAATGCAAACTTACGCAATTTTTGACGCTTTTAGTCCCTGTTGATCAAATAAGCATATTTTCGCATACCGAACCCCTAAAAGTTTATTTCTAAGCTATGTTAAGGTTATTTATGGTATGTTTAGATTATGATCATGTTCCGGAATGTACGTTGCCATAAGAAACGGCAGACTTTTGCAGTTTGACGCAAATAGTCCTTGTGGGCGAATAAACTTGTTTTTGCCATACAAAACCATTCAAAACTTATTTCTAAGTTATGTAAAGGTTATTTAAGGTATGTTAAGCTTATGTCACTATTCCGGAGTGTTTTTCACGTTAAACTGATTACGTTTACGCATCAGTTTGCGTATAACTTTCCAGAAAGCGTTTAAGGGTTTGAATTTGAACAAGGATTGATATGTGTAAATATCATAGATAACTACACAATCCAAGAAATAAAGCACAAGGTTTTATTGCTTATGATATTGTCCGGGATTAGTTAGTGATAACTGTAGGGACAGTTGTCACACCATTAACGAGTACCGAGGAACAAGAAGAGACAAGTATACCATGAATCCAAAGGATCCATAATTCAGGGAAGTTCATTTGTCGAAATACCGACAAGATGAAGCTACAACTAATCGTATCGAATGCCTTTTTGAAGTCAATCTTGAATACGAAGGCTTTAGCCTTTGCACGTTTTATCCAAGAGATGATTTCATTTGTAATGAGTGGCCCATCCAATATGTTCCTATCCGATAGGTAAGCCGATTGTTCTTCCGATATTACTGACCCGATAACCATTTTGAGGCGGTTCGCTAGAACTTTCGAGATAACCTTACTAATGCAACCAATGAGATTGATAGGCCTGTAATCATTAAGGTTCTCCGGGTCGTTCACCTTTGGGATTAGAGTAATAAATGAGGAACTACATCCTTTTGATAATTTGCCCGTTTCATGAAATCTAACTAGGATGTTATAGAAGCCGTCCCCCAATAGATCCCAATAGTGCTTAAGAAATGTGAAGTTGAAGCCATCCGGTCCAGGGGCCTTGTCTCCACCACAGTCCCAAATTGCATTTTTTACTTCATTAAAAGAAAAAGGGGGAGATTAGGGACATACCCTGCGAATCTGAGAGCTTCTTAATGTGGTGACATGTGAAGTTCGGCCTAGTAGTGTATGGCTCCATGAATTTTTCCTCAAAGAATCTTCGGACCTCTTCCTTGATCCGTTGGGGTTCGGTGCACCACACCCCGTCTATGTATAACCCATTCATCCTGCTCCTCGATATCCTGCTGTTGATAAACCCATGAAAGAAGGCCGAGTTCTCGTCTCCTTCCACTGCCCATTTGACCCGTTATTTTTGATGTAGTTCTTTGAGCCGATTATCTTTGATCATATTCACTTTATTCTTGTTTTCGGTATAATCTGTTTTTTCTTATTCTGAAAGGTCACGAGTCTCGCATAGGAGATCCAATCTTTTTATTACCACTTCCGATTTGTTAAGGCATTCATTCTCGTCTCTTTTGGTCTGTTTGTTCCATTCTTTGACTGCTTTTTTTATGAACCTTAATTTTTCTGCAAGTGAGACATCAGGAGGTCCAGAAAAATTACCAGAACTTACCGAGGAGCGAACTACAGTATCGAGACCCGGTTTAGATAGCCAAGCATTAAAAAATTTGAAAGGTATTGGGCCGAAGTCGTTAGATGTAGTGATGAGAATTAACGGACAGTGATCCGAGAGATTCCTCGGTAACGTCCGTAAAGATAACGTCGGCCATAACCCCCAAAATTTATCGCATACTAACATACGATCAAGTTTTCTCATCTTGTTTCCACCATCCAGCCATCTAGTGAACTTAGATCCATTCATAAGATACTCTGCAAGATTGCTTCGTAAATGAATGAGTTAAAGTCCGCCGCAGGGGCAGGGTCAAAAGAACAATTCTTTCTTTCGTCTGCAGATCTAACTTGGTTAAAATCACCAAGGATAATCCAAATACCTCCACGTGTATCTTTTAGATCTTTAATGTGTTCCCATATAGTTCTTTTGGCGGAGTTAGACTGCGGAGCGTATACATTCATCACATGAACTTGTTCAGTTTTACCCCTGATAGTACCACAGAACAGCAGATAGTGCCTATGCTTGATAGTAGCTATCCTGTTGAAGATGCCAGGATCCCATAAACACGCAATACCCCCCGATCTACCCTCCGAGTTAACCCAATCCGAATCCAAAGGACAATTACCCCAAAGTCTTTTGAAATTTATTTTCATCCCATCTGCATACATTGTTTCCTGAATTGCGATGAGGCTAATCCCATGGTCCCTTTTAATGTTCTTAATCCAGGAAGCCTTCTGGACATTGCCCACCCCCTAATATTAATTGTGAGATAATTCATTGATTCACAGTGTTTACACACTATCCCCTAACAATTCCTTCAATCAGATTCATGAAACTTTCAACATGCATACCTGTCGTACTGCCCACCTGAATCGTGGCATTTGTTTCATCCGGATTACTTGTAGGATCCCCATCGATATGCGAGGGATGCGACGGCGACATGGCATCCATTTGTTCATCCCCTGGAGCATCTTCATTCTCTTGAGGTTGGAAAAGATTATCTGTAGGATGGGGGGGATTTCTCGGGCAGCGTGTCAACGGTGTCATCATCGTTACTCGGAGGACCAGCAGGAGTAATAATGGGCGACGGTGGGGGACAGTTTGAGCTTGGGCGGAGATAGTCAGGATAATCTGGAAGGGGAAAGGAGAAAGCGGCCGAGGGTGTCACGGGCTCATATCTGGGCCTTTTAGCTGTTGGCTTCCTTGGGCTTGAACCTTGTCCAGGAGATGAGTTGGGCTTATTACCACGAGACCCAAAGATGGTATGCTTAGATTTGTTATTAGGTTTAACTGCAACAGGGGGAACACTAGTAACATTCGCATTAAAAACAGACTGACGTGCCCATGACATTATAGCCTAGTGGCATCTTGGGGTGAGATAAGGCTTTGGGACCATTAGGTCATGTGTTCGATTCTCACAAAGGGGGGTTTTCCCATATTTATTGGGTTTCCTCCTGAATTGGTATATAAGCATTATTGCCTAGTGGAGATGGATATGATCGGGTGGTTATGCTGGTGGCACGATGATACTCCAGTGGTCCGTCAGTGATCCCAATTTTCCGTTCAAAAAAAAAAAAAAAAAACAGACTGACGTGGATTTCCCTTGCTGGGAACAGTATCCGAGGTATCCTTTTTGGTTGGTGATTGTGCCGCCTTGTTTTCCCCCATGCACGTGTCATTCCCCATGCAAGCCTCCGAGGTATCATTTTAGTTAGTTTTTTAGTTTTCGCGATTAAAGTGGTTTTCATTTGAACATCCCCATGACCTTAAATGTAACATATATGTTTTGCACATGTACAAGCCTCCGTAACATATTAAAAAAAATCCAGCTTAGAAGAGCAAGTGTATTTTATATTTGTAAAAATCAAAATAAGTGTTCAGTTGTTTTATTTGAAAAAACAAAAACAGATTCACACGCCCATTTATGTTGACTTATAATTTATATACATATTTTATTTTATATTTTACTCTATAATTTAATATATTCTGAAAATAAAAATTAAAATTAAGTGTACGGTTTTTTATTTTAAAAAATAGATTGACACGCCGATTTACGTTGACAGATATTTTATATACATAATTTATTTTATTTTTTACTCAATTAAATATGTTATGAAAATCATATCCTAAGCCTAGGATAATCGTGTCAGGTTAACAAATTAAACTAATGAATGGCACATGCCCTACATATTTATTCATGTAAATAAACATTAACCTTAATCTGAATACAACTGAATTCAAGTAACCCGAACACATCCCGGGTACTGATTTATCTAATAGAGTCAAATTGGTTTAACGAGTTGTAATAGTGATGTAACAAATGGTTATAAACAAGTTCACGGATTAAACTCAAAATTATAATTTTTCATTTTTTTAAATTTAAGTTGATTGATGATTCAACTCGTGTAATTAAAAGGGTAACAAATCCATCACATGTTTGTTAAACATGATAAAAATATCAAATCCTACGTAATTATTCTTTTATCACCATAGTGGGGTCCGTTCGATGTGGCTAGGAACACAACACTTAGTTGGTGATTTTAAGGGTGCGCATATGGCGATTCGATTCGATTCGATTTTAAGCCATAACCAAACCCAAACTTTCGATTCGGTTTAGTTTTGAACCGACATATGAACCAAGTAAAAATTAAAACTAAATAGGCCAAAGGACCCATCGGCTCTGCCAAACAAAGCCGCAAAAAAACTTTGTTGAGTTACCCTTCTCTATTTATAAGGGTTTTCCTTGGCAATGCTTATTCACTTTAGCGATGTGGAACAAAATGTATTTGACAGTTCTAGCATTATATTAAACTCTAATATACAGGTTAAGTAAAAAATGGAAGGGTAATTTCACCCTCATTTAAAGACACTAAACTCTCTTAAGTGTCTTAAAATTATGATAAAGTTACTTTTTCCCCTAATGAGTTCATTCATAAATTGTAAAAATACAAGAAACCAAGAGCATTCACGTCCATGGCATCAAATTCTGTGTGTGGTGTTTTTAAATTATAAGAGTATAAAAAGTGGTTGTGAGTGGAGGTCAGAGAAAATGTTATTGTTCGTCTGTATATTTGGGGGAACACTGTTCACTCCCTATAATTTTTTAATATATTTTGAAAGTGGTTGTGAGTGGATGAGAGATAAAAGTTAATGATACAGATATAAAAAAATATATTATTTAATTGAAAATGAGAGAGAAAATGTAATGTTTTTTAGTGTAAATTATGGTGAAAATACGGTGAGATGGATGTGAATGCTCTAACACCCTTATCCTTCTCTTCACCTCCAATTAAATTTTTCAACGGTAACTGTTAGGAAGGAACCAAATTACAACACAGAGGCAGATAAACGGGTAACAAACTACGCCAAGACCCATTTTTTAATGAAAAAAACTGTTCCTATTGAAATAAAACTCTGGTTCTTCAGTATCGTTGAGTTACTGTGCACGACCCGCTGAACGGTTAAATAGTTAAATGTTAACAAATACATTTAAGAATAAACCTGCACAAACATGAAACATATATTATACTAAATCTTAAAGAACAAAGTCGGTGGAAACCCCACCGGCTTTGCCTTCCCCCCCCCCCCCCCTACTTTCACGGATATTGCAATTTTAGTCCCTTGACTTTGTATCTTCAAAGTTTCATAAAATGATACATTTAGTCCCTAAACTACTAATCCATTTTACAAATAGTTTGCTTTTGACACCCCAATTTTGTGGTAGTTTCCTTTTCAGCCCCAACTTTGTTATAGTTTCTTTCTTACCTCAAAACTTTATCAAATTTTATCTTTACCCTTTCTTCGCCCTTAGGTTTAGAAAATGCAATTTTTAACCACTTAACTTTTTATGAACTTTGTAAATGCCACTTTGATCCCCTCGAGAGTTTTTGTCTTGACGACACCGGCTTTGCCTCCCCCATACTTTCACGGATGTTGCAATTTTAGCCCTTGACTTTGGTATCTTCAAAATTTCATAAAATGACAAATTTAGTTCCTAAACTACTACTCCATTTTACAAATAGTTTGCTTTTGACACCCCAACTTTATGGTAGTTTCCTTTTCAGCCCCAACTTTGTTATAGTTTCCTTCTTACCCCAAAACTTTATCAAATTTTATCTTTACCCTTTCTTAGCCCTTAGGTTTAGAAAATGCAATTTTTAACCACTTAACTTTTTATGAACTTTTTAAATGTCACTTTGACCCCTCGAGAGTTTCTGTCTTGACGACACCGGCTTTGCCTTCCTCCCCCATACTCTCACGGATGTTGCAATTTTAGCCCATTAACTTCGGTATCTTCAAAGTTTCATAAAATGCCAAATTTAGTCCCTAAACTACTACTTCATTTTACAAATAGTTTGCTTTTGACACCTCAACTTTGTGGTAGTTTTCTTTTCAACCCCAACTTTGTTATAGTTTCCTTCTTACCCCAAAACTTTATCAAATTTTATCTTTAATCTTTCTTAGCCCTTAAGTTTAGTAAATGCAATTTTTCACCACTTAACTTTTTATAAACTTTGCAAATGCCACTTTGACCCCCTCGAGAGTTTTTGTCTTGACGATATAAATTTGAGTAAGTCGGGTCGCGTATAATATGTTATGATTGTACGATATAAATTCGATTTACGTTATGTTTTGATCCAATCGCAATGTAACTATATGATACATTGAGTTCAATCAGATACGTCAAAACGTGCGTTTTCATATGGTTAACACATCACATAACGCTTGGACTAATCCGTTCGATATTTACGAAGTACCCGCGCCGCAACGCGCGCGGGTCTTATTACTAGTTTAATCATTTCGAAAGAAAAACATATAAATTTTATTTTCTATACAATTAATTAATGTGATGGAATCAATTCACCTTCTTTATAAATGTCATATTTATGAAGTTTCACACCAATATGTTCTACTGGGCCATGCGGCCCAGAGTACAACACAAAGTATATACGGTGCATGTTAGCAACTCCTACACCCAGATCACGTTAGCCACAACACACACCGATACACATCGACATCGTCAATTCGTCATTACGTAAGGTAGACTCTTCTTTCGGGTTTTCTATAATTCTATTGGCCCGGTCAAATCATTGAACGAAAATCCAATCTTTTCTTCTTCTTTATAACCCCTTCAATTTTCAAGATTCTTATTCTTGAAGCAATGGCGAAAATAGGGTTATTTGATCTTGAAAAACACTTTTCTTTCTATGGGGCGTATCATAGCAACCCAGTGAATATCTTCATCCATATGTTGTTTGTTTGGCCCATTTTGTTCACATCTTCTGTGATTCTGTATTTCACACCCACTTTGGTTCATGTTTCTTTACCAAATAGTTTGGTTTTGAACTATGGGTTCTTTTTAACTGTGATTTATGCTGGATTTTATGTCTGTTTGGATGTGAAAGCTGGTTCTTTAGCTGGATTACTCTGCTTTATTTGTTGGGTGTTTGGGAGTTTTCTTGCTCAGCATTTGGGATTCTCTCTTGCTTGGAAGGTAAAAGTTTGTATTTTTGGTGTTCTTTGATTTGCTTATTGTTCAGGTTATTGTGAATTTGAGTTTTTTAAATAGGATTGAAGGTTATTCAGGTGAAGTTTTAATTTGGGTCAGTTATAGTTATGTGTTTTTTTTCTTAATATATTATTATGCTTTTTTCTTGAAATTTCATATTTTTGGTGTTCTTTTCATTGATTATCATGCAGCTTATTGTGAATTTGAGGTTTTTTAAATAGGATTGAAGGTTATTTAGGTGAACTGTTAATTCGGGTCAATCATAGTTATGTGTTCTTATTCTTGAAAAAAAATCATAATTTTGGTGTTTTTTATTAATTATTAATTTATTATGCAATTTATTGTGGATTTGAGTTTTTTTTAAAAAGGATTGAAGCTTATTTAAGTGAAGTTTCAATTTGGGTCAATTATAGTTATGTGTTTTTTTTTAATATATTATTATGCAGTTTTTCTTGAAAAGTTCATATTTTTGGTGTTCTTTGATTTGATTATTTTTCAGTTTATGGTGAATTTGAGGTTTTAAGATTGGAGTATAGGTTATTTAGGTGAGGTTTCAATTTGGGTCAGTTGTAGTTATGTGTTTTTTTAATATACTATTATGCATTTTTTCTTGAAATTTCATATTTTTGGTGTTCTTTTCATTGATTATCATGCAGCTTATTGTGAATTTGAGGTTTTTTAAATAGGATTGAAGGTTATTTAGGTGAACTGTTAATTTGGGTCAATCATAGTTATGTGTTTTTTACTATATTATTATGCTGTTTTTCTTGAAAAAAAAATCAAAATTTTGGTGTTTTTTTATTGATTATTAATTTATTATGCAATTTATTGTGAATATGAGGTTTTTAAATAAGATTGAAGCTTATTTAGGTGAAGTTTCAATTTGGGTCAATTATAGTTATATGTTATTTTAATATATTATTATGCAGTTTTTCTTGAAAAGTTCATATTTTTGGTGTTCTTTAATTTGATAATAATTCAGTTATGGTGAATTTGAGGTTTTTAAACAGGATTGAAGGTTATTTAGGTGAACTTTTATTTTGGGTCAGTTATAGTTATGTGTTTTTTTAATGTATTTTTATGCAGTTTTTCTTGAATTTGAGGTTTATAAGTAGGATTAAAGATCATTTAGTTTAAGACTTAAGTATCAGATTGGTTTTTGTTGAAATCCAGTTTTGAGGTCAACTATGATGTTTCTTTTGCTATTTTTCGGTCAAATTAGAATGAGTTGTGTTGTGTTGTGTTGTGTTGACTGGAGGAAGATGATGATTGATAACAATTAATGGGTCAAGAAATAGGGCTGGAGATTAGGTGTAAAGTTAGGAAAAGTTTGGTTTTTTTAATCACACGTTTATCTCACTAATTAGTTCTATTACCGTGTGCCTTATATGGAGACTAGTTAATTAAAGATAGGTAGTCCCACTGATTACGTCTCGACAAATAGTTGTTTAGTCAAATTTTAAAGAAATGCATACGCCTATCTTAGTTGTAAAAAAGCGCGCCTCGGGTGAACAGGCGACACACGCCTCAATCAGGGTTGTGATAGATATCGATGAGATGAAATGTGGGTTGGGTGGGTTGAAGAGGTCATTTATAGCATGGGTTGATATGGGTCGACCCGCAAATACTTTTCTGTTCACTTCTTATAACTTTTGTAAGTAAATAACGCGTCAATTATTACTTAACAAACATTGTTATTACAATAATGATTTAAATATTTGAATAGAACGGTTTATGATGGTGTATGCATAAAAAAATACAATTTGCCGGTTTTTCGACATGTTGACCTAGCTTTTTTCCGTTAATCCGTTTGACCCGTTTGAAATAATACACAGTCTGAGTATAACAGTTTATAAATAAGTGGGTCAAAGTTGTCACCTCTAGCCGTTCATGGTGCTTTTAGTGAACATATGTAGCACCATTTGGCTGCAATTTGCCAGAGTTTACACTGATCTTCTAATTAGTTTAGATGATTTTGTTGTATATTGTGTTCAAATTATCACCATATAGTTTTACCCTTGCATTGTGTATTATCAGGTTGTCCTTGCTGCTCAGTTATTCTGCTGGACTGGACAATTCATAGGACATGGCGTATTTGAGGTTATTTTACGCCATTTTAAAACACTTATATTCTGTTGTCTCGTTCACATTTTAATAGTTGAGTTTATTTCCTTTTTGATTAGAAACGTGCACCTGCTTTGTTGGATAATCTCACACAAGCCTTCTTGATGGCTCCTTTCTTCGTGTTGCTAGAGGTAGTTCCATTGCGCCTTCACACACACACACACACACACACACATATATATTAGAGCGAGAATCATTTGATCTCTTATAATCATAGATTTTTCATTTAATTTTCAATAACAAATAACAAATGAATGGTTTAGATTGGTTTTTGCGAGTTCTCGTATTAATTGCGGTTCTGTATTACACCCTCTACAATATATATGTGTGTATTCATGTCGAAGCTTAGTGGTGGCAAGAATGGTCTGGATTAAAATGGGTACCGGTCAAAAAGGGTCATTTTTAGTACAGGTTAAGAGGGTCGTAGCCGGGTTGACTGGCAAACACTTTTTGTTTCTTCTGTTAATTGTGTTTACAAACACAATATTATTTAGATCATAATTTAATCTTGGGAACGAATTAAGAAGACGTATGCTTAAAATAAACTTTGCTCGATTATCAACTTGTTTGATCCATTTCTGTGTTTTTTTTTTTTTTTCAGTTTGACCCGTTTTAGATAATTAATATACCAAATCAACACATTCACACTTAAAGCTATTCTCTTATATTGTAATTATTGTCGTTGATGATCACAGGCACTTCAAATGGCATTCGGTTATGAACCATACCCAGGTTTTCATGCTCGTGTTAAAGCTGAAGTAGACGCCAACATCAAAGAGTGGAAGGAAAGTAAGCAGAAGAAAAAATTGTAAAATACAAGTTAAATGTCACAATGTAACCTACTTAACGTGTTAGATTCGTGTCACAATGTCGTTCTGCTTTTACTATGGAAAACAAAATAAATTAATTGTGTTGGTACAAATAGCGGTTTTTGTTTCATTCAAATTTACATTTGGCACCCAATGACAAATCTGTCGGGTTCAAAACGATCTTTCATGGTACACCAATGAAACTGTTACCGGGGCTTGGCTTTTTAACTTTGTTAGCTGCCATTGATCTTCTAATTCTTGATACTTGGTTCCAATCTTCTAAACTTGCATAAGTATTAGCAAGAAGAACATAATCACTGCTATGATCGGGGTCCACCTCGAGAAGATGTCGTCTTACATTCTTGGCTAATTCGATGTTTCCGTGCATATGGCAACCGGCCAATAGCGTTCTCAAGACAATCGCATTGCATTTCATCGGCATATTTTTGATCAAGTTGTAGGCCTCGATTACCAATCCTCCTCGAGATAACATGTCCACCATGCACCCATAGTGTTTTATTGTCGGTTCGATGTTGTGTTCGTTGGTCATTCTGTTAAAATACTGTCTTCCTTCTTCGATCATTCCTCCATGGCTACACGCGGTTAGGACTCCCAAAAAGGTAACGTTGTCGGGTGGCACGCGTTTTTTGTTTATCATTGATGAAAATAGGGACAATGCGTCTTGAACATGACCATGTGTCGCAAGCCCTAATATCATCGTGTTCCATGTTACTATGTTTCTATCATTCATTTCATCGAAAATTCTCCGTGCTTCTAGAATCTCTCCACATCTCGTATACATATGAATAAGCGAATTAGCAATCGATACATCTTTCATCAAAAACCGTTCATCGACAATCGAATGAATCCACCTCCCGAGCTCTAACGCTCCTAACGCAGCACAAGCCGACAACACCACGGCCAATGTAGCATCATCGGGTCTTATACCCGCATCTTGCATACGCGAAAACAAATCCAAAGCCTCTTTATGTTTCCCACAACAAACATGACAATCAATGATAGTATTCCAACCAACCAAGTCCGGCTCAGGCATTTCATCGAACAACTGGCGCGCAACAAAAACATCTTTCAACATTCCATACATATGAACCAACGTATTCCTCACAAAAACATGACACTCAAACCCAAGTTTCACCACACCACAATGCACTTGTTTCCCCAACAAAACTGACCCAGATTGCCCACTAGCTTTAAGCAAAAAAGAAAGAGTAAAATTGTCTACAATGTGTCCATTTTCAAGCATCATCTTATAGTAACAAAACACTTTATCCACCTTATTAATCCTCCCAAACCCTCTAATCATAGTGTTCCAAAGAAACCCATCTGGGTTCTCAATCTTTTCGAATACCGAAACCGCATAATCCATCAAACACTCATCTGATACAGCAAAAAAGACTATAACTTTCCCCATAACAAACAGGTTCTGAGTGAACCCAGATCGAATAACATGAGCATGAAGTTGTTGTATATCTGTTTTGGTGCAAGATTTCTTGAAAAGAGAAAGAAGGGCTTGCTCTTTCTTTAAGTAGCTTCTGTCATGTGGGGTTGAAGAAAAATGGTGAAATAGATTAGGGTTTGGTAAAGATTGGGTTAAAGATGTAACAAGTTTCCATTTTGATGATGGTTTGATGAGGTTTAAGTAGTTATTGGCCATACCCACAAATGGATTACAGTTATGATTTGAAAGTTTGTTGATTTGGGAGAGGTTAGTTACATCATGTTTGATGGAACGAAGCTTTGTCGTTTTGTATAACAGAAAAGAAATGGTGTGATGACAGCAGAAATCGAAAAGATTTGTATAAGAGAGAACTTGATTCTAAAGAATAAATAGCAAGATTTTATGCATAATTTTATGTAGTTATTTGACATACCCACAAACAATGTTTTCTTTTACATCTATTGAAACTATAATAAAAACTAGAGATACTGATTCCAATAATACTGATAATCGACGTTGTTTGATCTGTTACGACACGACCCGGTTCCACATGGGTTGGTCTCGATTAAAGAGCCTCTCTATTCTTCTAGATAGAGGTAATGCTTGTTTATATCTAGGGGTGTTCTTTTTATCCGAAACCCGAAACTCGAACCCGACCCGATGCCACCCGACCCGAAAAAATATGATATCCAAATTACCCGAACCCGATAAATGGTTAAACCCGAACCCGATTGACATTATTCGGTTTGGTGAATGGATATTATTTTGGAATATCGGGTTCACCCGAAAAACCCGACAATCTTGAAAAGCATTTTCGAATCCCAATATGTTCTAAGTTAATTGAGAGTTGGAAGGTGGGAAAATGGGATTATCTTTGGTATCTGTGTTTTGTCTCATCTCATATGGTAAAAATATCTTTGATTTGTGAGCATAGTAGTCTGCCATACACATCTCTATCTATTTAGAAATTTCAGAAGTTAAATATCATATGTATATGTATATGTTATCTATTTACAGATTTCTAAAGCTATATGATATGTATTTTATCTATTTACGTTTATATATATTCAAAAGCTTATAAATTTCAAAACCTAAATATCATATGTATCTTTATCTATTTACGTTTATAAATTATCTTAATATTATATATTATTTAATGCATATATTTTGTGTATTTATTATTATTATTATTATTATTATTATTATTATTATTATCATTTTAGCTATTATTTTTAATATAAATATTGTACGTTTTTTTTTTACTTTTCTAGTTTATGGAAGAAGTTTTAGTTAGTGGTGTGCATCCAAATTTATTTCATATATTAATTCTAATAATATATAAATAATAAATATCTTTAGTAAGTATAAATATATATATATATATATATATATATATCCTTGTTTTTTTTTCTTAAGTTTATAAAACCAACAGTTTTTATAGATTTAAATTAAATCCCAACTAAACTCTTATCAATTTTGTTTATATTCAAATCCTTTATCTTATGGATAAGCATCATAGTAAAAATTAGTTTATATATGCATATATATTCTATAAATCAAATGATAATAAACATCTGCTTGATTATACCATCGATGTCAATAAAACTTTGACAATCTTGCAATCAATCAACATCGACGATCAACCAATATATTGCTCCAACCTTGCATTCAAGTTTTGAATTCGTTACTACTTTCAAAAATCCAGTTTAAAGGTTTGATATTTTACTCTTTATTTGAGAAAGAATGTTATTTATTTTCGTTTCATTGAGAAGTTGAAATAGTTACAATCGTTTGATTGAGAAGTTGGTTTAACTTATCCATGTTTTACTATATTTTACAATGTTTAACTTATTCAACTTTGAATCTTAGTATGTTTAACTTATTCAAGTCTTTAAACAAACAATAATCTGATGTAAAGTTATTAAGTCATATAAACGATTTTAAGTTGAATATGGGTCAAGCTGTATATTCTTTTATTAATGGCCAAAACTTTTTTTTAAATAATTCTTGGCTTATATTTATTGTACAACTAAACTAATCAAAACAATTCAACCGTTATTTTAATACGTTTTCTCTTTTATATGTTTGTAAATAGTAGTGTGTTAAATTTATAATGGTTGCATCTATACCGTTATACTTTTGATTTACAGATGTCAGGATACGATTCGGCTGAAGAACGGAGAGTTGACCTTGACAGCAACGATGACCAAATTCCACCAACAACCGAACCAGTTACCAAGAAACGTAAAGTATACAAAGAAAGATCAGCGGTGTGGAATGATTTTAAAAAGTACAAAGATGAAAACGGTATTGAAAGAGCAAGATGTATTCATTGTAGCAATACGTACAAGTGTGCATCAAAAAGTCAAGGTACGTCTAATCTTCGCACACATTTAAAAGGTTGTGCCCCGTACTTAGCTAAAAAAAGTGGTGGACAAACACAAATCACATTTGGGGTTGACAATAAAATGACTGCTTGGAAATTTGATCAAAAAATCGTTAGGAAGGGTCTAGCCTATATGATAATAGTTGAGGAATTACCATTTTTTTTTTGTGGAAAGGAAGGCTTTTAGGTATTTCATGAGCCTAAGTCAACCATTATTCAAAGTTCCATCTAGAAGCACCATTACAAGAGACATATACAATATGTTTCTAGAAGAAAAAAAGAAAAGTACGTGATTTTATAAAAAATAATGTGGGTAGGATTTGTCTGACAACAGATACATAGACTTCTAATCAACAATCCAGTTACATGTGTCTAACCGCTCACTTCATAGATAATGAGTGGAAATTAAGGAATAAAGTCTTAGCCTTTTGTCTCCAAGAGAATCACCGTGGTGTGGATATTGGGAAAGCAATTGAAAAATGTTTACAAGAATGGGAAATTGAAAACATTTTAACACTTTCAGTCGACAATGCTAGTGCGAATGATGTTGCAATAGATTTCTTGAAAAAGGTTTTCCAAAATTCAAGCAAGGGTCTTCTAAATGCTAAATGGATACACATTAGGTGTGTTGCACATATTATAAACCTAGTGGTCCAGGATGGAATTAAAAAGGTTGATAAGTCGGTTAATAAAATTAGGTGGGCGGTTTGGTGGATTAGGAAATCACCTTCAAGGATTGACAAATTCAACGAATTTGCTAAAGTTGTTAATGCCAATACACAGAAACACCTACTTTTAGACGTAGCAACTAGATGGAACTCCACATACCTTATGTTGGAGGTTGCCCAATCTTATGAGAAAACATTTGAGAGATATGATATTGAGGAGTCTGTTTTTAGAACTGAACTTGAAAAGGCGGGCCATAATGAAATTAAACCTGAAGATTGGCAAAGTGTTAGAACTTTGTGCCATTTTCTGAAACCGTTTTATGATATTACTCAAAGGGTCTCAGGGACACATTATGTAACGTCAAATTCATGCATAGATGAGATCTACCAAATTCGTGACATATTAGATAAGGCTATTGCCAGTGATACTCTTTGTCAGATTGCAATGACAATGAACGAAAAGTTCCGGAAGTATTATGGCGACATAAAAAAAGTTAACTTGTTATACTTCGCTCTAGTTCTAGACCCAAGGAACAAAAAACACTACTTGAATTTACTTTTTATTGATCGTTATGGAAAAGAGTTGGCGGAGAAGAATTTGAAAATTGTTATGGATTCTATGAGTGAATTATATAATGAGTATATTAGAATTCATTCCCAATGTTCAAGTACAACTACTACTACCGAGTCTTCAGATTCATCTACATTGGGTAAACGTCAAAACCCTGAAGATACGACATCAAAACCACATTTAAGAAACAAACTCAGGGAACAAATGCAAACACAAACAGTTGAACCTGTCGGTGAGTTAGACAAATTTTTGACCGAAGGTTTTGAAAAGGATTCGGGGAACTTCAATCTTTTAGAATGGTGGAAAGTTAATAGCCCGAGATTCCCGATTTTGTCCTTAATGGCTAGAGACTTATTCGCCATTCCAGTGTCAACGGTGGCTTCAGAATCTGTTTGTAGCACAAGCGGGAGAGTTTTGGACCCGTATAGGAGTTCTTTGACTCCTAGGATTGTTCAAAGTTTAGTTTGCACCCAAGATTGGCTACGAGATGGTTCTACTTCAATTCAAGGTCTCTTAGATGAAGAAGATTGGGACACAATTCAAGAAATCGATAAAGGTACGTTTAATTATTAATATGTTTTGTATTTTTTTTTCATTTTAGAATACGTAACCTTGCTATTGCTTATTTTAATTGAATTTTATTTAACATAGCATTGGATACGGAGGAGAATACATGAAGTTGGCAACACAAATTGAAGAGTGAAGATGAATATGAAACTTATTTTAATGCTTTTTTTATTGATATGTTTTGGTTTGATTATTGGTTGATACTTGATACAGTTTGAGTTTGTGGTTTGTTTTATTAAATAATTAACTCTTAGTTTGACATTCGGCTTTTTATGATATCGTTGTTGATCATGTTTATAAATACAATTAGTTAAAATAAAAGTTATAGGGCATGCATCCACAAAGTTAAAAGTATCATCTTAATAACAATTTAATAATAGATAAATAAAAAGGTTGAAGATATACTAAGGTACGTTGTGATAAATATATGCATGATGTATGTATGTGTTATTATTTAAATAATCAAAAGAGTTCTTTTGAGGTTGAGTTGGTTAAAAAAAATAAAACTATCAAATTGCCAAACAAATATTCGTTTGTGAAAGAAATGTTCACACTTTCTAGTTATTAGCAAGTTATGTTTTTTAAGATGGTTCTACAATTTTCAAAATATTATATCCCTAAAAAAATATTTTAGAAGGCTTTAAAATTACAATAGTAAGAATCACAAAAAAATCTAATAATGATTATTTTCACTTCTCGATGTCACTGTAGCTTTTGTACATCCATGGTATTTGTGTGCATGCTTTTGTACATCCATGGTATTTGTGTGCATCTTCTGTAGCATGAAAACATCAAGTCAAAATTACAAATGGTAGCCTCCACAAGAGTTGCCCGCATCAATTTAAACCCGAAACCCGACCCGATAAAACCCGACCCGAACTAACCCGAGAAACCTTTACCCGAATATAATATGGTTTGGTTATCGGATAAAATATCTAGCCTAGAAAACCCGAGAAACCCGACCCGAAAAACCCGAAACCCGAGAACCAAACCCGAAGAACACCCCTATTTATATCCACCCTCCTCAGACCCTATTAATAGCTTCGCTAATAGTGAAGGGATTTTTAGTGGGAGACGAGGGAATATAGATGGGATTTAGGGAGATGCAAGCAACAACTTTCTTATGGATCAAAAGTAGGGCGAAGTGGGCAAATCTAGACTAGAGAAAATGGGTAAAATTCGAGTTATCAAGTTAATTTTGTATGTTCTTTTGTTTATGTCAATAGGGTGATTACATTTGGTGGTTGGCTTAGTAGCTTACTAATCATTGTAATGTATGAACTTTTTGGTGAGGAATAAAATCTGCAGTTTGCCGTTCAAAAAAAAAAGCATCGCTATGGGTGAAAATCTATTGAGTATGTTGTAATTGTTGTATTGGATGATTCTACGGCCAAAAAGATCAATCGTCTAATTGTTTTGACTACAATGTGGTTGATTCAGAAGGGTAGGAATGAAATGGTTTTTAACAACTAAATGAACATTTTTTTTCAAGATGGTAGACGATATAGAGGCTATCTCGTTTCTTTAGGTGAAGAATAGATCTAAACTCTATTCCTTATTGGAATTGCATTAATTATGTTATTAATAGTAAGGCCTTGGGGTATACTTTAACCCTTCTTAACTCCACCTAGGTGTCACGTCATCCGCTTTTCCCCATTTAACTCTACCTCATCCCTATGAAATGGTTTAATTCCGATAACTCAACCTAACTGTATTTTGTTAGTGATTTTTGGTTTAAAATAGGGGAACAAATCAATTCAATCTCTTAACATGTTAACAAATAACCCCTTTGACGTCCTTACCACAAGGAGGAAGTGGTGGGTAACCTTGGTTAACATGCCACGTCATCTTTAACGTCTCAAATGATAGAGTACACCCTAAATCCTAGTAAAAAAAACAAAAGGTTGTTTACACAGGAAGTTAGTGAACACTTACTGTTTGGTATGAGGTAATGGAATGGACGAGGTAATGGAATGTATGAGGTAATGAAATTGATCATTACCATTCCATGTCTTGTTTGGTTACTGTGTGAATGGAATGAACAATTACTTTTTGTTGTTTGGTATGCGAAAAAAGACGAAGGAATAAAATGAGATGGCGGTGGTCAGTGATGGGCGATGATGGTGCGTGGTGCCAGGTGTCAGTTGTAGCGGCGGCGGTGGTTGGCGGTGGGTGGAGACGACGGCAGATGGTGACAACGGTGGTGGTAGTGGTGGTGGATGACGGTGAAGGTAGGTGGCGGCGGTGGGCGGCGTTGGATGACGGTGAAGGTAGGTGGCGGCGGTGGATGACGGTGGAGGTAGGTGGCGGCGGTGGGAGCAGCGGCGACGGTGGTCGGAGGTGGTAGCGGTGGTGGCGGTGGGTTGTGGCTGTTGATAGCGGTGGTGGCGGTGGGTGGCAGCGGTGATCGGAGGTGGCAGTGGTAATGATGGCGGCGATGATCGAAGGTGGGTGGTGGCGATGGTGGGTGGCGGCGACGACGGTGGCGGGACGAAGGTGGGTGGCGGCGGTAGGTGGTGGCAGCGGTGGTGGCGAGTGGCGGGGGAGGTGGGTGACGGCGGCGGATGACGGTGGTGGTGGTGGGTGGTGGTAGCAACGGTGGTGGGTTGTGGTGTTGTTAATGAAGGGTGAAGAGGGAATGGAATGGAAAAAAAAAACGGGGGGGGGGGGGGGGGGCGGATAGAATGATTTTGAGGGAATGGAATGCATTTTGGAATGGACGATTCCATTCCATCAACCAACCAAACACTCTTTTCTCTATTCCCTCACAATGGTCCATTCCATTCTACCTCTCATTCATATACCAAACGCTACCTAATTTTCTTATTTGAACGGCATGTACATTTAATTTAATTACATTTAGCTTTGTAGAAGTGGTGTATTTAACGTCAACTTTTTTTCCTTTTATATAGTCTCTTTAATAAATCAGCCTTTCAAAAAAAATATGACAATGGGCAAACTAATGGCGAAAATAGGGTTATTTGATCTTGAAAAACACTACGTTTTTTATGGGGCATATCACAGCAACCTAGTGAATATCTTAATTCACATGTTGTTTGTTTGGCCCATTTTGTTCACATCTCTTGTGATTCTGTATTTTACACCCCCTTTGGTTAATCTTTCTTTACCAAACAACTTGGTTTTGAACTATGGGTTCTTGTTTACTGTGATTTATGCTGGATTTTATGTCTGTTTGGATGTGAAAGCTGGTTCTTTAGCTGGATTACTCTGCTTTATTTGTTGGGTGTTTGGGAGTTTTCTTGCTCATCATTTGGAATTCTCTCTTGCTTGGAAGGTAAAAGTTTATAATGTTGATGTTCTTTTATTTGATTATCATGCAGTTTATTGTGAATTTGAGGTTTTTAAATAGGATTGAAGCTTATTTAGGTGAACTTTTGTATTGATCGTTTCATTCTAGTGTTAAGCCATGTAAGTGAACTAAACAAACATACACAGTAAACTCGCACTCGTAAAGTAGGGTTTATGAAGGGTGAGACGAGCGCTTACCATACTATGTCTATCCGATGATATATACTGAGAGACTGTTTCCAAAGAGACCAAAGAGACCCTTGGCTCAAATTAATCCTTTTTATATATTAAATTCAAAGGAATATATCACAGAATGGTAATCAAGTTTTAATAGTGTTCCAATCAGGTTACTCATAAAAATATTGTTCTAATTAATTCATTGAAGTTTATTTTATGTGCTAATCTTATATAATTTAGCTGAATAGCAGGTAAACTATCTTACGTTGCTTTTATTTATTTACTCTTTAAGCATTTGCTTAATTAATAAAAAAAGAAAAAATAAATCAAATATTCGAATAAAAAAAAAATATATATTCGAATCAAAATAACACAAAAGCATTGTCGAATATTGGAGTTCCATAATTAAAAAAGGTTCACAGTAATAAACATAAGAAATCTATTTTCCTTACACAGTGGCGGCAGTTTGGCTTTAACTCTGGCTACATTACACCGGATAAGTGTTGGGCATGACGTTGCCTCTTTGGCGTGGGGATTGAGCCTGGCGTGGGGCGGTGGGGACTGGGTGACATGACTGGCTTTGGTTGGCTGGTTCGATCTAACATTTGGGGGTAGCCGTTGCCAAACAAAAAAAAATCCACATGGCTGGCACGTCAAGCTAAGCCACGCCACACCACACCACACCCCTAGTTTTTTGAGTATTACCTTGTGAATCCCACCCTCACCACGTGTCGAGCAATGCCCCCAACCCAAGTCCCTCCACACCCCATAGTCTTACCATTAATCATAGAAACTTATAATAAAGAAAACCAAATATAAAAAAAAAAAAAAAAAAAAAAAAACACACACATAAACATAGCCGATTGGAGTTCCATGATCAAAACAAAACCCTATCTAAGCAGATCTGGTGTATTGAAGGTTCACACCAATAAATATTTAAAAAAATTATACAATTTTTAATTTTTTTTTTGTAAATGTTAAAATATTTTTGTAGTTTTTAAAAAATATTTTGTAATTTTCAAATCCATGTTGACATTTATAACACTCGTTAGAAAATTAAAAAGAAACCCGTAATAGTTGATATGTAAGATGGATGACCTCTTTAGGTAAGATATCTAGAATTGGAACATCAAAATGAACTTAAATGACCTAATTGAAATAAAAAAAATTATGAGTGACCTAATAGAAACACTTTTAAAAGTTGGTTATTATTTGCAAAGTTATCCCTAAATTCAAAGAACATAGGCACATAGAGGTACATACTAGTATGAGGAGAAAAAAAGGATAGAAAAAGGGTTACCAACTATCTATGGAACCTGTGAACCAATTTACATATTTTAAGAGCATACGTAGTGGGCGTTTTCAAAGCCAAACACGCCCCAATCACGCTACCACCTCCGACCCCGTGGGCGTTTTCTTGGTCCAAATGTGTTGAGGCGTTTTATATTTCACGTTGGAGAAGAAATAGGTTGACCAATGAGAGTTATCTCCTTTTCCTTTGGCCAATCATTTTTTTTCATGGTTTTTTAATTTATTTAATTTATTACACCACTTTCAACATAATGCCCACATCCTCACTACACCCATTTTGGAAAAAACGCCCCATTGCTGACGGGGCTGCCACATGACGGACAACGCCCAATGGTGGGGCATATTCACCACAACGACTACGCATGGTCTAAGGCTTTAAGATATCAATTTGGGTCTATTATACTTAGGGGCGGCGACACGATCTGTCAACCTGACCCGAACCCAACATGAAAAAAACAGTTTTGGCTCGACTGATACAACCCGTATAAAATTAACATGTCGGGTTTGGGTTGACCCGTATTAAAATCAGGTCGGGTTCGGTTTGACTCGTATAAAAATGGGTTGACCCGTTAACCCGTTTAACTATTCATAAAAGAAACTTTTATATTTTTGTTTTTGTTTTTTCCATTTCTAGTAGTCATAATAATGTTAGTTTTGACACGTTATATTATTTACTTGTCATATTCATACTCATCATTAAACATGTTATCGATAACCCGCTTAAAACACAACTCGTTTATAAATTGCCAACTTGTATGACTCATTTAAAAATACGGGTTAAACTGGTCAGGTTCGGTGTGTGGGGGTTAGGAATAATAATATGGGTCAGGTTCGGGATGAACATTTCAACCCGTCAACCTGCCAAGTGCTAATTCGTCAACCCGACATGATTGACACCCCTAATTATAGTGTTTCCTTTTCTACTATGTTTTCTAATATATTATTAAATTTAGAAACCGAAATTGTTTTGAGTGCCAAGTGTCAACCCGTCAACCCGACATGATTGACACTCCTAATTATAGTGTTTCCTTTGCTACTATGTTTTTTATATATTATTAAAATTTAGAAACCAAAATTGTTTTGAGGTTTCTAATTAAGATTAATTAAAGCTCTAGTTCCACTTTCAGATGTTTCGTTTGTTAGGCTATGCGGTATGGTGATGGTCCATCTTTGGAGGATGATCCGTCACGTAAGCGCCACGTAGGATGGGTGTGAGGATGAGGCAAAGGGGTTGAAACTAAGGCAATAGGGGGGTGAGCCTGATATATATATATGTATCAAGGGCTCTAAACGAACCGAACGTTCAGCGAACAGTTCGTGTACCGTTCGGCGGGAAGTTCGTTTATGTTCGTTCGTTTAGTTAATAAACGAACATAAACAAGAAATTCCGTTCGATTAGTTAAATGAACGAACATGAACAACTGTCTCGTTAGTTCAATTGTGTTCATGAACGTTCGGTAACGTGTTGGTGAACATTCGTTCATGTTCGTTTGTTTATGTTCATTAAATATTTTTTTAGCATTTATTTATTTTATCTAAACCTTTTATATTCCTTAATTCTTATTTATCTCATTACCCAAACAAATAAAATAGGAAACCATACCTCCACCTTTCTTTCTTATTATTCACATCAAAAAATACAATTGAACTTCGTCGATTTTATCTTTGTTCGTTTGTGTTCGTGAACCGTTCATGAACACGTTCATTTCCTTAACGAACGAACACAAACAAAAAATCTCGTTCGCTAAGTGTTCATGAACCGTTCGTGAACACATGATATTCTTAACAAACGAACACGAACAAGGCCTTGTTCGTGTTCGTTCGGTTCGTTTACAGCCCTAGTTGTATGTATAGGTGTGTGAGAGAGGGGAGGGCCGTTTTTTGTCTTTTTGTGGCCCAGCTCAAACGTCTTCGTGGAGACGGAGAGGGCGACGACAAGGGGGGGGACGGTGTTGGGGGCGGCGCCGGTCCAGGCCGATCCAAAACCGACCCCCATACCGTATAGCCTAATTAGGGTAGGCTAAACACACCACCTCTTTTACTGTTTATACTCCTTACTAAAAATAACACTTTAAAAATGATAAGATTCACCCCTTTAAAAACCTTATTTTTTAAAAGTTTTATTTTTTTTAATTCTCTTATACACAAATTATTGGTATCTATATTAAATAATAAATAAAATTAATCATTTCATCTCTTATATTATATACTTGAAAAAACATTTTATATGTAAAGTCATCCCGTACCAACTTATCATGCCTAAACTCTTGGAATAAAAATTATACATGATCGATAGAAAATGCAGACACTTTTAATGTGATATGGTGATGACAATTTGCCTATGATAAGAATATATGATCTCCGATAAGTATTAATACCAAATTCAATTTGTGATTTGGTGATAATATCAATAGAAAATACAGACATCTTTTTATATGAGTTTTGATGTGTTACGGTAATGACAATTTGCATATGATAACAACTAGGTTAGAACCCCTTGTAATACACATGGTGAATAAATGTAATTTTATATACCAAATAATAAAAAAATATATCTTTAAAAACCTCGTTTATTACACGGGTTGATTAAATGTAATTTTGTATGCCAAATAATAAAACAATATATCTTTACATGGGTTAAGTAAATGTAATTTTATATATTAAATAATAAAAAAATTATATCTTTAAGAACCCCCGTGTATTGTACGGGTTGAGTAAATTTAATTTTATATATTAAATAATGAAAAAAATTTCATTTTTAAAAACCTCATGTATTGTATGGGTTGAGCACATGTAATTTTATATATCAATCAATAAAAAGTTATATCTTGTTATATCTTTATAAACCCTATGTATTATACGGGTTGAATAAATTTAATTTTATATACCACATAATAAAAAAAAGTTATATTTTTAAAAACCCAGTGTATTACACGAGTTGCATAAATGCAATTTTGTATAGTAAATAATAAAAATATTATATCTTTAAAAAACCTTTTTATTACACGGGTTGAATGAATCTAATACAAAATTATATCTTTAAAAAAACAAACGAATATACTCGATATATGATGGATGGGGTGATTGCGGTAATGGTTCTTATAAATGCCACGTAAACATAGTGAATACCGTATTTGAGTTGAGAATTGAACACGAAAATAAAAGTATAGAACCAAGAAACATTGATTAATGTTTTTTATAAACATTTTTGAAATAAGTTCTACCATTAACTACTTTAGTTTAATAAAATAAATAAATCATTTACATTATATTAATTTATTTTTAGTGTACCTTTTTTTAGTTTCAGAATAAATAATTTTGAAATCTAATAAATATTTCAAAATATTATATTATCTCCTATACGAATTGTTTAAATTTATATTAAATTTAATTTTATAATTATCTTTTATTTAATATTAATTATCTATAATTAAATAGGAGAGAAAAATTAGATAGCTCAAATGAATGACTTGTGTCCTCCCATTGGTTTCTTTTATTATATAGTATAGATAAATGATCTGCGATAAGTATTAATACCAAATTCAATTTATGATTTGTTGATAATAGTTTGAACAGTAGTAAAAAGAATCGAATACATAAATAATTAATATAAGGTCCGACGGTGATAACCAATTTGAAGATGAATTCAAATTAAGAAAAGCATAATTCTGATGATAAATTATATATCTATACAAAAAGCAACTAAGAGTCCCCACCAATTGACTCCTACCCTTTCACACAACAAACAATTAATTTTTATCCCCTTCGCACTGTTTCACACACACCTCTTCGTACATATGCATCGTCCTCAATGCGACGCACCCAAAAAAAGAAAAACCAATGCGACAGGTATGACTAATATAGGTTTTGGTTCAGCGTATCTAAAATATAAAACGGTGTGCCGCATTTAAAATACGAAGCGGTGTGATTTACTTAAGCAATACGTCACTTCCTTTCATCATATTTTGAATGGCTTTTAACTTCCCTTTGACATATTTGAATGGCTTTTAGGCAGTTTCTTGAATCAAATATATTAGTTTAATATTAAAATCATACTTCCTAAACCAGAGTATCAACATATTTTGGCAGGTTCTTGAATTAAATATTTTAGGGTTTTCTATTACAATTTACACCATAATTTGAACGCCATATACACTGTTCCACCGTTTCTACGATCTTAAGGCCCACCATTTTCATGCAAGTATTGTCATTCATTCCTTTGAATGTTTTTTTTACTTGAATTTGTATGTAATTTTCTTCGTATCTTTGCGTTTAATTTTCTTCTTCGTATCTTGCATTTAATTGATTCATTCAATTGGTTGTGAATCGATTCAATAAAGTTTCTTTCGGTTTATATGCAAATCTTCACACGGCAAATTAATCGCTGGAAAACAAATTTAGTGGTCTTCGAGAAAAAAAAACAATACTAAAACCTACTTATTTTCTTGACTAAAATCTTTTTTTTTTTTTTGATTGAAACTTTATGCTCAATGTTGAATTGAATGGGTTTTTCTTCAAGATGTTTAAAGACATGCATTACGATTAACAGGAAAACGATTCGAATTGGTTTTTCATCAATATTGTCGAAATCTGATTTTCTAAACTCTATTTACTTTTCAAATATTCATTGTATTTGCTTCGTACCAAATAATAGGCTTTGTTTGAAAGTGTGAAACCATGATCTCCGTTAAAAAATCTTGATTTAATTTGTTTGGTACCAAACAATAGCCTTTGCGTGATATCGTGGTCCCGGTTCAGATGTATGGTATTAACGCAAGCATTTCATAGGAAATCGGTTATGTTTTACGGTGGTAATACGTTTTCTCTTATATATTTTGCTCCATCTCCAAACAATAGCCTTTACAAAACAAGTTTGACTCTTATTTTTTTTATTAATTGAAACTTCATTTCAATGTGAATACACTGTTGAAGATGTTGAATAATTGATGCAGTATGATTTAAGGTATTAACAACAAAGAATGGGGGTTAACATTTTTTGTGATATCAAATTATCGCAAATTCGGTTTACTTTTTTTATGCTTATTGCTAATCCTCAATATGTTTGAGATATATGTGACTAATTCTCAAATATGAATTTTGAAAAAAAAAAAAAAATTTGCCGTCAAATATGGTTAATCTTGAAATAACCATATGATAATTTTCAAAACTTATGCGCATAAATACAAAGAATGTTTTTTGCCTATGTTAACTGTCTATTTCTACACTTATATGGGTATAAGTATTTTCAAACAATCTGGTCAAATGAATACTCTATGAAGGGTTTAAGATTAACTATTCTATGTGAAAACATGACGATGAATGGTTTAGTAACATCTCACGCATGGTTATGAGATTGTATTTGTCCAACATTTTGTTCTGTACAGATTGAATTTATTTCCTTTGTAATTTTTGTATCTCATGTATTGACACTAAACATTTATAATCAACATCCCGCCGCAACGCGCGGGTTAACATCAACTCGTATTTAAATATGAGGGAACATTGATTTTATGAATTTATAAAATAAAACTACGGCTAAAAAACATTTTGTATTCATCTATAAATAGTATATTTGTTGGGGAATTTTTAAGATTGATACATAAGGCACCAGTGGTCTAGTTGAATTTAAAACAAAAATCACATAAATAGTTGATATAAATGAATGGTGATAACGATTTTGATGAGAAATTCAATTTAAAAAAAAAAAGAATTTCTATAAATAGAGAGTTCATTATGATATTTAATCACTAACATATCCTTTTTTAAACTTAAAACAGATGTAAAAAAAATAAAATAAAAGGTTTATTTGTATTTAGTTTAAAAGTTAAAGGAGTTGGTATAACTAGTAAAAATAAGAGAATAAGGGGTACATTTAGCGACACCCTCTGTCAAATTGAATTATGTTGTTTTGGAGAACTTGTTTGCAAACTCTTGGTAATTAGTTTTGATTTTACCATCACTTTGTAAGCCTATGTTAGCATTGACTTTAGGATGATAACAATTAATGGGTAAAGAAATAGGGTTGTAGATCAGGCATAACCATAGGAATAAATCACACGTTTCATTACGGCAAGGGAGACTAGTAAACTAAAGTTAGGTTCATCTTTGGTTTTTATTTCCTGCAAGTAATCAAATAAACCTAATTATTATAACGCTAATTTAAATATTTGAATATAGCGTTTTAGGTTGATGTATACATTAAAGATAGACTTTGCCTATTTTTCGACAACCTTTCGAGTTAACCCATTTGACTCGTTTGAAATAAAACACAACCTAAATAGACAAATCCATAAGTAAATTAGCAGAAATTTTCACCTCTAGTCATTCAAGATTTCAAGGTGCTTTGTGTGAATTTATATTGCATTTTGGCCGTATGTTTGGCCAAAAGTGACTGAGTGAGAAAGGATGCAATCATGGTTGGATTTTGGAGCTAATTAATTTAGTTGATTTTGTTGCATAAATATGTGTTAAATAAATCAGGTTGTCGTAGCTGCTCAATTATTCTGCTACACGGGACTATTCATAGGACATGGCGTATTTGAGGTAATTTTATGTCACGTAACACCTATATTTTGTATTTGAGTAAACTGCCATTTTGGTCCCTGTGGTTTGGGCACTTTTGTCATTTTAGTCCAAATCTCAAACTTTTTACATCTGGGTCCCTATGGTTTGCATTTTGTTGCTATTTTGGTCCAAAACTCAAATCAGATCAGATTTAAAAAAAAAACATGATTTTTGTCCTTTTCCACAGGGGCATTTTGGTCATTTTGCCCAACTACCCACCCCACTCCCACCCTCTCTCCCTCTCCTTTTCCTCTTTCTCTTTAAAAGAAACTGATACCTGCTTCTCACCACCACCACCACCACTCTCTCCTCTCTCTAGCACCACCACCTCCATGAACTTCACCACCGCCACCGCCACCTCCTCTCCCTTCTCACCAGTGCCACCACCACCACCTCACCGTACAAATCTCCACTCACCACCTTCATCCCCACCCTTTAAACCCTAGCTCCACCACATTCTGCCACCAATGGATCCCTGCCGGCAATCCCGCACCGTCATCGATTGTGGGTGTTAATGGAAGATGGACTTTGGGTGTTGTGGGTGAGAAGCCGTCGTCGACAACGAATCCCCTGCAACGAATCCCAACGAAGCACAAAATCGGAGATCTCGCACCACCATTTCCGAACGGAACAACAGATTCAACGCTCCACCACCACAACCGCCGCTCTCTCTCTCTGTCTTCACCACTTTGAACAACATTTCTAGAGAGAGAGAGCTTCAAGCTGCATCAAGGGCGTTCTTATCGTTCGTAGGTTGCGTTCTCTTCGTCTCCGTCTTCGTTTTCTCCGTTTATCTTGTTCCGGTTCTTATTTCAGATCTATCTCGTTTGAAAATAAGTTTTGTAGCTTTGGATCTGGATGTTGAATTGTGTTTTAATGTGGATGTATGTGTGTTAGTGTATTAACCCATTGGAGAAGATGATCTCAGTGGGTGATTTTGGGGAGGGTAGGGATTTAAGATGAAGATGAGGTCTGCAGTGTATAGTTAGAGAGAGAGAGAGCACAAATTTTATATAAATTGAGATGGACAAAAATGCCCTTGCATAAAAAGACAAAACAACCAGCTTTCAACAGTTAAAAAGGGGGGTTTTTGAGTTTTGGACCAAAATGGCAACAAAAAGCAAACCACAGGGACCCAGATGTAAAAAGTTTGAGATTTGGACTAAAATGGCAAAAGTGCCCAAACCACAGGGACCAAAATGGCAGTTTACTTTTTGTATTTTTATAGCATTATTTGTTTTTAACAAAAAACGGTCCCAAAATTTCTTCAACTTATAAACATAGAGGAAGATCTAAAGGAGTTTACAAAATTAAACTTGAATTTCTAAAATCCCAAACACGCAAACACAATTCAAAACAAGTTGGGTGTAAGTTGAAATGAAACGATGGTTTAATGGCGTAATATTTAACACATATAAGTTATAACTCAAGCTTAAACACAAATGAATGTCTCAATCCAATCTCAGCTCTCCTAATTTTCCAATCCAAGTGTTTTACCTGAAATTATACACACACATACAATTAGTTGTTTTCTTGTGCCTAATATATATAGGATTTGGTTCAAATGAAAACCACCATGAGTTATGAGAACTGGGAGAACTTTTTGATCCCGTGCAAGTTGGGCCAATTTTTTTTTTCACAAACGTAGATGAAAACATTAAAAACATATTTGTAAAAAAAAATGGTCGAGGCGTTAGTTTGACTGATGCAAGTTTTTTTTACGCGTTGTTGTAAATTTTTACAGTTGATAACTATTTTTTTTATTAGGGCGTAAAAAAAACTTGTATCAGTCAAAACTAACGACTCGATAATTTTTTTTACAAATGTGTTTATAATGTTTTCATCTACGTTTGTGCAAAAAAAAATTGGCCTAACTTGCGCGTGATCAAAAAGTTCTCACGGTTCTCACAACTCGTAGTGGTTCTCATTTTAACACATCCCTATATATATATAGGAGGTTCATTTGAGAAGAATTTTCTTGAAAAAAGAAAAAAAAAATTAAGAGTAATTTGTCATAATCGTCCCTGAGGTTTAGGTCTGTTTGTCAGTTTCATCCAAAATGACTTTTTTTGTGCCAAATAGCCCTTCACCTTTGGTATTTTTCGCCATTTTCATCCAAACCACTAATTTAGTTTACTTTTTCTGTTAAGTTGAATGATGTATTTGGATGAAACTGGCAAATATAAAACCTCACGGACGATTTTGGCAATTTACTTAAATTCTTTTTAATTTATTTTATTTAATTAATTTTGTCACATATATATAAAACAGAATATGCATGCAGTTCTTATAAAAAAATAATAGTTTTGTCACATATTTTTTTATAAATTTTCATCCAACCACTAACTCGGTTATTTTTTTCTATTAAGGTGAGGATCTTTTACATTTTATAAAGTAAGACAAAAATTAATTTCCAATTTTTTTATACACATCAATTTTATAAAAATAAAATCCACTTCAACCTCTAAATGCTTATATTTTATATTATAATACTTTTATGTCATTTTCTCATTTGCATTTTACTAATAAATGCTTAATTTCGTTCCTGATTAGAAACGTGCACCTGCTTTGTTGGATAACTTTATACAAGCGTTCTTGACTGGGCCTTTCTTTGTGTTATTAGAGGTAATTTGTCTGTGTTTTTTGGTATACATATGTGTGTGTGTGTGTGTGTTAACTGATTAACTGGTACAAGTGAGAACAGGTAACAATCGAAACTCACGGGTGAGCTTCACTTGCAAACACTTCTATGTTTGTTATTTATCTTTAAATAAATATTTCTTTGATTTACAAAAATCATATTATTAAAATAATGATCTAAACTTGTGTAATAGTCTAAACTCGTGGGTGAGCTTCACTTGCAAACATTTCAATGTTCGTTATTTATATTCAACCTAGTCAAACTTAAAACTTCTATGTTACATTGTAAATATTGTTATTGATGAATGTAGGTACTTCAAATGACATTTGGTTATGAACCATATTCGAGTTTTAATGACCGTGTTAAAGCTAAAGTAGACGCCAACATTGCAAAGTGGAAGGAAGAGAAGCACAAGAAAAACTTCTAAATTATAAGTCAATGTCACAAAATGTAAATGGTGTTAATATTCTCACAATCCTCAACTCTCTCTCTCTCTCTATATATATATATAAAGAGAAAGAGATAGAGTGAAAAAGGGTGTGGGAATATTATATAGGTGTGTGGGAATAAGATGACCCAATGTAAAACTTATGAGTTATGACATTCGTAATAGGCTGCAATTTATGACGAAAAACGTAGCCTGCACCTTTGACACAGAAAGAATCATTTAAAATATCAAACCTTATCCAAAAATTATGATTCCAGTGGGGTTTGAAAGCTATTTCATGGAATTACATTTTAGACTCAAGAAACATACGTTTTTGTTCAGTTTTGCCCACGTTACAGCCGATACAAGTTGGCTGTAAATTCTAATCATGTTCTATTTGGATTCAGTTTTCAAATAAAACGTGTTTATGACACTATAAACCCTATTTTCAGAGTTCAAACCCCAACAACATCACATACACGAATTTAGCGTCAAGTTTCATCATCAACATCAAACATAATCAAAGCCCTAGCATGCATACATGATTATCAAGTTACTATACTATCAAGAATCATTACATAAACACTAAAATACATGTTTTTAGCAAACACTAACACTCAATGTTGTAGAAGGCGCTAGTCGGGCGGTGAGGTACCGCCTAGGGATTAATCGGGATTAATCGGAATGGGATTGTTATATGTATTTTTTCAAAATTATATATATACCCAATAATATAAAAATAATACTTCAAAATTCACATAAATACTTCAAGTTTCAGATAGTGTGGTTCGATTTTGACTGATTCTGACCAATTTTGACCGCCTAGGACCGCCTATGACCGATTTTGACCGATTAATATAGTCCGATTAATCAGATTTTTGACCGCCTAGGACCGATTTTGACCGACTCCGATTAATTGACCGACTAGCACAAAATTAGTCAGTAAGTAGCCGCCTAGCGCCTAGGCGCCGATTAATCGGCCGCCTAGGCCGATTTTTGCAACACTGCTAACACGTATAAGATCATGTTTTCATGCATCAAGAATCAAAGCAAGATCAAGACTTCAAGTTATACACATGTAAACACAGCATAACAACCAAGAGATAATTACCGGAAGTAAGCAAAGAGCCTAGGGATGAAGAAGAAGATCGAACAAGAAGGATTAGGGTTCTTGGTTTTATTGAAGTCGCCTAGAGTGAGAGAGAGAGAGAGAGAGAGAGGGAGAGTGCGTACGTGAATGAGGGGGGCTGGGGCTGGGGTTTGGGTTTTATTTATTTATCTATTTATTTATTTTTAAAACCAACTTTCCATAAATGCATAAATGGTCCCTCAAGTTTGCAACTTACAAAGTTGGGTAGAAAGTTACCAACATAAATTTGTGTGATGACTCTCAAGTCCTTCTAGTTGCAAAGTTAATCAAATTAACTTCGTATGTTTGTTCGTGTGCTACTAACTTGTGTGTTTATAAATTGTAAATAATAGAAAAGGGTTAACGACGTTAACCTGAAAGTACCGGATGTCACAGTTCAAGCTCAAAAAGATGATAGAATCGACGATATAGTGATTTGTCCCCTATCCAGCAATCAATCCAAAATGGAATACCAGATCTATTCCCTACTACTATAATAATAAGTCTTTAAAGATCCAAGTTTACCTTTGCGTAGTCCGCTTGCATTTTGTAAATACACACCTCGGGATAGATAGCTTAATAGGGGATTATATGCCCTGTTCTTGATCTTTGGTGAATTGCCCAAATCATGTTCCACCAAAGTCTATGCTTTTTTGTCTTAAACTGCCACCACCACTTCGTTAACATACCCACGTTTTCCGCTTTTAAGGGTACAATTCCAAGTCCCCTCTTATCCATTGGAGCCATGACTTTTTCCCTGGCCACCCATGACATTTTCGCACGTTCTTCTGCCTCTCCTCATAAAATTGTCTCCTAATCTTATTTAACCGATCCAATATGCACTCAGGTGTTCGGAATAAGGAAAAATAGTATGTAGGTAATGAGTCTGATACGGATTTGATTAAGGTTACCTTTCCACCAAAAGAAAAATGCTTTGCCTTCCACTATGATAACCGGGATTAAAACATGTCTATGACTGAAGTCCAAGTCTTTGCTAATTCATATTAGCCCCTACTTATAACCTGAGATACAAAAATAGAAAAGACCCGTGCTTACCCCCACTCATTCATGCTATGTTCAATACCTCATCCTCCTCTACCCTCACTCCATACAATTTGCTTCTTGACATATTACTTTTAAGCCCGGGCATTAGATAAAAACCCCTAAGGATTCTACATATATTTTTAACATTTTCTTCCGGCCATTCACCTACAAAAATTACATCATCCATGTAAAGCTAATGTGATAAAGTCCATTCCTCGCCCGATAGCCGAATCCCATGAAAAAACCCCACAGAGCATGCTTGTTTGACAACACATGAGAGAACACTCATAACTAATATAAATAAGAAAGGGGATAATGAGTCACCTTGTCGAAGCCCACAGAAGCATTGAAACTCACGTGTAGGGCTCCCATTTATGAGCACAGAGGCTGTAGTTATTGCTAGAATACTTGAAATCCAAGTTCTCCAACTTTGGGGAAAGTCCATCCGCTCCAAAACCAAATCTAGGAAGTCCCATTGAACGGATTCATATGACTTTTCAATGTCGATTTAAAAAATAGCCCATTTTATTTAGATTTCCTTATCCAAGCCAATACTTCATTCAAAATCAATGGTCCGTCTAAGATGCTTCTTCTAGCCACAAACGCGGGTTGTTCATCTGTGATTAAGGCCCTGATTACCTTTTCAACCTCTCCTCCATAAATTTTGAGATAACCTTGTTAATAATCCTAATTAGACTTATAGGCCTATAGTCATTTAACGAAATCAGATCCTTTTTTTTCAATTAATGCGATGAATGAGGAAGAGCAGCCATAATTAACTACCCCATCTGAATGGAAATTATCTAAACAAATCGACGAAGTCGTCTTCCAAATGGTCCCATAATTGTTTGATGAAAGTGAAGTTGAACCCATCGGGTCCTGGTCCAAATCGAACCCAATAGACGAATTACACGATATGGGGCATGCAAATGAAGGCAAATTTTAGCATTTATGGAGTAGCATGGGATCAAAATGAATCGGGAACTTATGGAAGCTGAAGATGAAAGATCAGAGTTTCGTTGATGAGTTTGCTAGTACGTTATCTGGGTTTGCTTCAAAGTCAGCTTCTTTGGGTTCTACAATTGATAAGCCTAAATTGGTCAAGAAGTTTCTGAACGGGCTACCGAGACGATTTATTCACATGGTGGCTTCTAATGAACATGTAGTTGATCTTAAAACAATTGCTTTTGATTATGTGTTTATCATTTAAATCATACGAAGAATGGATAAAAGACGAGGAGACTAAAGAGAACAACCAAGGTAACCTAGTGTTTACAAAAGTCGAGTCCTCACGTAAAACTGGAACCTCGATTCCTATAAAGGGAAAGGAAGAGACTGAGGTAGAGGTCAAAACTAGGATGATGAGAATCAAATGGAAGTCAAAGCCAAGATGGTCAAGATTAAGCGTCATAGAAGACGAGTCAAATAACTAATGATTGTCAAAATGGAAGAAAGGATAGATCATAGTAGGGATGAGTATTTGGTACCATACCGATCATTTTCAGTATCGGTACCCATTTTTCAGGACCAGTACCATACCGGTTATTTACTGGTACCTGGTTTTTCAGTACCGGTCCGGTACCATGCTCATTCCTAGATCACAGGTTCCGTGTTACCGTTGTGATAAATTGGTCACCTCACATCACCGTATCCTGAGCGTATAAAGAAACAGGAAAAAGCTAACTTAGCTGAAACCGATGATTTGTATCCATCTTTGTTTTGATGAGATGTGATCAAGTAAGGGTTTTCCTCATTAAAGAAGGGGTCATTCCAAAGCGTTTTAAGCCCGAGCCAATGGAGAAAGACAATTGGTATCTCGACAACGGAGCATCGAATTACATAACGGGTTATCAAGCTTGCTTCATTGAACTTAATGAACATGTCACAGGAAGCGTAAAATTTGGATACGAGTCTTGCATTGATATACTAAGAAAGGGGTCGGTATTATTTGAAGGGAAAAATGGGGAGCAACGCGTGTTGATCGATGTTTACTACGTACTGAGTCTACAAAGCAATATCTTAAGTCTTGGTCAAGCAACGAAAGGTGGATGTGGTATTCACATGAAACACGATTTTCTAACCATTTATGATGTTATAGATAGGCTTATGATGATACTTATAAGGACCAAGATTTGTTTGCACAAGATCATCCTCAAGATAGCATGTCTCGGTACACAAGCTAGCCTGACTAGAATGAAGAATTCTATAGGTCAGAATCTTCTCAAGGATCCAAGTTTAATGGAGAAACCCAAAATTCAAAGTCCAAGGAGAATGTTCAAGAAATCAAGAAAAAGCCAAGCAAGGGATTCAAACCTAAAGAATGACGAGTAATGATCAAAAGAAGCATGTGTTTGTACAACCTAAATGGAGCCCAAAGAATACAACAAGAGATTAAGAAGAACCTTTGGAGAATCAAGACAAAGATGACAAGCTTGGAGACGAAAGCCCGCTTATTGTGGTATCAACAATTGGGGGATGATTGTTGGCTCAATTGTTGTTTGGCATGAGTGAGGAGTCTAACCCGATAATTAAATGGGTTTAAACAAGTCAGAAGTTGTGGGGATCAAATTTGACAATTTGGTTAAGTTTTTTAATTGTATTATAAGTAATATGGTAATGTCCTGACTAGCAAGGTAGGATTATATACTAAGTTAAGATTTGACATTATTAAGAGAGAATAATCGAGTTATGGCTTAAGAGTCTGTAATTAGTTTTTTAATTATATTTTCTAATTAATATACTGGAGAGTTGTTATATTTGTGTTCATGCTCTTGTGTTCGTGATTCTTAGACTTAGCTTGAAAACTAAACAAATGATTAAAATAAATAAATTGGTTGTATACACACACATTTTTGGGTTTTATTTTCACTAGACATGCTCTTTTAATATATATATATTTTTTTATAAATCAACTGTTGGATACATAAATAACATGGGTTATCTCTAAAAAGTATATGATAAAACATTAAGAAATAAGATTAACTTACAGAAGTAACCATGGTATTTCACTTTCATGTTTGATAAAAACGTACGATTATGAGCAAGGATCTCTATCTGTTTACTTTTTATAGTATCATTTGGATAGGGCCTTTATCGATGTCTTAAATCAGAGTATAGACTACTATTGACACAAAAACATAATTATGATGGGCCGTAGCTTGTGTTCCATGCCTTCTGTTTCGTGTAATTGAGGTCCATTATTCTTCAGTTATTCAAACAAATTGATAATCTTATATGTATTTGGGAAAATGTCAATAGTAGTCTAATGTCACATAACACAGTAATCAAGTTTTAAAAATGTTCTAATTAGATTAATTATATCATTTTTGTCCCAATTAGATAACTTAACATTCAAATCGAGCCATGTCCTTTTTTCCATGTGTCAAGAAAAAAAATGGAGCATACGATGTTGGGTCGGATTATTTTAATATATAAAATTATATTTATTAAAAATAAAAAAAATTTAATTACATTAAAAATTAAAAAAAACCAGTTACAGTCCACGTCATCACTCAGCGTTAGCATCAAATTAAAGGAAAAAAAGAAACAAAAATCCATATCACCACGGTTACCTATGAAATAGATGAAAAAAATCCTTAATTTTATTGAAAAATGAATGTTGAGTGACATGATTGGAACACTTTTGAAACTTTTAAAACTTAGTTATCATTCTACAAAGTTACCTCCTTTTCTTTTTGCAATCAACTATATATATTTATAATAGTATTTCTTACACATAACAAAATATATATTACAGTTTGTAATCAACTATCATAATTATTATATATAGTGTAAGATCAAATACAAATTAGTCTTAACATAAAAAGTGAAAAAAAATATTTATTTTGAATTTTTTCCATCTACTTAAGTATGATGTTTAAATGCAAAATGCAAAAAAAAAATAAAAAAATGTGTATTTACTCTAGTAGAGTCATTATGTAATTACTCTACTAATATAAATCACGAATTTTTTTTTTTGTTTTTTTATTCTGGGACTATAATACATGCTTGAGAAGATTGAATTTTTTTTTTAAATAAAAATAAAAATTTTCCTCCTTCACTTCTCATGTTAAGCCCAATTTGTACGTTTAAACATATTTGTACCAGAACCTAACCCTTTATATATATAACAACAAATTTCTTTTTAAATCCTGTATATTTAATATGTAGTTACATATTTATAATAGTATAATATAATTTCATAATTCATACAAATAACAAATATATATTACTTAGTTATTTCTATCATAGTTATTATATAAAATATATTTAATATGTAGTTATAGATTTATATAATATAAAATTAGTTTTGTTACATTTATATAAAGATTAAGCTCGTCTAGGCCTGTGGGCCTTCGGCATGCAAAGTTCGGGCTTTAGCTTGTTTAAGTTTGCCTCGATTCAAGTTTTTAACGAGTCAATCTCAAATAACTCATGATAAAGGGACCCTACTAGTTTACACGCCTACTTTGTTCTTGAATCTGGGATTCAGTAAAGAAAAAAAGTTATTACAACAATTAATTAAAGCTAAGAAGATTTATGTACACGGGCAAAAATGTTGCAAGAAACCGTTCTGGTCTCTATCTTGATTGTCACAATTTGACATGCCAACGACCACACATGATCATATGTTGGAGGCGATAATTGTTTAAGGAATGTAAGAAATGGCTTTACACTTGCCATGACCAAAAGTTAACAAGCGAATTGTCAAAATAAGAATAAAGGTTTATTCTTTACAACCAAAACAAATATTAGGTCATCTTCGCCTATGTCCCCACCCATAATATATGAAAGTATTATTTTAATATGACACACACACTTTATATGATTTTTTTTAACTACTTAGTGTATCAAACACTTGTACCTTGTGTATAAACGACAGAAATGTCTTTCTATTTAATATACTTGTTTTTTGGATAATGGGAGTTAACTAAATTCAAATTGGTAAAATTCGAAATCACAGACTTTAACTAGGTTTAAAAAAGTTCGCAGCGTTGCGGCGAATTTCTTTTTGTTATTTAGTCTGGTTTACATGTGTTTTGAAATTACTACGAGCGTGTTGCGAAAGGAACTGCTGACAAGAATAAAAAGAAAATGTAGAAAAAACACTAAAAGATAACCGAAAGAAAATCAACCAAAAAAGTTGTATGGTAACGATGTTGTTCGTATGAAACCCGTGGTCAGAGATGAGCAAATTGTTCTGGGTACCGGTACCAAATTTGCCGAACCGAAAGATCTTAAGTACCAATTCGGTACCGAATTTTGGCGTTCCTGGTACCGGTTCACTACCGTTTTTTACCTTCATATACCGGTACCGTAACTGATATTTTCGGTATCAGTACCAATTCTGTATCGGTTGGCACCGAGCTCATCCCTACCCCTGAAACTAAAAAAAAAAAAAAATTAAAAGTTGAAGAAAATCAACAAAAAAAAGTTGTACGATACAGTTGTTCGTACGGTAACCGTGATCAGGGATGAGCAAATGGTACTGGGTAGCAGCACTGAATTTCCCAAACCAAAATATTTCCAATATCAATTCGACACAAACTTTTGGCGTTTTCTGTATTAGTGCCGGATTTTACCTTCATGTACTAATACCGAACAGGACCGTCCCGGTATTTTCGATACTAGTACTGGTTCGATACCGGTTGACACCAAGCTTATCCCAACCCCTGATATTAAAAAAGGATTAAAGTTAAAAAGTAAAGAAAATAACTATTATTATAATATTAAAAAAAACTATATATTATTATAATATTAAAATCACAATTCATTTCAATTCGTTTAGTAATATATAATAATTAACTCATATATATATATATAGGGGACCGCTAAAATGAGAATCACCTCCAGTTGTAAAAACCATGAGAACCTCTTGATCCGGGGCGAGTTGGACCATTTTTTTTTTTCATAAACGTAGATGTGTGTATTACAAACACATATGTAAAAAAAAATTCAAAAAAAAAAAAAAGTCGTGTGTGTAGTTTTTTACACCACAAATTTGCATCATCGCCATCCCATCCAGCATATCAAACCCACATAGACCACTGTTCAAAAATCACCAGAAAATCAAGAGCATAGTTCACTGATCAAAAGAAAAACATTATATTCCACCAGTTTAAGAAATCCCAGTTTGGGTGTCAAGTGTGTTTTTGTTGGCAACAGTCTCTTCACCCAAACAACACAAGACGTTCAACCAGTATCCACCACCCAAACAACACAAGAAGTTCGACCAGTAGCCACCACCCCCAAAAAAACACCCTCTTCCTTCACCCCCAAAACGGGCTCCACCTCTAGCCACCACTCAATCACCGGCACCACCGACATCGATGGCACCACCGGCACCACCAACATCGCCGGCACCACCGACATCGACGGCATCACCGGCATCAACGACACCACCGGGTTTAGAGCTTCATAGTTCACTGCCCAATCTTCCAAGACAACCAAAATCCTTTGAATCCATACCAAAACACAACCAATAATTTCCGATTTCAAACAAAAGAACAAGGCTCATGTGTGGCTTTCCACATCATCATCGCCATTAATCTCTCAGATGAAGAACAACCAGAAGAACTGGTCTTTGAAAACAAGAAAAAAACACACAGAAACTACCTGATGGCGTCGGCTGGTACAACCACCGGGAACGAAACACTATCCGCCGCCGGAACCTGCGATGGCGTTGGCTGGTACAACTAGGCAAACTTTCAGACACCACAACCACCCCCCCTGTGTGACGGCGTCGTCCAGGGGTTTGTCCCCGTTGAATGGTGGTCCGGAGTGTGATCTCCGTTGATAGAGAGTGCGAAGTGATGGAGGTGGTGGTCGGAGAATGATATCCGTTGACGGTGGCGGAGGAGACAGTGGTCGGAGTGTATCTCCGATGATGGAGATGAACAATTTCTAGAGAAAGATGAGAGATGGATTTCAATTTTGAGAGAGAGAAAATGAGAAAGGATGGATTTAAAATAGAGAGAGAGAAGAGAGATATGATCTGATCACATTAAATGAAGAGAGAGATGGTAGGATTTGACATTTAGGGTAAATGACCAATATACCCTTTTTGTTGGCTGAATATGATTGGTGGAGAGTGGTTATCGCGGTTCTTACAACTAGGGGTGGTTCCTATTTTAGCGGCTCCCTATCCCTATATATATATATATATATATATGGGAGGATCATAAGAAAACTCGAGAAAATTCTAACGATTACTAAACCCTAATCCCTAAACCATAGGAAATAAACCCTAAACCCAAAAAACTATATCCTAAAAGCTAAACCCTAAAAGCTAAACCCTAAAAGCTAAACAATAACGGGTAACGCCTAAAAGCTAATAATTAATTGCTAAAACTAAACCCTCAAAACCGATCTCTGAAAATTAAACTCCATAAAAAATTCAACACAAATATCAATCGTTTGATAAAGTTTTATTGATTTTTCTCACGAAGAAAGAATTTTCTCATAATTTTTTTTTTACATTTCAAAAAAATATGAGAAAATTATTTCTTCGTGAGAAAAATCAAGAAAACTATATCAAACGATTGATATTTGTGTTGAATTTTTTATGGGGTTTAGTTTTTAGGGTTTAATTTTTAGAGATTAGTTTTGAGGGTTTAGTTTTAGCAATTAATTATTAGCTTTTAGGCGTTACCCATTATGGTTTAGCTTTTAGGGTTTAGTTTTTAAGATATAGTTTTTTAGGTTTAGGGTTTATTTCCTATGGTTTAGGGATTAGGGTTTAGTAATTGTTAGCATTTTCATATATATGATTAGGTTCATTTGTAAACAACTTTTTGAGAGTGAACTAAATGAACGAATCTTGGCCCTTAATTAATTTTTAGATTAAAAGAGTAAGATTGACATTAGCTAAGTATTTTTAATTGAATCCCTTAATTTTCTCATATCTTAACTCTCTCTCTCTCTCTCATTTTTAATTATTTCTTCATTATTTTAATTATAAGAGATTGAAGGGCTAATGTTTTTTTTAATAAACTCTTATGTTCTTTTTAAATTTAAATATTAAACCTAACTAAATTATGTTTTTTAACATATATCCATACAGGTCAGTATATACAAGACTTATACACTTATGTATTATTACATCTTGTTCCCACATGTCGGTATAAACAGATTTATACATCTGTGTATTATTCAGTATATGTGTATACAGGTCGGTATATACCAAACGTATATACTAGTGTATTATTCAAGTACATAGTGTATACAGGTCGATATATACCAGACTTATACACTTGTGTATTATTATATATTGTTTCCACTATGTATCTTTTTATCAAACATTTATCTAATACATATATTTATAGAGAATGTAATTAAATATTTTTAATCGTGTTATAGATGGAACAATATTTGATAATGTTTTTATTTGTTTTAAATTATCAAATATTAAATTAGGTAATTTGTGAGAGAAAAAGTATAGAGAATGTAATTAAATATTCTTTTAATTGGAAAGAGAAATCAGGACAGAAAAAAATCTATTAATTAAATGAAGAGAGAAAAATACAATTATACTCTTATGTCTATTAAAATACATGTAAGTTACAAAATATAATTACAATCTTGCCACTAAAGAAAAAAACTAGATCTATAAATTCAGTGGTTAGGATAACTTCATTTCGTTCACAAATACATTATTGTTCACTCATGAACCATACCCTATATATATACATATATATACACACACACAGTGGCGAAGCTTGAGATTTCCGATCGGGGGGTCAAAAACGTATATACCTAAAAAATTCTATACGAAAACTACATACCGGACACTACTGAGCGAAAAGTTCAGGGGGTCGGGCGCCCCTCCCGGCACCCACAAAGCTACGCCCATATATATATATATATATGGAAGAGTTAAAATGAGAACTAGGTTGAGTTGTGCAAACGTGATAACTTTTTGAAATACATGTTTTAAAAAAAAAAAAAAAAGTTTGACGAGTTTTTTTAAGTAACTTTTTCAAAAAAAAAAAAATAATAATCGTATACGACTTCTTACATTGGTGTAAAACAAATTTACGTCCGCCGTAACGTTCTAAACTAATGATGTCACCAATTTTTTGCTCCCATTTACATCAGTGTGAATAAACTTACATCTTGAATAAATGTCGGCTCGTCACTTTTTTTTTAATTTTTTTCACTTTTGTCTTAGTTAAATGTTAATATACGTTTGTGTAAAATTTGGTTGAAAAACTCACATCGAACTAGGAGTTCTCACAATTTGGGGGAGTTCTCATCAGAACTTAATCCTATATATATATATAGTAAAAGTGTAATGTACAATATACCTTATCGTACGAGCGTACGAGATTTGAAGTTCACACGTTATAAACTTCATAACTAAAACTTGCATGTTGTAAAATTTTATAAACTCGCATTAATATGCCTTATCGTACGAGTGTACGAAATTTGAAGTTTGCACGTTATAAACTTCATAACTAAAAACTCGCATGTTGTAAAATTTTAAAAACTCGCAAGTTGAAAAAATAAAAAAAGTCGCATGTTGAAACATTAAAAAATCGCATGTTAATAAATGAAAAAAATCACATGGTGAAAATGAATTTCGCATGTTGTAACCCAATCCGTACGCAGTGTACGTTAACACAAATTGTACGTTAACCAACCCCTATATATATATATATATATATATATATAATACTTATGATATGAGTTGAATTATATTGGGTACGTTTGCTTTCGTTTGATTTGGTTATATGTATCTAAATAACAGATAATAATAGTTACTAATATTAATAATAATATAGATATCATGGGTAGTGGGTTGAGCTAGGTGAGTGTCTCCCTTCTAAGCCATGCGACACCATACTCCTAGTTTTTTAGTATTATCTTGTGGATCCAACGTTCGTTATGTGTCGAGCAATGCCCCCAACCCAAGCCCCTCCACACCCCCATAGTCTTATATTGAGTTAAATGAGGTGACACAATCATATTTGGTAGATGTGAGTAGGGATGAGTATTTTCCCAAATATTCATACCCATACCCATTTTGGCTATTCGGTACATGTATCGGTACAAAGTTTTAATTGATTTTGGTATTCAACACTCTTGCTATCGGTACCATTTCAAATGGTACTTGTACCAAATTAAGGTATAAAATTTCAAAAGTATTTTTGGAACACATATCTTTAGTATCGTGCATATCGTATGGTACTCGTATGAATTTTACTTATTTGGTACCCGTATGGATATTCAAAAAATAAAAAGAAACGAAGTGGTACCCGTACTCATACTGGTACCGTATCAATATATTTGATACGGTATTCGATATCCAGTTTTGTTTGAATTCAGATTCAGTGTCGGTATTTTCTTTACGGATACAAATATTATACCAATCTCCATCGTGAGAGTACTTGTGAGTTGCTAGGTCCCATCCACAATAATAATAACAATAATATAATTGATAATAACAACTACTAATGGTATCGTGTGCTAATTTGTTGCTTTAAGTAAATGGGAAATATGGTTGGGGATTGAATGTGTTTAAGATTCCACGTGGCATGACATCAAATTTTGTTCGATTAGTTGAGGGTTACTATCTTGGTTCATTCATTCACCCCATACACGTGCAAATGGACAACTTGTCCCTTCATAGTCTAGACTTGTAGTTTTTCCAATTTTTTTTTTTTGAAATAAACACTATTTCATTCCAATGAGAATAATATTTTCTCGTTCGGTCTTAGTTTTAACATATAGAAAAGGGGGACGTTTTCGATTCGAATAGTGAATTAAAGTTCATCTAATTATCCTATATATTAAAAAAACAATGTTGTGAATAGTACTCATGTCATACTACCTTCTCCATTCAAAGCTTGCCACGTGGCAAGCTTTTTATTTTTTCATTTATCCATCTTTTATCAAAATACCGGTACGGTCTCGGTATATGAAGTTAAAAACCGGCACCAGCCTGGTACAGAAAACATAAAAAGTCGGTATCAAATTGATATTGAATTCAATTAATTCACTAGTGCTCTCTAAATTACTCTTAAAAAAATATGTTAGTTTAAAAACACGTGCTATACAGATAGTTTTAAGAACAAATGTTTTGATATCCCATATTTGATACGTGCATAAGTATAATTCAATAAAAAGCAAATTAGTGAGCCTTCGGGTGATGAGTTTCCTTTGGAATAATGACGGATAACCCTTTGCTAATGGATTTACATGAGTAATTGAGCTTTTGTTGGTGGTTCAAAATAAAAAGATGGAGAAAATTTATATACCAATACTTTTAATGATTTTTATGTAACAATGTTATTAAATATAAGTGTGACATGGCAAAAAAATATATCTAACGCTAATGTCATTTATGTATTAGAAAACATATAAAGAGATCTAAAGAGATCGATTAAACACTTTATGAACTGTTTCAAATTATTAACAATACTTTTTTTTTAGAAACACACACAAACACATCAGTAGATTTTAAAGATCATTAAATGTGATAATTTTGAAACCAGAAATATCTTCATTGAATGTAAAAGTGATGAAATAAAGTTTAAAAAGTATGATTGAGTTATTTGAACATGAAATGCAACAATCAAAAACATGGAATATCTTCAACTAATGCTAGATAAAAAGAATGTTGAATTGGAACATTAAGACCATGGGGTGTGGGGATCGTCCCTCCCAGCTTTGGGTCGTCGGCCTCGTCCCACACCGCCCCCTCCGGGTCGTCGCGGCCCAAACGGCACAATGAAGACGGAAGAGACGAGCTTGGTGGTTGGCTGATTTTAATATTGGTGGGGCCCCCTCTCTCTCTCTCCTTTATTATATATTGGTTTTTTAATTAAATTGGGTAGTCCTCCACACCCATGGGTAGTCCCCAAAGGGATGATCCTCCACCTAATGTGACGTGACGCCTACGTGGCGGATAGTCCCCAAATAGAGTACCCAAACCACACCCCATGTTCTATGATATGATGTAATTTCCTTTATAAATAAAGAGAGAAGAAGATGAAATCAAAATTCTGTTTAGAGGTTTGAGTAGATACGCTGATTAGGAAGAAGTAACATGAGGGAAAGATATAAAAAAAAAGTTAGAGTTAATTGCCAAAATCGTCTCTGAGGTTTGGGCACATTTGTCATTTTCGTCCAAAATGACATTTTTGTACCATTTTGCCCCCCACGTTTGTAACTTTTTGCCATTTTCGTCCAAACAACTAACTTAGTTTATTTTTCTGTTAAGTTGAAGGATATTTGGATGAAAATGACAAATATAAACCACAGGGACGATTTTGACAATTTACTAAAACTCTTGTTAATTTCTTTTATTTAGTTAATAAAATCATAATTCATTGAATAACAAATAAATAATATAATGTATTATATAATTCATTGAATAAATAATATTAAAAATAAAAACTTAAAGGATTATTAAAATAAATAACAAATAATTCATTCAGTAGATAAAATTACGTATTGAATAAATTCATTGAACAAATATAATTAAAAATAAAAACTTAAAGGATTCATATGATTTTTTTAGATGTAACGACTAATTACAAAATTTTCTCTTCAATACCAACAATGTTTTGTTGTTTTATTTTTCATAAAAGAAACAATATTTTACCCTATTACTGGTTTACCAGATCATTTTTGTTTGTTCTTACTAGATTTATTTAATCTTACTTTAAAAAAAAAGGTTATTGGATTTTATCACCCTTAACTATTGGTCATTGGCCGCTGCCACCCCCAACTATCACTTTGACGTCCGCCACCCCCAACTTAACACTTAGTGTGTTCTGTCACCAAATCACTAACTTTGATCATGTTACTATACTTTTGGGGGTGTCCTAAGATCCCTAAAACCTTCCCAAGATCCTTACGACACCCCAAAAAGTGTAGTAACAGGATCAAAAGTTAGTGATCAGTTAACGACGTGGTGACAGAACACACCAAGTGTTAAGTTGGGGGTGACGGACATCAAAGTGATAGTTGAGGGTGACAACGACCAATAGCCAATAGTTGGGAGTGATAAAATCTAATAACCCTAAAAAAAACATATGACTAATTTTAATGAAGGTATAGAAGTCACTTAAAAACTGAATGCTTAACCGATCTAGGTATATTATTACCATTGTTGGTTTTAAGTATTTGATGCAACCATCTCATAAAGTAGCATATAATATATTCACATTTTAGCTTTATTAAAAATAACTAAGGGTAGTACTTGTGTATTACACGGGTTGCATAGATATACTTTTATATTTATATACTATAATAATAAAAAAAGTCAAATCTTAACAAACGATTCGTGCATTTGCGCGGGATGAATAAATATAATTTAATCACTTAACACATTCAATCATCAAAATATGTATTTAAAAAATGAACTTTAATATGCTATTTACTTATGAATTTACTATAATTTTTTTATTAAAAAACAAAATAATTATCTTTTTAACATGAATCCTTTAAGTTTTTATTTTTAATTATATTTGTTCAATGAATTTATTCAATACGTAATTTTATCTACTGAATGAATTATTTGTTATTTATTTTAATAATCCTTTAAGTTTTTATTTTTAATTATATTTATTCAATGAATTATATAATACATGATATTATTTATTTCTTATTCAGTGAATTATGATTTTATTAACTAAATAAAAGAAATTAACAAGAGTTTTAGTAAATTGTCAAAATCGTCCCTGTGGTTTATATTTGCCATTTTCATCTAAATATCCTTCAACTTAACATAAAAAAAAACTAAGTTAGTGGTTTGGACGAAAATGGCAAAAAGTTACAAACGTGGGGGGCAAAATGGTACAAAAGTGTAATTTTGGACGAATATGAAAAATGTGCCCAAACCTCAGGGACGATTTTGACAATTAACTCAAAAAGTTATGAATTATGGATCTAGTGGTATTGTCCACACATCATATCAACCGGTTGTCAAAAGGTGGGTAAAGATACGAGGTATTAGAATGTGTATGTTGTCCAAAACACGATTCAAACCAAAATCTTGAGTTTGAGTAATAACGCGATATGGCTAATTCTAGACCATGTATATGGGTTTTTCCAACTTAATTGAGATTTCAGTTTAGATTTAGCCCTATATATATAGGGAAATGCTATGGAGAAAACCCTTTATTTTGAGAAAACCTTGGAAACCCATTACTTGGCCAAGATTCATCCACGTGTGCATCTAGAAGCTAATAACTCTTATAGCATATAAGGGTATATGTGTAATTTTATCCTAAAAGATCTTTTCTACTTTGAATTGACCAATATCATTTATTGCCTTTCACATCACTTGTACAACCCCCATTCCTTTTACTTTTTTTTAAACTAATAAAGAAAATTTTCACTTGTTCTTCATCTTCTTAATATCTTCATGTACGAGGTCCATCATTAAAGAACCATGGAGCTTCCTTTTAATAGCACTAAGAAAATGGTGGAGCTTCCTTTGACAAGCTCCAACAACACATGAGTTAATGTCACCAGATCGTCTGATCCCAAACATGATGAAGCTTGTTCTTGGTGTTATAGAGAGAGAAAGCTAATGTTTTGGAGAGAGAAACAACAATTTTCATCTTGTTCATCTCGGGTGTGTTCATGCTTCAACTCACGTCGTCATCTTCATCTCGGTTGTGCTCATGCTTGTTGAAAGCTGATTTCTAGAGTGAGAAACAACAATCTTCATCATGTTTATCAAGAACAACAAGAACACACAGAGAGAAGCAAGTTTGAAGATCTTCATCGTGTTCATCGCATCCGGTAAGTGTGAGAACCATGATAACTCCTACTTCAAGCGTGAGTTAGGCCACTAATTTTTGCACAAACGTAGATAAAAATGTTATAAACACATCCGTATAAGGAAAAAAACAAAAAAAAATTTGTTGAGTTGGTAATTACGCCTAATGTAAATTTTGTTTACGGCGATGTAATTTTTTTTACATCACCAATAAAAGTTTTTTACACACAATGTAATTTTTTGCATGCGACATTTTTATTATTTTTTCGCTCGAACAAGTGATTTTTTAAAGGTTTCTGAGAATTTTTATTTTAAATCTTTTGGAAGGTCTGGTTCTCATGGTTCTCACAATTCAAAGTGGTTCTCATTTTACCCTTTCTTATATGTATGTGTGTGTGTGTGTGTGTGGGAGACGGTTATCTTGATAACGCTAAATATTCCCAGAATTGTTAGAACGAATTAGAAAACCAATCAAAATCATTTTTTAATACAAACCTCATTATAATTAAAATACAATATTAAAAAACAATTCACTCTTTAAATAATTCATCTCTCCTTTCATAATCACTCTTAATAAGTTTGTTACACATATGTAAATACAACAAATTCACACATGTGTAAAAGACAAATTTACACATGTGTAAATTTTCTGTATTTACGAATACATGTAACTTTAAACGTGTAAATTTAGTTTCTAATATTGTATTCGAATAATAATAATAATAAGTATAAAAACAAAATTTGAATTTGAATTGTTTTTTACTAAGTTCTCGTGGTTTTTTCATTCATTCTCATGGTTCTTGCAATATTTAGCGTTCTCATTTAAACACTCCCCTATATATAGGATCTAGATCATTACAGAACACTAGTTATTGCGAGAAGAAAAAGAACAACTCTAAATCACTAAGTTTTGGGTTAAAGGTTCATATTTTTTTTAAAAATTTTATGTTTCTTACATTCCTATGTGTATTATATATATATATATATATATATATAGGAACAAGATCAGGAGAGAACGCCTCAAAGTGTGAGAACGGTGAGAACGCATCCTGATGGAACACGTGGCGTGGATGTAATCAGGGTCTGAGGGGGTTTTTTTTTTATCTTTTCAATATTATTTTTTTCCCGAGTTCGTGCGTCACATGCTTCTTCAGTTTTGGCTTCTAAGATAATTTTGGCGTTAACTAGATTCATTAATTACTTGGCGTTTTACTGTTTTTTGATCTGTCTCGTTGAATTAATTCTTTTTGTGTTACATAGTTAATTTTTTTGGCGTTATGGCATTTTCCAGGTCACTTTTTTGGTGTTCGTGACGTTTGTTAATAATTGATTACCATTGATTAATATTTTATAAGATTACAATAATACGAAATTAAAGTAAACTAATAGTCTTCTGTGGATGGGATTACATCAGAGTTGTACCCATCGCTTTGTTCCTCACTTTCTTCAGGTTCATCATCATCAAGTTTTAGATTGGCGTATAACGCTATCATTTCATCTCTTCTTTGCCGCAGACTATACTTGAATATCATTGCAACCCTGGACTTTGCACTATTCGAAGGTGCTAAATCACAGAGTTGTTGAAGCAGATGTAGTCTCTCTGTCTTTAACATTTCCTCCATCGGCAATGAATATTTCACCCAGTGTTTATATGTCACTTCAACCGTTCCTGCTTTTTCATGCACCACCCAACTGCTAACTGTTGGTAGAGGAGTATCGTCAATATCATCATCATCATCATCATCATCATCATCATCTTCTGCCTGAAATTTTCTCTCAAATCTTCTTATTACTGTTCGAGTTCTTTCACAATCGTTGGCCCTTGGAACCCCAAGGGCCAGAATATCCATCTGAACCCCTTCAGACATACCAAGTATGGCTTTGATTGTCCTTATCTTCACCCTTCTCCTATCAGAGAACTTTAGGATGAATCGTCTCTCCGACCTTTCGAACCTCAATGCAATAACCTTAGCCATTTTTTTAAGTTTTTTGCGTTTTGGACAATATATGGGGTTTTAGTAAATGTTTGGCGTGTTGAGTTATGTTCTCATGTTCTACTTTTATAATGACTTTTTTTTCCTGTGCAGTGACAGGTAATTATAGCATTTTGAAAAAGATAAATAAATTCAATTCCCCAAGTATTTGGCTTTCAATATAATAAATGTTAGTAATTATGTTTCCGTCGTTTCATTTTACTGTTTGCAGTTACTGTGTTTTGTTTCAGATTCATTTGTTTATGGCTGTAACACGTCCCATCTTTACGGCTATAATTATGGCGTTTTGTTTTCCAATGGCCTTTTGATAAAGATGACACCTTTTGTTTTATTCTCTTTGCACATTGTTTTAACCTTTTTTTAGATTTATTATAATAGTACTTGTCCAAAGTAATTTTATTATAGTTTGGTAGTTTTGAGGCGTTTTATGGCATGATGGCGTTTCACAAGCATTTGCCCGTTTGGTAGTTTATTAAATTTTTCATTACAGAATTCATGTATTGTTGTTCTTAGCTAAAAATTACATAACAAACAACAGAAACAGAAAATAAAAAAAAAACAAATAGAAGCAATTTATGATCATCTTCAGTGTCATCAGTCTCTTTCTTCTTTTGAAACTATAAGAACTGTCACAAATAAATGGCGTTGTGGGTTTGGCGTGTAACACCCCAATTTTTTTATGTGCTATTTAATAAAAGTTAATGATGAATAATTAAGAATAGATTATAAGCCATTAATAATATAAACACCAAACTTGAGGGGCTAAAATGGGAAAGGTAGGAAAGTTATGATATTTTTGTAAAACTAAAATTAACACACACACGTTAGTAAGTGTGTGTGTGTGTTCGATCTGGGCAAAAAGAAGAAGGGGGAAACCCTCAAACATATCAATTCCTCAAAATTAAAGTGATATTTGGCTAAATGTTACTGCATGGATTAAGAATTTTGACCACCTAAGTGTTCTCATCAACAAGTAAGTCGAATTTTATGATTTAATGATTTTGATGAAATGGGTTATGTGTAATCCGTGAATGTTTATTGAAATTGAGTAGGAATCCTAGATAATATGAATATATAGAAGTTATAACATGCTTAATTTCGATTATGTTGATGTTTTGGGAAAAACCAATTTGAAGTAGTAGTAGTAGTAGTAGAATGAAGATGATGATGATTACATGTGTTATGTTTTATAGAATTTTGATGGTTGAAGTTAGATGTTGTAGGATGTTGTTGAATGAACCTAATTAGAATGAAAGTTAGTGATATTTGTTGAATCAATGATTTTGATATGAAATAGTAAGCTTATGCACAAGATACTTGTACTTTATGCTTTGTAAATAGTACGCACACAACATGTTCGATGAAATGCCTAGGCTGATTAAGTTATCCTTTGAGCCTGAAATTCTTGTTGAATTGATGAATTAGTATGAAAATGAGATTTGTATGCGGATAATTAACGTTAGAATAAATAATAGAAGTGTGCGTATAAAATGAATCATTATGAATGCTAAAGGTAAGATGTTGTAACATATAGGTGCCAAGAAGGAAGAAAGCTTAAGCCATAACAATGCGCAAGCAACGCAAGACTACGGTAAGTTCTTATGAACTTTATCTATCCTTATGTAAAATTAATGAATACTAGTACTTCATGTTAGACTTAGTTTAAAAGAGGTATGTCGAAATATGTTAGTTTTGATGTGATGAATTTGGTAGAAATTGTTTAGAAAATGAAGTAATGAATGTGATATGACTTATTTTGAATGGGGTAAAATGGATTGAAAGTAAGAAGGATAATTGGGTTAAGTAGCGACTCGTTGCAAAAGGGTCAAAAGTGATGAACTAGCAATAAGTATGCATGATAAAATTTACCCGTAGTAAATGGGATAACTAAGACTTGTATGACAAAAAGTGATAATGTTTGAATATGGGCTCGTTATTATTGGGTCGAATGGAATGTATGTATGAATGCTATCGAGATGTTGGAATGAAAGAAAGTTAACGGATATAATGTCAAACAGGAAGAACAAAGAATTGTTAACAAAATGGTAAATTGTTAATGGGTCGAATAGGAGTATGTAATGAATGTTATGGTTTTTGTTTGGTATTATGGATTAATGAATGTTTGATGTTGTGTATGATAGGTAAATCTCATACTTGATGTCGACCGAACACACTATATTTCCCTTTATGCGCTTCTGGTTCAAGTTATCTTTTGTAATGGGTCAAAATCATTTTTGTAATGTAAATGTTAAACTTATGTCTAGGATGATCGTAGTAGTTTGAAGTTTTAAATCTTACTTTGGGTAGTTTGGACAAAATGCTTTTGATGAAACTTGTATGGTCACAATTTTTGTATCTTTTGAAAAGCGTCTTAGAACATAATTCGAATGATGTTGTTAAAAGTAGGGAATCGTCTATATTAGGAATGGGTCATGCCCAATTTTCGTTAAAAATTAGTATGTTGTTAATATTATTTATCGAATGTGAAACTTGGGCGTCACAAGTTGGTATCAGAGCCGAGGTTTGAGGGATTCAAGTATTAGAGTTAAAATACTTGAACTTAAACCGAAAGCTCGAATGAAGGTGTGTTTGTTCCGAACGCTATGCAAGTAAGTAAATTGTAAATTTCGATTATGCTTATAGTTAGAAATGAAAAAGGGATTTATAGGTTATTTGCTCATAAACCAAATTTTTAGGCGAACGACAATGCTAAACGGGTCCGCATTTAAATTACCGACACGTAGGAAAAAGAATCACGTAAAACGGACTTGTAGATTGAAAGTTATGAAAGTTTTAAGTTGGATTTTGAGTAAAAACTAGAGCTGGACAAAATGCAGGTTTTTATAACAAACCTGCTGGAAAACCAGCTCCCCCATGCCACGCGACAGGGTACAAGGATTGGGGCGCGACACGCGTGCCGAATCGCGGCCTGCGACAAAACAGTGTAGTCTCTCGCGTGCTGCGAGAGACATAAAAACGTCCAAATTATTTTGTTTTTGTTGTTTTGATTATGGGACTTGTTTTAATCCTTTTTTAAGGCCTCATAATCAATTTTTAAAGTAAATTTTGATATTAAGAATAATGAGAGAAGGTACGTATGCAAGGTGAAAAGGTAAATCGTTGCGATCAATTTTTTTTGATCTACACGATACGACATGATCGTCGATGACGATAATGCATGAAGTATGAAGTGTAAATTGATTGTAGTATGATAAAATGAGTTTAATTATGATGAAGAGAAGTATGAAAAAAAATTAATGAATGAAATGAATGTTTTATGTAGATGGCGGACAATATAAACGTGAATGATAATGTGGTGGCACAACAAGATATGATAAACGAAAGAATTGTGGAAGAAGTAGGAAAGGCAATTGAGGCTAGCATTCCCCGACTAGCTCAAAAAGTAGAAAGCCAAGTATTGGGGGTAGTTGAAACCTTGGTGACGACCAAGATTGAACAGTTGAAGGGAATGATTAATGAGCTACAAACAAAGAAAAGTAATCGAAGGTGCACGTATAAGGAATTCATGGCATGTAACCCCTTGCTATACAAAGGGGAAATTGACCCGATAGCCTGTCAAAGATGGATTTCAAGTATGGAGTCGGTGTTTGTAAGGAGTAGATGCGAAGCTGTAACACCTCGTAAAATCGTGTCTAATTATGTGAAGACACGTGTCCTAAACCCTAAACGTGTAAAGAATTGGTTTTGAAGGACTAAGCTTAACAAACATCGAAAAGATGTATGCAGAAGGACTAAAAGTGTCAACATGCTAAATTTATGCCTCTGATTGACCTCACATGATGTTCGTATTCTTTAACGAGTAAATTGTCGAACGTAGAAGTCGTTTGTGAATGAAATCAAAAGTTTTCAAGACAAAGGAGTTAAACGTGTCAACATGTTAATTCTTACCTCCGAGTGACCTTTTAACGAACACGAGGCTTCGTAATGTTCGATTTTACTCTTGAGAACACATGATAATAAATTCATAAGGTTTCAATAGCATTTTGTGTTAATTATGCAAACTTTCAAGAAGAAGGGTAAAAAGCGTCAAGGAGAAGAAATTAGTGTATTCGGTGATCATTTGACGAAACCGGGCCTAACGGTGTTTGGTTATACTTCTAAGATCACCTACTAACTAACTAGAAAGGGTTAAAAGTGCCAGAAATGAAAGATATATTGCATAAAAAGGTTCAGGGACTGAAAGTGTCAAAAACAAAACATGTTTTGCTGAAACCTGGGTGGTCGCGCTGCGCGACACCCCTCCCTGGTTGCCGTCACGCGATGCGACGATGGTATCTGGGCAGAAACACTTGGACACCTGTAGGTCATCTTCTTCCTTGGTCTCCAAACAAACCATACTCGAATTCTAGGAGCTTTTGATGGTTTTTAAAACCACTATGGACACTTGTGATCATCCCTGGACTCCCCTAACACCTTGCATGATCCAAGGTTGCACTCTTCAACTATAAATAGACCCTTTGGGCAGCCTCATTTCCTTGCACCTTTCACTTTCAACTTCCTTCTCATTGCTTAAGCTTTCTTAAGCATTTTCTTGGGATTCCTGGTTAAAAAGGAAGCCCCTAAGTTTAAAGTTCGAGCTAAGACCCTTTGTATGTGTCCTTAGCCACTCAAGTTTGGTTTTTATACATTTAAAGACCGAAAGTCAAAGTTGTCGCAAAACGACTTTGACTTTCGGTTTAGACCTAAACGGTCCAACCATTGTTCGAGGCGAATATGGCTACGTGATCGTAATTAGGTGTGTGTTAATCCCTCAAAAGGGCACATCCTAATTACCACGTTTAATTAGTTAATTGTCGGGTCAAAGAAATTACGTAAAAAGTCAAACTAGTCAGATTTTTAAATAAAAATCAAAACTGATAATGTAGAAGTTATAAAACATATTTTATCACTTTAATAACTTTGTAATTTTATTATAACATGTCTAAACATGTTCAACCCGATAATTCTAAATTTAAGCTCGGTTCGTAACCGAAAGTCGCAAAAGCTTGACTTTTTCTTTGACTTTTAGTTCTGACCCGATTAAGCTTAATTCCTTTATGTTTTAAGCTTCCATTGTGACCACTTAATGTTGTAGTATAACTCTCTGAAGTTATATTATCAGGTCACTTATTATTCTGAATTATATACATGTTTCCGTTATTATGCTCATTATTGACAATTATGCCCTTATAGTCTAAAAATAGGATTTTTGAATAAATATGCATGAAAATGAATTTGGTACTGATTAGTAAACATAACTATTGTATTTTGATACTTACATTCTGGTCATAAATGGATGTTATGATAAAAATCGTAAATTAAGTTTTTTTAAAGACTAAATTGCCGTTTGAGGTATAAATCATGTTTAAAACATAAATTTGATTAAAAATTCATTACCTACTGTTGTGATATTGTTTTTAGGGATTTTTGGAATATTGGGTCAGATTATACACTGACCTTAATATTGAGTTCTTGAATAAAGCTTGTAATTGACGATAATGCCCTTTTAGCAAACAAAATGAGTTTTACATATAATTGGAATGCAAAACTTTTTGCTACTGATCTAACATGAAAAATAAAATATTTTGACCATTCAAGGCTGGTCAAAATCTCAGAATCATTTAAACTTTGCAATTATCGTCAAATATCGGTTTTTACGCTAATTAGGTGCATAGTATGGCTTAAAACCATATTTAGCACCCAAGACTTGTTACCTACTGAATTTACAAATGATTTTTAATATTTTTACAGTAGGTATAAGTTATGAACTCAGAATTCCAATTATGCCCTTAAAAGCATATGTGAAATGACCAAAATACCCTTTCGGGGCATAGTTTAGCCATAAATGGTAAACCACACATATGTATGATATCCTACTGTTATAACATCATAAAAATAAATATTTTTACAGAATTTTTTTGACTAGAACATCATTTTACTTATAAACTTCTTTTATAAATCCTAAAATGACCAAAACGCCCTTATGAGGCTTAATTCGGTTTTAAATTCTTTTTGGGCATATATGTTGACAACCTACTGATGTCTTAACATAATTTGAGCATAATAACATATGGAACTTGTATATGGTTCATTCGGTTACTTGTTATACTTATACGCGTTCGGTTCGGTTTATGTAACTAATTTGCATAAATTAGCCGAAACGGGTTTAACTTTGTCATTTAAACTCCAAAATCTAGAATGTGTTTAGTTTACCCATATTATACAAGTATTCATACTTGTTGGGTCTAAATTCCATTCCATTCCGGTCTCCGCTTAATCTAGCGTTTCGATCTGTAAAGTATCTTTAAAACTAACCGGTGTAAGTCTTTGACTTAAATAAGACCCGTTAGTATCCTAATAGGTTAATAAAATCTTCCTTATAGATTAAGTAGCTTTAGTAGAAGATACGTGCATAAAGCCTTAGGAATGTACGACTGAGTAGCAATCTTTGCATAATTAACTCAGGTAAATACTTTTAACTTATTTTCCCTTATACGGGCTTGGGATACGGTAAATTATTACCGCTTGGTCGGGTATGGGATCATTTAGTCGGATTGTGATTAATAAATCCGCATAACCCGTTTTAATCTGTTTTGTTTGATAACATAAACATTGGGGGTTAACGATCGTGTCCTGGATATCCTCGGCTCATTTAAATTATTGATGGCCACGACCTATGCACGGGGTGTAGGCATACACCCGACATATGCAAATGCTAAATAATAAATAACCCACAAGTTGGGGATAACTCCTTTGTGGGTTTTATAAGTGGTGAGTCGGTTAATCATGACCGGCTTCCAAACCGGCCCCAAATGTATGACAAACATGTAAATCTGTATACAAGATTTTAATAAGAATTGTCCCAAGTTATAAATGATTTTGTGCCTTGTGCGCCTAAACCAATTTTCATAAACTCTTTTCAAATGAGTCAGTTAATTGTATTTACCTAGTGAAAACTGACGTATTTTCCAAAGACTAATTGACAGGTACCTCTCGAACTAGGCTAGAGCTACTTGGCATTTATTAAGAGGATCTTGCAAATCCTTAGATGCCTAAAGTATGTCAAACTCTATTTTATGTATTCGTTTTATTGATCCGCCTATGGATCGCTTTTACAACCGTCTGTATATTCTTTCATTTTTGAACTTTGAACAATCGGGTTGTAATAGTAATAACTTCCAAGCCTTCCGCTGTGCTATAATTGTGTTAAATTGCCTATGATGATATCAACTACGTCACAATACTCCCCACCGGGCCCACCGAAAATATGTGGAAATATCGGGGTGTGACAGAAGCGGAAGACCAATTAATGTTTGCTACGGGTCTCCTCCAACTCCAAGCAAAGGATTGGTGGGATGCGTATTCAAAGGAATTGGGGGATGATAAAGTACAAACATTAACGTGGCAAGAGTTCAAGGAACCTTTTCTGAAATATCATTGTCCACAATCCACGGTTGATAGGATTCAAGAAGACTTCTTACGTCTTCGACAAAAGGATGAGACGATAGATGAGATAACGAATACGTTCCTTGACAAGATGTAGTTTTGTCGGGAGATAGTGGGGACCAAGAGGATGAAGATTATACGTTACCATGATATGTTAAAGGCTGAATATCGTGAGTTCATAAATCCCTCCAATTGTGAGACATTAAATGAGTTAATTAACTAGGCAAGAGATAGGGAGATTGAGCTAAAGAGGCAGGTTGAACGGGGAGAGAAAAGGGTGGCGGAGAAGCCTACAAACCCGAACCCATCAAAGAAGACAAGCTTTCAAGATCAGAATAAGAAAGGAAAGACAAGTAGTGGAATCCCGACTTGTAAGACGTGCGGGAAACACCACTCGGGTGAGTGCTTACTTAGAAAGAAAGGGTGTTACAAATGTGGGCAAGAGGGACACCCATACTATAAGTGTTCCAATAATCCAAAGACGTGTTATAATTGTTATCAGACGGGGCATATTAAGGAGGAATGCCCAAAACTCCAACAAGCATTGAAGAAAGAAGGAAAGAAAGAGGAGCCATCTAATGTTCGTGGAAGGATGTTCCAGATAACATCGGAAGAAGCAAAAACTCACCTGGAGGTGGTTTCAGGTATATTTTTAGTAAATTCTATGCCTGTGAATATCTTATTTGATTCCGGGGCTAGTAGGTCATTTGTTTCGATGAATTATTATGTCATCCATCATTTAAGCTTGAAAAGATGTTTATGCCCTTAGAAGTGGAAGTAGCTGATAGTAAGAGTTATTTACTCCATGATGTATGTAGAAACTATAAGATCTTAATCGAAGATGAGGAGTTTAGTATAGATCTTATTCCGATGTGTATGGGGGAGTTTAAAGTAGTAATAGGAATGGATTGGCTAGCCCAAAATCATGATGAAATACAATGTGAAAAGAAAATTATTCATGTAGTAACCTCGGAGGGAAAACGGGTAAGTATTCAAGGGTATGGTCGTCGAGCTGAAATTTTGTTCTATAGTTGAAGCTGTCAAACACGTAAGGAACGGGGGTAGGACGTATCTATCTTATGTGATAGATACCAATCGAGGTGTTCCGAAGCTTAAGGATGTGAATGTAGTGAATGAATATCCGGATGTGTTTCCAAAAGATTTACCGGGGCCTCCGCCCAAGCGGGAAGTGGAATTTAAAATAGAGCTTAGCCTGGGCGCCAAGCCGGTAGCTAAAACTCCTTATCGGTTGGCCCCAACCGAAATGAAAGAATTGATGATGCAACTCCAAGAGCTGTGACGGGTGGTCCGTAGGACAACCCTTTATGATGTTAAAAGACAAGTTTATCCCTCATTTAAGTGTGTAATTATCTCGAATTAGATAACTACTGTTGCTTATGTCTCAGGTGCGGTTTGGCGGCTTAAAGTGAAGAAAAAATGCAGCTTTGGAAGGTTTGAAGTTGAACGGGTCGAGTGTGGAGCAAAAGATGCAACAAAGAAGAACCATCAACTTTCCACCATAAATTACGGTCCTACCGTAATTTACGGTGGACCTGAATTCCCCCTGGAGGCTGCCGTAAACCAGAAGATTTACACCGTAACATTATGAAGTGTACCGTAATTTACGGTATGACCGTAAATTACGGTGGAGTCTGCGATCAATTTTGTAACTGCCATCATTAAGTCGGTTTATGGGTGTCTTTTCACCTAATCTCATGATTGGACGTTTTTGGGAGACACTAGGGGCGATTTTGGGCTATCTTGCTTGGTTCAAAACAATTCCTAATATTCGGTTTGTGTATTCGATTCGTATGAACATTAATCGTTGTGTGAAGATGATGTACCAAGTCATGCGTGGCTAAACTTTTGGTGATCATCCTAGATGTAAGGTTTGCTTTTGAAACACTATGTTTGTGCTTGAATTTCTAGAATAATAACTTTGAATGTTTGTTTGAGTTATTATGGTGTTTGGATATTTGTTTGTAAATTGTTGATTATTGTTTGATGTTAATCTAAACCATACGTTCTTGGTGCCGCTGGCAATCGAGATATCATGGGAGGGATTAGGGTTGGATAATTGTCAATTGATCATCGAGTAACAACCTCGCATTTTATAATCCGAGTACTTAGTTCTCTTTCATCACAAACAGACAATCAAACACGAGCCATGTCTATGTGGTTCTTTCTAGTTAAGCATAAACATTAGTGTGGATTAAAACCTGAAATCTAGGATGGTCGCTTGTTCCTAATCTGTTTACAAAAACACTCTTTGATTTGCAATTTAATTAGTTAATATTAGTTCTTAAAATCAAAACAATCAACTCTTGAATTTTAATTTCTGCAATTTTAGTTTAATCTTAGTTTAAGTGCAAAGCTGCATAATCGACATACTTTCCACAAACTCCCTGTGTTCGATACCCTCTTACCACTATATTATAGTTGTTATTGGGATTAAATTTGCGTGTACCTACGACAAGCACGTCAAATTTTGGCGCCGTTGCCGGGGAGTAGTGCGCAACGTGTGTCAGTTTGTTAGTTTTGCTTTGTTATTTTCGGGTTTACACTGGTGTGTTTAGTGTGCAGGTTCTACAGGTGCATGCATACTAGAGGCTCTCATAAAGCTTCACCATTGTCATTTGATCCGGAAATCGAAAGAACGCTAAGGCAAAACCGAGTTTTACTACGTGAAAACAGACTCATTAGTTCACCCACTTCACCCATTACACCAAGAAACATCATGGACGAAACACAAGTACCACCCACAACGGGTCAAACGACCTCATCTTTTATACCTACTTCCACACAACCATCACCAAACACAACCATACCAAATTCCACTACAATTCCTACTTCACCTCATGACACTACACCATCTAACACCACACAACCAATTACTACTCAAAATGAACCTAATCTTTCCTTTAGCCCATCTACTACGATTCCACCACTCACTCATTTCTTCCCAGTTTCCGGTCAATCATCGTCCCATTATTCAATACCACCAAATACAACCATTGTCCATGCTACTTCAACATTCAGACCATCGAACCAAGCGGGATTTCAATACTCAACCCTTCCATTTGGGCAAACTTCGGGTATAGGGGGAGATGGATATGAGGAAGGATACGAAGATTTTGAGGGCTATGACGAAGATGGGTATGCTTATGAAGGTTATGGTGATCAAGGAGAGTTCGGTTATGTGCAAAGTCAATCTCAAGGGATGGCAAGTGTTGGTGGAGTACTGCAACAACAACTCATACCACAACACATTAGGCCAAGACCACAAGGGCCACCAATGCAACGCCCTATTCCATTGCAACAAGTTCGGCCACAAAATGTACAACCACAAATTCAAAGGCCAATTCAACAACCACCGATGCCACAACAACAATTCCAACCACCGTTCGTACCACAAGGGCATATACCAAGACCTATGAGTCCTATTCGTCCAAGGGGTCGATTGGGTGTTCCAAGAAGGCATCTTAGGGAACAAGCACGAGGAATAGAAGCACATTTCAGGCCGATAATTACTCAAAACCCTTCACCGGTGGTTATCCCTCACAACAACCAAGGGAGAACCTTTGAAGTAAGAACGAATTCTTTGCAAAGTTTGCTGAAATATAAAGGGCTAGCAACGGAGGAACCATATTTCCATTTAGAGGCCTATGACTCAATTTGTAATACTTTTGGGAGTCAAGGTTTTTCGGCCGATGATGTCAAGTTGGTCCTATTTCAGTTTTCTTTGGAGGACAAGGCAAAGAAGTGGTTCTACACTTTACCTTCAGCATCTATTTATACTTGGGCGGAGATGCAACAAATTTTCTTAGACGAATTCTATACCGCCCAAAAGACCAACGATGCTAGAAAGGGGTTGAGGAGCTTCCAACAACAACATGGTGAGATGTTCCATGAGGCGTTTGAACGATTCAATATGATGATTAAAAATTGCCCTCACCATGGGATTGAACTTTGGGAGTTGATGAATGCCTTTCACGAGGGGTTGAGTGCCGAGGATGCTCGAGATTTAATGTCCATTACCGGTGGGACTTTTGGCACAAACTATGAGAATGACGATTGGGAGTTCTTAGAGAATATGGCAATTACCTCGAAAAGAAAGGCTCAAGCATCTAGGAGAGCCCGACCGGCCATTGCCCGACCTCAAGTGCACGCAATAGATGATGGTAATGTTCAAACTACTAACCAAATTTATGATGTTTGTGCATTGTGTAATGAAATAGGTCACGCGGCTGAAAATTGCCAAGGAATGGTGGAAGGGCAATATGAAGAGGTGCATGCGGTTCAAGGTCAAGGTCAAGGAGGGGGTGGTAGAAACTACAACAACATGAACTCTAATACTTACCACCCCGGGTTGAGGAACCACCCAAATTTTCGCTATGGGAACCCCTCAAATCAAGCTAACCCGAACTTTCAAGGTAGTCAAGGTAACTTTAGTTAACGCCAACCTTATAACAACCAAAGTGGATATCGAGGCGGGAACAACCAAGGCTATCAAAAGCAATATCAATCGGGTCAAGAGCAAGGAGGGTCTTCGGGTGGAAATGAGATGATGGAGATGTTAAAAAGCATGCAAGTGGAGATGCAAAAACGGAACCAACTCGATGAAGTCCGAATGCAAAAAGATGAGGTTCGTGATAAAAGCATCCAATCACTAACAACCCAAATGGGTCAATTGGCAACCGATGTGGCGGAGTTGAAGAAGAACAAGGGTCAACTTCCTAGTGACACCAAGGTAAATCCATCACACGGTTCGTCAAGAGGTAATGTTAATGTTCATCATGTTAGTGTTTTGAGAAGTGGAAAAGAGTTTAAAGCCAATTTGTCACCCGAATTGGTTGAGGGGGTAGTTGAGGACATCACGGGTAATGATAGTGATGATGATGTTTCACCGGTTAAACCAAAAGAATTAAATGTTAATAAACTGGGTTTGGGTGAAAATGAAAAGAGTGAAAAAGTTGAGGGTGAACCGAGTCAAGTCCCGTTTCCATCGGCTTTACTTGACCCGGGTAAGAAAAATTTTATTGCATCGAGAGGTCCCCAAAAAGAAGAATTGTGGGACATGTTTAAACAAGTTAAAATTAACCTTCCACTCCTTGATGCAATAAAACAAGTACCCGCCTATGCAAAATTCCTAAAAGAATTGTGTACACAAAAGAGGCAAAACAAAAAGAAAATGCCTAAGCGGGTGGACTTAACCGGGCAAGTGAGTGCGGTTTTGAACGGGGAGCTTCCTCCTAAGCTCCAAGATCCGGGCACGCCATTGATTAATATACAAGTTGGTAATTTTCAAATGGCTAAGGCGTTGCTAGATCTTGGAGCCGGAGTTAGCATTTTACCGGGGGGCTTATATGACCAATATGATTTTGGACCGTTAGCAAGGGTGGAGACAACGGTTGTTTTAGCCGATTTGTCTCATAAGTTACCCCGGGGTATAGTTCAAAATTTCATTGTTAAAATTGATGAATTTTATTACCCGGTTGACTTTTTAGTCTTGGACTACTCATCGGCGGACCCAAAGCAACAACAAAACGTAATTTTGGGTCGGCCATTTTTGAGCACCGCACATGCAGTCATCGATTGTAGATTTGGTACAGTCGATATGACTTTTGGGAATCGAAAATTGCGTTTGAATGTTTTTACTAACAATTCTAATGCTAATGGTGTTGATGAGTGTTTCATGGCAGATATAGTTGACGGGTGCAACCCGCATGAGTATGAGGAGGATGGTTTGGATGTTTGCCTGTGTGATTTTTCTGAACAGGTACATGCTTATGCACTCCGGGTTGAAGAGGAAAAGCAAGATGCGATGGCGTTGAAAGAAGGTCGGCCGCCATGGACCCACCAGTTTGAAGGCTTACCGGCGGAAATAGATTCGGGTACTAAACCATCCTTAGAGGAACCGCCAAAGTTGGAGCTCAAAGACTTGCCGAGCCACTTGAAGTATGTGTTTTTAGGGGATAATGACACTCTACCGGTCATTATTGCCTCTAATTTGGAGTTGGCACAAGAGCAAGCATTATTGGAAGTCTTGAAGGAAAATAAGGGAGCTATCGGATGGACAATTGCCGATCTCAAAGGAATTAGTCCATCAATTGTCATGCACAAAATCATTACAACCGAAGATGCCAAACCGACACGAGAAGCTCAAAGGCGGTTGAACCCGAACCTAAGGGAGGTAGTTAAAAAGGATGTAATTAAATGGTTGGATGCGGGAATCATCTATCCGATTTCGGATAGTGCTTAGGTGAGTCCCACCCAAGTTGTGCCTAAGAAGGCCGGTATTCAAGTAGTCAAGGACGAAAGTGGTGAACAAATTGCCACCCGACCGGTTACCGGGTGGCGTGTATGTATTGACTACCGAAAATTGAATGCCGCCACTTCTAAGGACCATTTCCCGCTACCTTTCATTGACCAAATTATTGAAAAATTACCGGGTCAAAAATATTACTGCTTTTTGGACGGGTACTCGGGTTACAATCAAATAGCAATACACCCGGATGACCAACACAAGACCACCTTCACTTGTCCATATGGTACCTTTGCCTTTCGGCGAATGCCATTTGGCTTGTGCAATGCTTTGGCAACTTTCCAACGATGTATGATGAGTATCTTCTCGGACATGGTTGGAGAGTCGCTCGAAGTATTTATGGATGACTTCTCCATTTTTGGCACTAGTTTTGATGCTTGTCTCAACGAATTACAAAAGGTTTTAAAAAGGTGCGTTGAGAAAAATCTAGTGTTAAGTTAGGAGAAAAGTCATTTCATGGTGCAAGAGGGCATTGTGTTGGGTCATGTAATTTCTGAAAGGGGGATGGAGGTGGATAAGGCGAAAATAAGGGTAATAGCATCTTTGCCACCTCCGAAAAATGTTAAGGGTGTAAGGTCATTCTTGGGACATGTGGGGTTTTATCGACGTTTCATAAATGGTTTTAGTGTTATCACCAAACCTTTATGCAACTTGTTATTAAAAGATGTCCCATTTGATTTTACTAACGAGTGTATGCAAGCTTTTACTTTTTTGAAGGAACACTTGGTCAAAGCTCCTATTTTGCAACCACCGGATTGGTCAAAGCCGTTCGAGATAATGTGTGATGCAAGTGACACCACTATTGGTGCAGTTTTGGGTCAACGTGTAACACCTGTGCCTTCACGGCCATCAAACAAATACCAAACCAATGAAATATTATATTTCATACTTGGGATTTGTAAAAATATGTGTATCCTTTGCACATATCAATTCTTGTTCAATTTCAAACTCTAAATCGCTTTCTGGAAGGTTATACGCGCACCGATGCGTAAATATAACCAGTTTAATGCAACAAACACTCCGGAATAGTGAAATAGGCTTAACATACCTTAAATAACCTTTACATAACTTCTATATAAGTTTTGGAAGGTTTGGTGTGGTGAAATCAAGTTTAATCGCTTACAGGGACTAAAGTTGACAAACTGCGAAAGTATGCCAATTTGAACTGTAACAGACCTTCCGGAGCATGAACATAAGTTAAACATGCCATAAATATCCTTCACATAGCTTAGAAATAGGCTTTGAGGTGTTCGGTATGCTAAAATAAACTTTTGTGTCATTCAGGGACTAAAAGTGTCAAAAAGTGCACAAGTTTGCATTTTCGCGCATAACTTACGTTCTGAATACATCCGGACATCCAAAAATTTATGTAAGCACTAAAATATTTTATTTTAGTGTTCGGCATAAGAAAAATCCATTCGTCGCGTCATTTGGTTCGTTTTTCGCGCTTATGCGCATTCCGTCGTAATTAAGCGAACATCGCGTTCGTACGGCTAAACGAACCGACATATGAGATATTTTTGAACACATTTTAAGTTCCCTATACTTTAACTTCATTTTAGAGCTTTGAAATGGGGTTAACGGGCCTTGAACGTGTCAAAAATGGCCTTAAACACGTGCAGGGACCTAAACTGTCATTTCTGAAACATATGTGCAGATCAGAGGCCCCAAGCGGCCCGCATTGTGTTTGCCTAAATCTAAAGCGGGCCGCATTAGCCCTTCTGACCAGATTCAATGTTTGTTTTGCAACTTGCAACTGAATTGATTCGTGTCCACACGTTTCCTATCGTCTAGTCAGCGGATAAGAACAACATTTTAGCCACCACAACATTGTGACAAGTGTTCGGCTTGGATCGTGGCACGATATTCAAGAAACGATCCTAGCGGTTACCCGAAATCTATATATACCCCATGCCCCCCATTGCATAACTTACTAGAATTCTGATTTTTGAAACTCTAAGTTGAAACCATTGTTTCATACCTGAGATTCTTGAATCGGGATTAGCATTCGGGGACCCTGGGTAAGTATTCTTTCGTTCTTTTCCTTATTTTACTGCTTTTCGAGTCAGAAAGTCAAACTTTGTTTGACTTTCAGCGTTGACCAGTAATGGTCAATGCGAAGTTCGTTTGAACTTCGCAACGTGAGTGTAATCACGTTGGTCATAGTCCTTTGGGACTATGCCCACTGATTACCACGTTGTCTAGAGTCGTAGGGTAGGCGATCTGATAAATCGCCTATACCTTCGAACTCGACCCATTTGGTCGATCATTAGGATCCGACCAAACACATTAGGTGACCATAGTAGGTAGGGAATAACCTTCCGAGGTTATACCCTATGGTCACATCGTTTAAGTAGTTGTATGATAGGTAGTTTATATGCCTTAGGTAAATTACCAGAATACCCTTTTCATGTATAATTGGTAATTAAGCATATGTAACCTAAACTTTTGTCACATAACTGATTATGTAACATGTTTAGGCATATAACACTTGTCATAGGACTAGTTAGACGGTCCGAACGCGTTTCACGCGCACGACGCGTTAAAGTAGCATATGTTACCTTAATGGGTCGCGATGGGTCGTAAGCAATTAGGTTAGGTTTCATTGTAGTATGTAGGCCTTGTTAAACCATATCATATGAGTTCCAATACTCATTTGGTTTACCAAGCCTCATCCTATCCGATCTCCCGATTTAGGTCCGGTTTATTTATATAGTTTTAGATTTGCCGATTGATTCCGTGCTCCCTCTAGCTTTGCTTGGTTGTTGTTCAAGATCTCTAAGCATTCTCAGGCGAGTACATTCTTCCCCTATTTTACTGTTTTCAATTGTTTTGGGGTGACTCATATGTGCTAAATGTTTTCGATGTTATAACAAATGGTTCCAAAAACGATTAAAACGATTTATACAAAACTAATAACGATTTCATAAAGTGAACAAACTTGTTGGTTGTGTTTACATAACAAATGACATTCATTAGCAATGATCAAGCCGACCAGTATTAGGTTATGGTACCATAGGATCTGACAAATCCCGTTATTTACTACCCCCGTGGTTATGTGTGGGCAATGGTAGGTAGCGACTGAATCTGTAATTATTAACTTACCCTATGGAGGTTTGTTAATACGAAACCGAGAAGCGACGAAAACGAGAAGCGACGAAAGTCACGAAGGTTTGAATGTTATTAGCGAGACGACCACATAAGTAGTTTCACGACCTAAAACGAATTAAACGATTAACGATTGGGTTTTCACACGATGTTTTAACGATTGGGTAACGATTGGGTTTTCACACGATGTTTTAACGATTGGGTAAACGATTGGCTTCAAAGCGATATACGATATTAATTTGATTATACATATTACATGATTTACATTTGGGCATGAACATTACTTTGGTGGTTTGGTTTGATTAAGTGATTAAGTAACGATGCGTGTGTAATATGATACAAGCATGGTGGATACGCCGCTGGTACTTCCTATATATAAGTGTTTGTATGGTATTACATATTGTAGTGTTATTTGAATCATTTCAGCTCGAGACATAGAACATTTTATACAAGTAACGTACTTTTCACAAGACATTTATTTACAAACAACTTATCTTATACAAACTCATATTACATGGTTATTCATTTAATCATGCTTTATTTTCTTATTTATACATATCACCTGAACTTATCATTGTTTTTCCAAATAATTTACCAAAACAAATGTTTTTGAGTTAAGAGTCATGGCTACGAAGTTTTACAAATTATAACCCGCTTGATTTGAGTTGGTTAATTAAGTTGCAATATTATACTCTTTTAAACAAGGTTTTTAAATAAAGTATTGCAACATCTAAACTAGCCATGATTTCGACACTCCTACAAAACCTATGTACTCGCCAGCATTTCTTTGCTGACCTCGTTTTCACATATGTTTCAGGTATTGATTGAATGATATCGATTGATAAGATGCATGCTCACATAGGACTGGACAAGGCCTTAGTGACTAAATAACAATGATAGATTACGTTTAAATTGTGTATTTAGATTTCCAAACGATGTAATTATTCAATGATTAATAAAACGAAACACTTTTGATATCCATGGTTATGAAACATTAATTCTGTTGCAACACGCCCCGATGTTTCCGCCACGTTTTGTATGTTCCACGTGGTCGGGGTGTGACAGAAAAGATGGTATCAGAGCCAATGGTTATAGGGAATTAGGTTATTAGTAATGCTTTGACCTAGTCTATAACCTTCTTAGGACCCTAACGCGAGTTTACTTGCGTTTAGTCATAAAACAATACCGTCACCTATCCTTAGGCGACGACCACAACAAGAACATAAATTTCAAAACCGCTTTGAAAACTAATCATCTGTTCTAGGATGATTGATTACTAGGTTTTGAACCCTCTATTGTAAGGTTTTGAACTCTCTATTATATGGTTTTGAACCCCTTTGAGTTTTCAAAATCTCGTCAAGGTTTTAGGTTTTAAATAATGTGAACACGTGCAAACTGGAAGGGTGAATGCCTGTATTCCGAGTTTTCTGTCTAGGCAAGCACTTCGTATACATCTCATCAGACGCGAGACCAGTTGTGCTTACCTGGGAATTCTTGGGATGAGTGTTCACTTATAGGCGAGCATGTCTTCGCGATACATTATTTTTGACCCATTTACTTTGATTTGTCACCATCTCATTTGTTTGCCTTAGGTAACAAACAAATGATCACAATTTTCATTCGTTACCATTCTGTATTGATTATTCAATAAACCTTTCACTCGTTTCTTCCTCTGTCTTTCATTTTCTTCTAGAATGTCTATTCCTCTTGGCACTGGTCAAATGCCCGAGCGAACAGCCAAATTTGTCCAGCAAATTGGTGAAGTGATTCAGAGGACTGTGGATTTAGGCATTGCCATGTCTCGTCTCAACAATGAAGCCACTCGAGAAGCATCGAAAGAAGTAGAAGCCAAGCCTTCGAAAAGGTCAAAGAAGCGTAAGGCTCCAAAGGATCCGGTAACCGTTGCACCAAATCAATCAAAACCTAGCAAGGTGGCAGCGCCACCAGCCAAGAAGCCGTACTTGGGAACTGCTCCCTTGTGCAATCAATGCAATGGCCATCACCCAGTCCAAACGCCATGTTTCAAATGTGCCCACTGTGGACGATGGGGACATTTGGTCAGAACATGCCATTTTGCGATCCGGAATAAAACTGTTGCAGATTCTACTTCTGTTCAAGTCAACCTAACTCAAGCTCGTTTTCCATGTGGTACTTGCTACAACTGTGGCGAGATGGGCCATTTTCGAAGAAATTGCCCAAAGATTTCTAATGCGAATCCAACCCACGGGTGAGCAGTTGGCTGAGTAGAAGATGTTGCTATCTCATGCTTTTGTTTCTTTCGTTTTCTTGTAATGTGAAACAATCTGATTTGTTTATAAATAAATTGTTGTTCACAAATCCTGATATACGAGTATAATTACATGTGTGTATGACTTTTCCTATAATACCTGCACTAAGGAACTATGTTCCTTACAAACTACTCTTGTGATTCTCTCTTTCAAAGTGATCGCTCATAATTTCCTCGAAAGTTCTAAGTACTCGTTTCATTCTAAGAAACGAAGTACAGGAAATAAAGTGAAATTATGAGTAATCGTGCTTTTTACACATCTGTATTTTTAAATCCTTGGTTAGATAACTAAGGGTATTTTCAAATCTCATACCCATTACGTTTTGATTTTTCAACATACACAGTACCAGTATTTCAAAACAATCTTCATGGTCTCAAAATATTTCATATAGTTTGAAAACAATTTTTCTAGATGCATTGTCTATGTTATTTCAAAAACATTGACCATGTTATCAAAACCAACCTTCCTAATTTCAAAATATTTCATATAGTCTGAAGACAATATTAACACAATACATTTTATTATCAAGTGCATGATTTCGAAAAGCATCATTCATGTCTTTCAAAAACCTTATACATAATTTCAAAATTCATCTCGCATGATTTTAAAACATTTTTATAAATATATCTATCTAATACACCTACTTTATGATTTCAAAAGTATTATATATAAGGTTTCAAAAACGTTAAACACATTTTTTTCTTAAAAGAACCCCATGCATAGTTTTCAAAAATACTTTCCTCATACATTGACTTAACCTTCAAAATTCTGCTTCATATGTCGCCTTGACATATCAAGCATCTCAACTTCATAAGCATTTTACATCATGTTTTGACCTAAGCACATCTAGTGCAAGGTTTCAAAACATCTTCAACTTCAAAAATTCATATGGGATCTTTTTATCTTCACAATTAGATCCTTGTGGATGATTATCATTCAAATCAGAGTCCTTAATTGGATTCCTTATGTACCTTAATTCGAACATTTCGGTTCCTAATAATCGAAATCGAATTTCCTTTTTGAATCTTTCTATCTTTATAGTTGGATTCTTGATAACGTTTAAGGTACCAAATGAAATCCGCGGAATGGATTCCTAGTGTGCTTTAAATGTATGTACGCAATTTACAAGACAAATTAACGAACAATTTTGTGGTTATGTGATATGTGTTTATGTGTTCTCCTCTATGATTTTTGTGTGATCCGATTTCCAAATCCTCGCAGAATCTTTCATATCTTCATATGAGGGATTCATAGTAGGATATTCAAAAGGTACTACCTTAATCTTTGTGGGTTTCTACGTTGTAGTTAAGACCCTTGGATTATATAGTACCACTCCAGACCCTTTTTAGTGGTCTAGTCTAAAGGATTGATTCACAATTTGGTTAAAGAATGACATCTAGTGATGTAGTTGGACAGACTCCTTGATAGTCTATTTAGATCATTTATTGATTTAGTCTACGGGACTCTATGGCGGTCTAGTCACACTCATCACAGGATTGTTCATTTGGTTTTCCCCTGCACACTATTGAATACACTGTATGAACTATGCAAGGAATTATCTAATTATGGAAGCGCACATAATTATGAGATTCAGTGCACGGTAAACCCAGTAAGATTTATTATGTGTAAGAATCGATAGTGACAACAATAACAAAATGAGGACGATGTAATAGAGGTACGGTGGACGCACCAATGACGCTTTATATACTTGTATATAAGTATCCCTCTTACATTGCAATTATGATGTTATTAAAGTTACTAGAAGTTCATAACCCTAATCAATATTGTTCGATCTTTTCAACTTCATATTTTAACTCTCACAAGTTTCCTCTAAATAAATTTCGGGACGAAATTTCCTAAAGTAGGGGAGACTGTAACACCTGTGCCTTCACGGCCATCAAACAAATACCAAACCAATGAAATATTATATTTCATACTTGGGATTTGTAAAAATATGTGTATCCTTTGCACATATCAATTCTTGTTCAATTTCAAACTCTAAATCGCTTTCTGGAAGGTTATACGCGCACCGATGCGTAAATATAACCAGTTTAATGCAACAAACACTCCGGAATAGTGAAATAGGCTTAACATACCTTAAATAACCTTTACATAACTTCTATATAAGTTTTGGAAGGTTTGGTGTGGTGAAATCAAGTTTAATCGCTTACAGGGACTAAAGTTGACAAACTGCGAAAGTATGCCAATTTGAACTGTAACAGACCTTCCGGAGCATGAACATAAGTTAAACATGCCATAAATATCCTTCACATAGCTTAGAAATAGGCTTTGAGGTGTTCGGTATGCTAAAATAAACTTTTGTGTCATTCAGGGACTAAAAGTGTCAAAAAGTGCACAAGTTTGCATTTTCGCGCATAACTTACGTTCTGAATACATCCGGACATCCAAAAATTTATGTAAGCACTAAAATATTTTATTTTAGTGTTCGGCATAAGAAAAATCCATTCGTCGCGTCATTTGGTTCGTTTTTCGCGCTTATGCGCATTCCGTCGTAATTAAGCGAACATCGCGTTCGTACGGCTAAACGAACCGACATCTGAGATATTTTTGAACACATTTTAAGTTCCCTATACTTTAACTTCATTTTAGAGCTTTGAAATGGGGTTAACGGGCCTTGAACGTGTCAAAAATGGCCTTAAACACGTGCAGGGACCTAAACTGTCATTTCTGAAACATATGTGCAGATCAGAGGCCCCAAGCGGCCCGCATTGTGTTTGCCTAAATCTAAAGCGGGCCGCATTAGCCCTTCTGACCAGATTCAATGTTTGTTTTGCAACTTGCAACTGAATTGATTCGTGTCCACACGTTTCCTATCGTCTAGTCAGCGGATAAGAACAACATTTTAGCCACCACAACATTGTGACAAGTGTTCGGCTTGGATCGTGGCACGATATTCAAGAAACGATCCTAGCGGTTACCCGAAATCTATATATACCCCATGCCCCCCATTGCATAACTTACTAGAATTCTGATTTTTGAAACTCTAAGTTGAAACCATTGTTTCATACCTGAGATTCTTGAATCGGGATTAGCATTCGGGGACCCTGGGTAAGTATTCTTTCGTTCTTTTCCTTATTTTACTGCTTTTCGAGTCAGAAAGTCAAACTTTGTTTGACTTTCAGCGTTGACCAGTAATGGTCAATGCGAAGTTCGTTTGAACTTCGCAACGTGAGTGTAATCACGTTGGTCATAGTCCTTTGGGACTATGCCCACTGATTACCACGTTGTCTAGAGTCGTAGGGTAGGCGATCTGATAAATCGCCTATACCTTCGAACTCGACCCATTTGGTCGATCATTAGGATCCGACCAAACACATTAGGTGACCATAGTAGGTAGGGAATAACCTTCCGAGGTTATACCCTATGGTCACATCGTTTAAGTAGTTGTATGATAGGTAGTTTATATGCCTTAGGTAAATTACCAGAATACCCTTTTCATGTATAATTGGTAATTAAGCATATGTAACCTAAACTTTTGTCACATAACTGATTATGTAACATGTTTAGGCATATAACACTTGTCATAGGACTAGTTAGACGGTCCGAACGCGTTTCACGCGCACGACGCGTTAAAGTAGCATATGTTACCTTAATGGGTCGCGATGGGTCGTAAGCAATTAGGTTAGGTTTCATTGTAGTATGTAGGCCTTGTTAAACCATATCATATGAGTTCCAATACTCATTTGGTTTACCAAGCCTCATCCTATCCGATCTCCCGATTTAGGTCCGGTTTATTTATATAGTTTTAGATTTGCCGATTGATTCCGTGCTCCCTCTAGCTTTGCTTGGTTGTTGTTCAAGATCTCTAAGCATTCTCAGGCGAGTACATTCTTCCCCTATTTTACTGTTTTCAATTGTTTTGGGGTGACTCATATGTGCTAAATGTTTTCGATGTTATAACAAATGGTTCCAAAAACGATTAAAACGATTTATACAAAACTAATAACGATTTCATAAAGTGAACAAACTTGTTGGTTGTGTTTACATAACAAATGACATTCATTAGCAATGATCAAGCCGACCAGTATTAGGTTATGGTACCATAGGATCTGACAAATCCCGTTATTTACTACCCCCGTGGTTATGTGTGGGCAATGGTAGGTAGCGACTGAATCTGTAATTATTAACTTACCCTATGGAGGTTTGTTAATACGAAACCGAGAAGCGACGAAAACGAGAAGCGACGAAAGTCACGAAGGTTTGAATGTTATTAGCGAGACGACCACATAAGTAGTTTCACGACCTAAAACGAATTAAACGATTAACGATTGGGTTTTCACACGATGTTTTAACGATTGGGTAACGATTGGGTAAACGATTGGCTTCAAAGCGATATACGATATTAATTTGATTATACATATTACATGATTTACATTTGGGCATGAACATTACTTTGGTGGTTTGGTTTGATTAAGTGATTAAGTAACGATACGTGTGTAATATGATACAAGCATGGTGGATACGCCGCTGGTACTTCCTATATATAAGTGTTTGTATGGTATTACATATTGTAGTGTTATTTGAATCATTTCAGCTCGAGACATAGAACATTTTATACAAGTAACGTACTTTTCACAAGACATTTATTTACAAACAACTTATCTTATACAAACTCATATTACATGGTTATTCATTTAATCATGCTTTATTTTCTTATTTATACATATCACCTGAACTTATCATTGTTTTTCCAAATAATTTACTAAAACAAATGTTTTTGAGTTAAGAGTCATGGCTACGAAGTTTTACAAATTATAACCCGCTTGATTTGAGTTGGTTAATTAAGTTGCAATATTATACTCTTTTCAAAACAAGGTTTTTAAATAAAGTATTGCAACATCTAAACTAGCCATGATTTCGACACTCCTACAAAACCTATGTACTCGCCAGCATTTCTTTGCTGACCTCGTTTTCACATATGTTTCAGGTATTGATTGAATGATATCGATTGATAAGATGCATGCTCACATAGGACTGGACAAGGCCTTAGTGACTAAATAACAATGATAGATTACGTTTAAATTGTGTATTTAGATTTCCAAACGATGTAATTATTCAATGATTAATAAAACGAAACACTTTTGATATCCATGGTTATGAAACATTAATTCTGTTGCAACACGCCCCGATGTTTCCGCCACGTTTTGTATGTTCCACGTGGTCGGGGTGTGACACAACGGGTTGATAGAAAGCCGGTGGTGATTTACTATGCAAGCAAAACTTTATCCGAAGCGCAACTCAATTACACCACGACCGAAAAGGAGTTACTAGCGGTGGTGTATGCTTTGGATAAGTTTCGTGCGTATATTTGGGGGAGCAAAGTGGTAGTTTATTCGGATCATAGTGCGGTCCGATACTTGATGGAGAAGAAAGACGCGAAGCCTCGGTTGATTCGGTGGGTATTATTGTTACAAGAGTTTGATATAGAAATCCGAGACAAAAAGGGAAGTGAGAACGTAGTGGCAGATCACTTGTCTCGGATTCCGGTGGAAGGGATCGATGATGTTAGTGAAATTAATGAGAGTTTTCCCGACGAGCAATTACTAGCCGTTTCCACTTTTGTTGCACCGTGGTATGCTCACTATGTCAACTACTTAGCCACGGGTGCCATCCCAAGTCATTGGACCAAGAAGCGTCGACAACAATTTATGGTCCAAGTAAAGCAATACATTTGGGATGAACCGGATCTCTTCAAGATTGGACCGGATCAAGTTATACGAAGGTGTGTGCCCGAGACAGAAGTGTTAGAAATTTTGACCCATGCTCATTCGTCCGCATGTGGAGGTCATTTTAGTGGGCACAAAACAGGCTATCGGGTTCTCTCATGTGGGTTTTATTGGCCCACAATTTTCAAAGATGCTTGTGAGTTTGCTAAAAATTGTATAAATTGCCAAAAGATGGGAAGTATATCGAAGAGGGATGAGATGCCATTACAACCAATCTTGGTTGTAGAGATATTTGATGTATGGGGTATAGACTTTATGGGTCCTTTTCCGAATTCGAATGGCTTTCTATACATTTTGGTAGCGGTGGATTATGTCTCGAAGTGGATTTAAGCTATTGCAACACGCACAAACGACCATTCGGTTGTTTGTAAATTTGTTCAATCCAACATTTTCTCTCGTTTTGGCATCCCGCGGGTTATCATAAGTGATGGTGGTTCGCATTTCAAGAACCTTGTAACACCCGTTCTTATAAATCTAGGTTTAACGTATATTTTGCGAAAATAATCATGTGATTAATGATTACATATACATAAAAAATGCGGGTTTGTTAAAAACTTTTACAATTTAAGTAATATACATAATGTAATTTTATTCGCCGTTTAAAATAACGACAAAACAACGTTGCGGAAGCTTTGTTTAACGTGTGTTCGGTTCTTGCTCGACGCTTGATCTTCATCCGGGACTCTCGACATTCACCTGTGATCAAAACCAACTTAAAGGTCAGTTTTGATAATTAAATAATGAGTATAATGAGGAAATTTAAAAAAAAACCAACATTGATATCTTGCACCCAAAAACAATAACTTATTTCTGATCTCCACCGTAACTTACGGTGGCACCGTAAGTTACGGTGGCTCAAGTATTAACAATTCCCTACCGTACAACAGTAGATTAGCACCGTAACCCAAATCAACTCCACCGTAACTTACGGTGGCACCGTAAGTTACGGTGGACTCTGCATCCATCTTTTCCATTTTGCCGTAATTTGACACGAAATCATTCGTATCTTTCAAACCGCTTATCCGTTTGACCTACCGTTTCTTCCTACATGTTTGAAATTTGATTTTCCATCATATGGAGTTAAAATCCGACATCCGGCTTGATAAAATTTAAGACTTTTAAGTCTTCGGCTTATTACTCTTTTACCAAAATTTGACCCGTTTGTGATTTTGTCAAACATACAAGTTTGTTTGACCCTTATTTCTTACAAACCTAATAAATTCAATAATGTCTAATATATTAGGTTCCGATTATAGAATTATATACCTTCTTTAACCCATTTTCACCCATATGCTTATTTTGACCCGTTTGAGGTAATTAAGCATATTATAAGCACCAATTGCTTTCATTCATTTCCAAATACATATGTCCACATTTCTTATCAAAGGATCTTCCACCACAACTATATTTGTGGTGGATTCAATGTGGTGATTTATATGTACCAAAATTTACCCTTCAAATCGTTATTTTACGGCAAAGACTCAAATAGAGCCATTTGACTAACATATTACGTCTTCCACTTCTATACTTATTCCAAGTATCCATCAAATCATGAAATTCGTTTCCAAACAACCTTTAAGGGTTGTTTGTTTTATTTAGCCTACAAGGGCGTTTTGGTCGATTTTGGTCCTTCTTTTGTGACGAAGGACTCTCACTAATTATTCGACCAAATAGCACTTTCAACTACAACCTAATTATGCGTACCTGGCTCGGATCAACGTATTGACCCGTTTTAATACCTTGTCTTGACTTATTTTGTTATTTCATAGCTTCGCTAATTCACGAGCCGTTCATCCTGCGAGCATGAGACTCGACATACACTTATTAGTCGTTATTTGTCAAATGGTATTAATATTACCATTTGATCCCTTTTTATTCTTTTTACTAGTTTTGGCTTACTTATAAAGTAGCCGTTCGAAAACCCATTTTATCTTATATTCCGACCCAAATCATTTCGTGTCGGAAACCATATTTCGAATATTATCTCCATCATATTTACGACTTATAGAATAGATATGTATTCTACAAAAATAAACGGTGTAAGTTTTACTTACCTCTCATCCGAACTACGCTTTTCCTTTCCTTCTTGATTCGTTTGATCTGCTCCCTCATCAAGCTTCCACCTAGCTTGTTACGCGTCAAACTATCATCATTCGTTTTCAAGGTGGTTAGTTTAATCATAATTTAATACGATTATTCCACCTTACACATTTCATATCAAAATTTACCATTTATCGAATTATAGGTCAGTTTGACTTTTTAAAAGTCAAATGCCCATTAGTATACTAATTGCATATTCGAGTTCATCAACTAGTTCTAGCATTCTTTAATTACCCGGTAGGCGTTATCTTTAGACCACCGTTTTAACCAAAGTTCTAACCACGTTCATCACATTTGGAACTCTTTTTAATCACATTTTGCATAATAGCCAAAACATCACAACTAGGTGTTTTAACTACAAAAATTCTAGTTTCGAGCCTTCTTTGAGGCATTTCAACAAACACTTTAAGGGCAGAATTTTGCATGTTTATTTATCAAGTCTCTAGCTTATCTCTTAGCCCTAATTTCACATAAATCAACCATCTTACAAAGTGGTTAACTTCTATAATTTCTGAAATCACTTCAAAATTGTCAATTTACACTAGATCAACAATCTATTTCCTAGTGTTCATCAAATTTCACATAACTCACTAATCACCTACAATGGTGATTATAGTTTTCACTAAAATTTCACATGATTTCAGCTTGTGTTTGTCTAGGGTTTGTCCCTAGACACTATAGTTGTTCCTAAATCATCATAACATACACATGCAACCATAAATTCAGAAATTCCCAATTTCATGAGAATTTCAAGCTAAGAGTTTTCATTAAATTTTACATACCTTTTAATCCTCTTGTGATGAGGATCAATAATCCATGCTTTAATTTCGATTTTGGACTGAATTGGACCTTCAATTTGCAAGTTTAGTGAAGTTCTAGGGTTTTGAAGAGTGGGGATCGACCTGCTCTCTTCTTTGATCGACCAGACACCTCTAATTGGGGTGTTTGGTTTATTTTTATTTGTTTTTATTAAATTCTAGTTTCTAGTTCTACAACTTAGGTCCCTCCACTTTTGTATAACTTATAGTTTGGCTAATTTTAACCCTATTATAAGTTATCTCTAGACTATTAGCTAACTAGGTTAAAATTCCTAGTTAGTAAATTCTTGTTTATTTAATAATCCAAATATTCACCGGGTTACTTTTACCACTAAAGGTAAATTACCCGTCTTTTAATATAAACGTGGTTTGATTACCAAACCCGTTTTCGGGGTGTTACAAGTCTACCCCCCTTAAAGAGGTTTCGTCCTCGAAACCTTTTCTTACATAATTTATTGAGTTTAACTCAATGTATTTGATCCGCGAAATCTTTTACACATTACTTATACTTTTATCCAATAGTTAGTATTACCAGAAAAGTATGATAACATCTTTTTGGTTACTAATTGTCTACTTAACTCATACGACATAGTGCAACTTGAAATAACGTAATCTCGTTATTTCCACTAGTTTAGTTAACTTAGCGATATCCATTGCTTTCATATAATATCGAATTCTTTATGAATCCGTTACTTTAACCCGTTTAAAGGTCTTTAGTGAAACATTTCACTTTCAGCAATAATTTCTTTTGTTTTCAGATTTATTCATTCGGTTTAGTTATACCGAATCCATCGCTTACAAGCAAGCCAAATTTTATTGATTTGAATTACTGGCCTTAACCGGTCTCACTAACTAGACTTATTAGTCCCGTTACTTTTTACCGCTCGCCTGGTTATAATGTGATTTTGCTTCACATAACATTTCCCAACCGTGATCGTGTCACATCATGTTTAGTTTGTATCAACTTTTCATTTTCGAAGATATCACTTCTCGAATGTATCGTCTTGCGCCTATCAGTGTTAAGACTTGAATCTTTCATGCTTACTATTTAAATTCCTATCAGAATTTATGTTTATAAAAACGTTATTTCTTACTAAAATCGAAGTTTTAGTTTTAGGATCCTTTCTTTAACTTTTGTCAATTATCCGTACCAGGATATTTACAGTCCATAATTCATTCTTTTACAGTCTTAGTTTTATGCGGGGATTCTCAACCGATTCCCTCGCTTTATCTAATTAACCCGTAGGCTTTTATCGCTTAGCCTTATGGGCTATTTTGATTAGACTTTCACCTCTTTAGGGCGAAGTCCTTATAACTTCTTTCTAATCATGACCCGTGGGTCGTTTCAGTCCCGTAGATCTTTCATTTGTTTATAACCCTAAAGGTTATGTTGATCCCGTAGATCACTCCTTACTCATGTCATTCTTAAAATACATGTTTGGTGTCAAGGCACCCTGTTTTTTTGTTCGAGGAATCGTTTGGGTTCAAGCTTAGGTCCCGTTAACCTTAATTGTAGTTTCATGGCTATAATTGTTTTCTTTCGGATAATTTTCCGATTTTATGACTTCTCGCGTCATTTATGCGTCAGTTCTTCTTATGCTTACTGTTATTTGATTTGCATATATTCTTATTTGGTTATATCTCATTACCGGGCTCATTATTCTCCTGCCTTTAACGCTACCTTTATCTGGCTAGCGCTCATTTGTGCCATTCGGCGTTATATTGTATTCAACCTGTTTGACCTATTAATGTGAAATCCATCACTTATAAACAATCAACTTTATCCTTTATTCAACCCATTCGACTTCGAATAGTTGAACATATTTACTCACAATTTCTATATACGAGATTTTATAGTCATAACTCGTAATCCAAGTCCTTTGATTTTTTTTTATAACCCGCGTCCACGTCTCTTGGTTTACGCATGTGTTTAATTCTTACCCATCAACCGGGTGTTTTACCGAAGTCGTTATTATTGCAACCCTCCCGGTATGCATTAAGACCTTGCTTCATTTTTATATTCCGACTTTGTCCTTAAGTTTGACGTTTTACAAAAACGACCCGTTAAGGGACATATTTGCATTTTCCGGGTTCGAGTGTAAGTACACCCCCTCCCAATACTTGTCTAAATCATTTTACATGCTTGCGTTTTCTGGGTTCGGGTGTAAGTACACTCCCTCCCAATACTTGTCTAAATCATTTTACAGGCTTGCGTTTTCTGGGTCTAAATCATTTTACATGCTTGCGTTTTCTGGGTTCGAGTGTAAGTACACTCCCACCCAATACTTGTCTAAATCATTTTACAGGCTTGCGTTTTCTGGGTTCGAGTGTAAGTACACTCCCTCCCAATACTTGTCTAAATCATTTTACAGGCTTGCGTTTTCTGGGTTCGAGTGTAAGTACACTCCCTCCCAATACTTGTCTAAATCATTTTACATACTTCTTTGTCCCTTCACTCGGGCTCATTATCCTAATGTAATACGCTTCCGTCACTCGGTTGTGCGTTTACATTATTATCAAATATTTTGCTTATCTGATTCATTTGGGTACTTTTTAATTAGTCCCATTCACCCCGCCCTTACTACATCGGACATAAATGTGTCCGCTATAAGAAGTTCATGGTATCATATGCCACTACTTACTTGGCCAGAGTAAGTGATTTACACATGACACACATGACCTTTTTATAGTTTTCACATCACGCCCTATGTAAGTAATGCCTCTATTTATTTCTCTTGGAAACAATATCCCGAATACATTTTCTATTCGGTTTTCCAAGTTTCTAATTTACATATGCAACAATCATTCTCTACATGTTTGTTGCATATTGCTATTTGTGCGTTTACATTTAAAAGCGTGCACCAGGTAATGTTTGCCCCGACGGGCGTTCCTTGCCATTACTTATTAGCGATCGTTACGCGATTTAGGTCCTTGATGATTATGCTCTCCTTGCCATATCTCGGACCGTTCCATCATCATATCAACAATTCGTTTGACTCTCGTCGTCTTCAAACGCGAGTGTCCTTCATTTAAAACATTCACAAAAAGTTAGTAAAGTCAACTTCAATAATCGCCCGTATTATAATACAAGGCATTTTCTACTATACACGTCAACGCGCGTATTTTCATCAACTATATCAATCATCTTAATTGGGGTAACGTGTATCACACGATAGCCCTATGTGTTGTTTACAACACTTTAGCATACATGTACTTACCGGATTTGCGATCAAGCCACGAACCGAACACCAATCTTTATTAAGAGCATAAGGTTTAAGTCCAAGCATAGTTTTCCCACCATACTTGAATCTCTTAAACCAAGGCTCTGATACCAACTTGTAACACCCGTTCTTATAAATCTAGGTTTAACGTATATTTTGCGAAAATAATCATGTGATTAATGATTACATATACATAAAAAAATGCGGGTTTGTTAAAAACTTTTACAATTTAAGTAATATACATAATGTAATTTTATTCGCCGTTTAAAATAACGACAAAACAACGTTGCGGAAGCTTTGTTTAACGTGTGTTCGGTTCTTGCTCGACGCTTGATCTTCATCCGGGACTCTCGACATTCACCTGTGATCAAAACCAACTTAAAGGTCAGTTTTGATAATTAAATAATGAGTATAATGAGGAAATTTAAAAAAAAACCAACATTGATATCTTGCACCCAAAAACAATAACTTATTTCTGATCTCCACCGTAACTTACGGTGGCACCGTAAGTTACGGTGGCTCAAGTATTAACAATTCCCTACCGTACAACAGTAGATTAGCACCGTAACCCAAATCAACTCCACCGTAACTTACGGTGGCACCGTAAGTTACGGTGGACTCTGCATCCATCTTTTCCATTTTGCCGTAATTTGACACGAAATCATTCGTATCTTTCAAACCGCTTATCCGTTTGACCTACCGTTTCTTCCTACATGTTTGAAATTTGATTTTCCATCATATGGAGTTAAAATCCGACATCTGGCTTGATAAAATTTAAGACTTTTAAGTCTTCGGCTTATTACTCTTTTACCAAAATTTGACCCGTTTGTGATTTTGTCAAACATACAAGTTTGTTTGACCCTTATTTCTTACAAACCTAATAAATTCAATAATGTCTAATATATTAGGTTCCGATTATAGAATTATATACCTTCTTTAACCCATTTTCACCCATATGCTTATTTTGACCCGTTTGAGGTAATTAAGCATATTATAAGCACCAATTGCTTTCATTCATTTCCAAATACATATGTCCACATTTCTTATCAAAGGATCTTCCACCACAACTATATTTGTGGTGGATTCAATGTGGTGATTTATATGTACCAAAATTTACCCTTCAAATCGTTATTTTACGGCAAAGACTCAAATAGAGCCATTTGACTAACATATTACGTCTTCCACTTCTATACTTATTCCAAGTATCCATCAAATCATGAAATTCGTTTCCAAACAACCTTTAAGGGTTGTTTGTTTTATTTAGCCTACAAGGGCGTTTTGGTCGATTTTGGTCCTTCTTTTGTGACGAAGGACTCTCACTAATTATTCGACCAAATAGCACTTTCAACTACAACCTAATTATGCGTACCTGGCTCGGATCAACGTATTGACCCGTTTTAATACCTTGTCTTGACTTATTTTGTTATTTCATAGCTTCGCTAATTCACGAGCCGTTCATCCTGCGAGCATGAGACTCGACATACACTTATTAGTCGTTATTTGTCAAATGGTATTAATATTACCATTTGATCCCTTTTTATTCTTTTTACTAGTTTTGGCTTACTTATAAAGTAGCCGTTCGAAAACCCATTTTATCTTATATTCCGACCCAAATCATTTCGTGTCGGAAACCATATTTCGAATATTATCTCCATCATATTTACGACTTATAGAATAGATATGTATTCTACAAAAATAAACGGTGTAAGTTTTACTTACCTCTCATCCGAACTACGCTTTTCCTTTCCTTCTTGATTCGTTTGATCTGCTCCCTCATCAAGCTTCCACCTAGCTTGTTACGCGTCAAACTATCATCATTCGTTTTCAAGGTGGTTAGTTTAATCATAATTTAATACGATTATTCCACCTTACACATTTCATATCAAAATTTACCATTTATCGAATTATAGGTCAGTTTGACTTTTTAAAAGTCAAATGCCCATTAGTATACTAATTGCATATTCGAGTTCATCAACTAGTTCTAGCATTCTTTAATTACCCGGTAGGCGTTATCTTTAGACCACCGTTTTAACCAAAGTTCTAACCACGTTCATCACATTTGGAACCCTTTTTAATCACATTTTGCATAATAGCCAAAACATCACAACTAGGTGTTTTAACTACAAAAATTCTAGTTTCGAGCCTTCTTTGAGGCATTTCAACAAACACTTTAAGGGCAGAATTTTGCATGTTTATTTATCAAGTCTCTAGCTTATCTCTTAGCCCTAATTTCACATAAATCAACCATCTTACAAAGTGGTTAACTTCTATAATTTCTGAAATCACTTCAAAATTGTCAATTTACACTAGATCAACAATCTATTTCCTAGTGTTCATCAAATTTCACATAACTCACTAATCACCTACAATGGTGATTATAGTTTTCACTAAAATTTCACATGATTTCAGCTTGTGTTTGTCTAGGGTTTGTCCCTAGACACTATAGTTGTTCCTAAATCATCATAACATACACATGCAACCATAAATTCAGAAATTCCCAATTTCATGAGAATTTCAAGCTAAGAGTTTTCATTAAATTTTACATACCTTTTAATCCTCTTGTGATGAGGATCAATAATCCATGCTTTAATTTCGATTTTGGACTGAATTGGACCTTCAATTTGCAAGTTTAGTGAAGTTCTAGGGTTTTGAAGAGTGGGGATCGACCTGCTCTCTTCTTTGATCGACCAGACACCTCTAATTGGGGTGTTTGGTTTATTTTTATTTGTTTTTATTAAATTCTAGTTTCTAGTTCTACAACTTAGGTCCCTCCACTTTTGTATAACTTATAGTTTGGCTAATTTTAACCCTATTATAAGTTATCTCTAGACTATTAGCTAACTAGGTTAAAATTCCTAGTTAGTAAATTCTTGTTTATTTAATAATCCAAATATTCACCGGGTTACTTTTACCACTAAAGGTAAATTACCCGTCTTTTAATATAAACGTGGTTTGATTACCAAACCCGTTTTCGGGGTGTTACAAGTCTACCCCCCTTAAAGAGGTTTCGTCCTCGAAACCTTTTCTTACATAATTTATTGAGTTTAACTCAATGTATTTGATCCGCGAAATCTTTTACACATTACTTATACTTTTATCCAATAGTTAGTATTACCAGAAAAGTATGATAACATCTTTTTGGTTACTAATTGTCTACTTAACTCATACGACATAGTGCAACTTGAAATAACGTAATCTCGTTATTTCCACTAGTTTAGTTAACTTAGCGATATCCATTGCTTTCATATAATATCGAATTCTTTATGAATCCGTTACTTTAACCCGTTTAAAGGTCTTTAGTGAAACATTTCACTTTCAGCAATAATTTCTTTTGTTTTCAGATTTATTCATTCGGTTTAGTTATACCGAATCCATCGCTTACAAGCAAGCCAAATTTTATTGATTTGAATTACTGGCCTTAACCGGTCTCACTAACTAGACTTATTAGTCCCGTTACTTTTTACCGCTCGCCTGGTTATAATGTGATTTTGCTTCACATAACATTTCCCAACCGTGATCGTGTCACATCATGTTTAGTTTGTATCAACTTTTCATTTTCGAAGATATCACTTCTCGAATGTATCGTCTTGCGCCTATCAGTGTTAAGACTTGAATCTTTCATGCTTACTATTTAAATTCCTATCAGAATTTATGTTTATAAAAACGTTATTTCTTACTAAAATCGAAGTTTTAGTTTTAGGATCCTTTCTTTAACTTTTGTCAATTATCCGTACCAGGATATTTACAGTCCATAATTCATTCTTTTACAGTCTTAGTTTTATGCGGGGATTCTCAACCGATTCCCTCGCTTTATCTAATTAACCCATAGGCTTTTATCGCTTAGCCTTATGGGCTATTTTGATTAGACTTTCACCTCTTTAGGGCGAAGTCCTTATAACTTCTTTCTAATCATGACCCGTGGGTCGTTTCAGTCCCGTAGATCTTTCATTTGTTTATAACCCTAAAGGTTATGTTGATCCCGTAGATCACTCCTTACTCATGTCATTCTTAAAATACATGTTTGGTGTCAAGGCACCCTGTTTTTTTGTTCGAGGAATCGTTTGGGTTCAAGCTTAGGTCCCGTTAACCTTAATTGTAGTTTCATGGCTATAATTGTTTTCTTTCGGATAATTTTCCGATTTTATGACTTCTCGCGTCATTTATGCGTCAGTTCTTCTTATGCTTACTGTTATTTGATTTGCATATATTCTTATTTGGTTATATCTCATTACCGGGCTCATTATTCTCCTGCCTTTAACGCTACCTTTATCTGGCTAGCGCTCATTTGTGCCATTCGGCGTTATATTGTATTCAACCTGTTTGACCTATTAATGTGAAATCCATCACTTATAAACAATCAACTTTATCCTTTATTCAACCCATTCGACTTCGAATAGTTGAACATATTTACTCACAATTTCTATATACGAGATTTTATAGTCATAACTCGTAATCCAAGTCCTTTGATTTTTTTTTATAACCCGCGTCCACGTCTCTTGGTTTACGCATGTGTTTAATTCTTACCCATCAACCGGGTGTTTTACCGAAGTCGTTATTATTGCAACCCTCCCGGTATGCATTAAGACCTTGCTTCATTTTTATATTCCGACTTTGTCCTTAAGTTTGACGTTTTACAAAAACGACCCGTTAAGGGACATATTTGCATTTTCCGGGTTCGAGTGTAAGTACACCCCCTCCCAATACTTGTCTAAATCATTTTACATGCTTGCGTTTTCTGGGTTCGGGTGTAAGTACACTCCCTCCCAATACTTGTCTAAATCATTTTACAGGCTTGCGTTTTCTGGAGACGGTAAGAAATTCTCATGAAGACGATAAGAACGGATCGGAAGGATTGGTCGAGTAAGTTAGATGATGCATTGTGGGCATACCGAACGGCCTACAAGACTCCTATTGGCACAACGCCTTACCGGATGGTGTATGGAAAGGGTTGTCATTTGCCAATGGAGTTAGCGCATCGGGCACATTGGGCAATTAAGACGGTAAACGCAGATTATGACGAGGCGGGGAAGTTGAGAAAGTTGCAATTAAGCGAGATAGAAGAGATTCGAGACGAGGCGTATGAATGTGCATCGGCTTATAAAGATAAACTCAAGAAGGTGCATGATGCAAAATTGCGGAAGAAAACATTTGAAGTGGGTCAAAAAGTTTGGTTGTATAACTCAAGACTCAAGATGTTCGCGGGCAAGCTTAAAAGCAAATGGATGGGCCCGTATGTCGTTCGGAGAGTTGGGAGGTTTGGAGATGTAGACATCCAAGACGAGCAAACATTGAAACAACAAATAGTGAACGGTCACCGGTTAAAGCCATACTTGGATGGGAACGACATCAACACCTTGGAGCTTGACAAAGCGGGCTACATCTTACGCCCGGTCGACGATGAGCAACCATGAGAGGCCCAGGTTTGGTAGTGTAAATAGTTAGCGTTTCATTTTGTTTTGTTTTGTATAGTTTGCACAATTACCGTATTTCCTTGAAATCCGTGTTTGAAACAAGTGTGGGGATATTCGGGTCCCGAATTACTCTAACATTGTGTTGAGGACAACAAGGAACTTTCGAGGGGGTAGGGTGATTTTTACACGGTTTTGAAAATTAAAAAAAAAAAACAAAAAACAAAAAAAAATTGATTGAAAAAAACTAAAAAAATATAAAAAATGAACCTTAAAAATCACATTTTCTGAAAATCACAAACGCCCAGTTCGTACCGTAAATTACGGTATGACCGTAATTTACGGTGGAGATGAGAAGTGTTTGGCCTTTACGGTAAATCTCTACTGTTTTACGGTAGGAATGGATGTCCAGGTTTTACCGTAACTTACGGTCTGACCGTAAGTTACGGTACGCAGTTTAAGCCAATCCGTCGTTTGGGTTCCGTAAATAAAAAAAAATAAAAAAAAATAATAATAATAAAACATTAGATTACGTGACATAACCCCATCCACACAATTCTTTCTTCATCTATCACCATCATCTTTTTTCACAAGAACCCACAAGACTCCATAGCCTCCTTCACCTTCAATCCTCCATAACTTTCTCGATTCTTGCCCAAACTAAGTGAAATCGGAGTCTATTTTGATTAATTTTTCACGTAGTTTCTGATTTTGCTAAGAAACTTACGAGAAAACGCAGTTTTAGGGTCCGAATTCTAAACCCTAGTTCGAAAAAATTTGGGGGTTTTGGGAGCTTTTGTTTCACAAGCATTTTTGCATCTTCAAGCAAAGGTATGAAAGCTTATTTGTTATATTTTGATGCTACATTGTGAAAAGTAAGGTTATTTAGGTTACTTGCCCATACCCACTTGCTTGTTCTTAGATATGGTTATGAAATTGGTTATTTGAACATGGTTATGGTTGTAGATGTAGAATTTGTGGTTAAAGTAGTGAACTTTTGGGATGCTTTACATTCTAGAGACACCATGCCCAATTTTTGGGAAAATTCTTGATATATTTTTGGTTCACTAACATCTACAACCATGATAACAAGCAAGTGTGGGGATATGTTGGAGAAAAGAGTCTAATTTTGTTTCGTTTGGTTGTGTTGTTTGCTCTAATGTGTGTAGGAATGGCACGAACAAAAGAAAAAACCGGAGCTAGTTCATCTTCGTCTTCGAAGGGAAAGGGTAAACAGCCAGAACAACAACCAAAGAAGAGACAATACATGGGTCGAGTGGATGAAAGCGAAAGTGAAAGTGAAGAAGAGATGGAGTTGGATATGACGGAGAAACCGAAATGGGATTCGGGACCATTGGACGATCAACTAGTGGAGTGGCAGCCAACGTTATATAATGACCGAATGAATAAGTTGAAGAATAAAGCAGCGGCTTTTATATGTGAGAGGGATGTTCGGGAAGTTGAGTTTGGTCAGTTCGGGGTGTTTGACAAGTTCCGGGCTCTAGGTTGGGAGTCGGCACTTAGTTGTTTTGACAAAGATAAGAGCAACTTGTTCATCTCTGAAATACAAGAATGGATGGCCACTCTTAAATGCAATACGTATGACAGGCCATCAAACATGAAGCTAACGGGTATAGTGCATGGGATTCCGGTGGAAATGTCTTTTGATACATTGAAGAAGCTTGGAAAATATGATAGTCTTCCAGCCCGTGATTATATGATACCGACTCTTGATGACCTCCTGGTTAAACCGGAGAAACATACTCGATGGAATGATATGTTGGCAGCAATATTTTTACCCGGTAAATACAGTGGTATTCTATACCGGAAGAATCTAAAAATAGAAGCTAAATTGTTGTTAGCCATATGTGTTCTCAATGTTATTCCACGAAGGGGAGACAAGGAGCAGGTGAGGTTTCCCGAAGTACCCGTTCTTTACTCGCTAATGCATGGATCTCCGCGTTTTCCGATACGCTATCTGATCATGAACCACTTATGGATCTGCCGGAATAAGTATGGAAGAGACATCGTCCCGTATTGTCGAATAATTACGGGGTTAATGAAACAACAAAAGGCAATAACATCTGAAGATCGAGGAGCAACAAAAAGGCATCATCCTTTCACTTTAGATAAGTTGGGGAATATTTGGACGTATACACAATCGGAGCGTTATCACAAGTTAAAGTCGGAAGGGCAAAGGTGGAGGACACTAAAGTTGGGTGCACGAGATTTGTTACCGGGTGAGCCGGACGAGCCAGAAAGTGATGAAGAAGTAGTTCCGAGTGGAGATGAGGACTATGCGGACGAGCCGCATGGTGGTGAAAATGTTGGTCAAGGGGGTTATGGTAGAGGATATGGTGGCATGTTCTATGATTATACGCAGCAATCTTATGTGCCGGGATGGGCTTATGAAGGCACAATGCAAGAAGTGATTGAGAATCAACGTCCTCCGGCATCCGTATTTGAGACGTGGTCGGGTTCGGAAAGGACGTTATTTGATCAAAATACGAGGAATAGTGCAAGTATCGAGCGGTCCTTGAAACAAACTCTTGATCGTCAAGAAGCATGGAATCGCACACATGCGTATTCCCGTGAAGTTGAAATGAACAATCGTTATTATGATGATCAAGAAAGGAGATTGCACGCGGATTATCATGCCGGGCGGCCGGTGGTTGTGGATCCACAACATGTGGATTATGCGTCATTACCACCGTATGATGGTAGTGTTTCGTATCCATCCCCGCCGATCCACCATTCGCAATGGATTGACCCAAGGCAACAAGAGGGAGCGCAACAACAACAAGGAGGAAGTAGTAGCGGCTCATTTGCGTTCGGTGAATGGAACGGCATGATGTCTTCCATGTTTGGACCTCCGGGACCGCGCTATTATTAGTCAGGTTGTGTTCCCCCTTTGTATATTTTTGTGCATATTTGTTAGTTTGTTTGTTTAAGGTTGGGTGGTTGGGTGGTGTTAGTTGTGACTTTATGTTGGGTTGGTGCTTGATTGGTGGTGTCATGTTTTAAAAAGAAGAAAAACATAAAAAAAAAATTATAAAATGAAAAATCCAAAAAGAAATTTGGGGTTTGAGGGAAGAAGTTTTTATTTGATGTTGAAAGAATTTTGGTGATCAAAGCCTCCTAAAACCATACATTGGGGTCAATGTATCCCAAGTGTGGGGATGGGGGAGAATTTTTAAAGATTTTGAAAAATTTTGAGCCAAGCGAAACGATGTGAAAATTTGAACACCCTAGATTAACCCCAAATTGGTGCACCGGCAACCCTTGATACCCTTTCATTCTTGGTGAGAATTGTAGCCACACTTGTATATAAATAATGCTTATCTTTGATGAGAGTGGCTACGGGTGGGGGTGCATTAGAACTTGTGCTTGAATGCGATTTGAGTCCTTAGTAGACATGAATGCGAAAATGATAAGGGCATTTAGGTAGCCTCGTTGTTGGTGTGAGTGAGTGTGGGATTTGGGGGGTTGGACCTCATTAATTATATATATGAGCTTAGTAGTGAGAGGGGCGGGGGTTTGGACATTTAGTTGCCAAATTTTGTGCCTTAAAATCCTATCATTTGTTACCCCTAGCTACTTACTTAAAAACTTACCCAAATTTGACCCGGTCTTATAGTGTTAGTGATAGTATTAGTAGTTTTAGAAGTTTGAAGTAGATATGTTTGATGTTTTATTGTATTTTTGTTTGCTTTGCGTGAAAAAAAAGCAATGAAAAATGAAAAAAAAAAAAAAGAAATGATGTTGAGTTGTCTTGTACATAGTAGTTAGATTGGTAGTGTTAGTTTGCTTTATTGTGTAATAAAAAGACCGGGTTAAATTTTCGCTACTTCATATATATTCCATTTCCTACCTATACACCTAGCCACGTTACAACCTTGAAAGTCCCTTTGATTTGCATTCATGTTTGACACATTTAGGAGAAGGATCGATTTAGGTACAAGCCTATAGTTGTGCAACCACCCGTTTGCCTATTGTGTGTCTAGCTTATCTTTGCTAGTTTTCACTTGTAGCCGAGAGGAGAGATTTAGAGAGGGGTGCATTGGTTGGGTGTTAAAAAGGGGTTAGTAAAAGGATTGCTTGTTTGTGCTTGGTTTAAATTGATCACTTGTATTGAAATTGATTTGATGAGCTGCTTGGGACAAGCAACGATTAAGTGTGGGGATGTGACGGGTGGTCCGTAGGACAACCCTTTATGATGTTAAAAGACAAGTTTATCCCTCATTTAAGTGTGTAATTATCTCGAATTAGATAACTACTGTTGCTTATGTCTCAGGTGCGGTTTGGCGGCTTAAAGTAAAGAAAAAATGCAGCTTTGGAAGGTTTGAAGTTGAACGGGTCGAGTGTGGAGCAAAAGATGCAACAAAGAAGAACCATCAGCTTTCCACCGTAAATTACGGTCCTACCGTAATTTACGGTGGACCTGAATTCCACCTGGAGGCTGCCGTAAACCAGAAGATTTACACCGTAACATTATGAAGTGTACCGTAATTTACGGTATGACCGTAAATTACGGTGGAGTCTGCGATCAATTTTGTAACTGCCATCATTAAGTCGGTTTATGGGTGTCTTTTCACCTAATCTCATGATTGGACGTTTTTGGGAGACACTAGGGGCGATTTTGGGCTATCTTGCTTGGTTCAAAACAATTCCTAACATTCGGTTTGTGTATTCGATTCGTATGAACATTAATCGTTGTGTGAAGATGATGTACCAAGTCATGCGTGGCTAAACTTTTGGTGATCATCCTAGATGTAAGGTTTGCTTTTGAAACACTATGTTTGTGCTTGAATTTCTAGAATAATAACTTTGAATGTTTGTTTGAGTTATTATGGTGTTTGGATATTTGTTTGTAAATTGTTGATTATTGTTTGATGTTAATCTAAACCATACGTTCTTGGTGCCGCTGGCAATCGAGATATCATGGGAGGGATTAGGGTTGGATAATTGTCAATTGATCATCGAGTAACAACCTCGCATTTTATAATCCGAGTACTTAGTTCTCTTTCATCACAAACAGATAATCAAACACGAGCCATGTCTATGTGGTTCTTTCTAGTTAAGCATAAACATTAGTGTGGATTAAAACCTGAAATCTAGGATGGTCGCTTGTTCCTAATCTGTTTACAAAAACACTCTTTGATTTGCAATTTAATTAGTTAATATTAGTTCTTAAAATCAAAACAATCAACTCTTGAATTTTAATTTCTGCAATTTTAGTTTAATCTTAGTTTAAGTGCAAAGCTGCATAATCGACATACTTTCCACAAACTCCCTGTGTTCGATACCCTCTTACCACTATATTATAGTTGTTATTGGGATTAAATTTGCGTGTACCTACGACAAGTACGTCAAGCTGCTCGATAAAGGTTTTATTCTACCGAGTGTTTCGCCATGGGGAGTACCCGTATTATTCGTAAGGAAGAAGGATGGTTCGATGCAAATGTGCATCGACTATCGGGAGTTGAATAAGTTAACAGTGAAGAATCGTTACCCGTTGGCCAGAATTGATGACCTATTTGACCAGCTTCAAGGGGCAAGTTGGTTCTCAAAGATCGATCTACAATCTAGATATCACCAACTGCGGGTATGAGAAGAAGATGTGCCGAAGACTGCGTTTCGAACGCGGTATAGACATTACGAGTTCTTAGTGATGCCCTTTTGGTTAACGAACGCACCAGCTACATTTATGGATCTAATGAATCGGGTGTGCCGGCCTATGCTTGATAAGTATGTAATCGTTTTCATTGATGATATACTAGTATACTCCCGAAGTGAAGCAAAGCATGCTTGTAATGCCCTGCTTCGTCGTACTTTCCATATTTAGAAGGTCTCGCTTGTATTTCTATTTTTGGAAGTCTTGTGTTCTTGTAATCGTTGTAAAATCCGAGACTTGGATCATAAATAAAACTTGTATTTCTTTAATTCCGTGATGAATATACTTTATACATGCTCATACATTTAATTTCATGAAACAATTGATGCTTATTCGTTATTCTTGGAAACGATGTGCTAAACATGCAAATACGTGAAACTTATGCATAAAACGTGTTTTGATCGTAAATGATACTTAAATACGACATTCATACACTTAATTATACTTGGTTTATGTTCTCCATACTTATTTTGTCCTTAAACTATGCTTTTATGGCGAAAATAACCCTTAAAACCTTAAAAACCCTAATTAACAAACTAGAGGGGCCAATCTATAAATAAGTGAAACGTACCTGGAGGTGAGTCACGGGGCGCGAAGAACCCCTCTAATCCCTTCACGACCCATGAGCCAATCCCCATATCAGTTTCCCATTTCCAGCTCGCGAATTTGAGCGGGATTTGTGTTTGTTTGAGGTTTAAACTCGTTTTTAACAATAAATACTCAACTACCACCCACCCTAATCCTTCCCTATAAATACCAAGCCATTTCCAAGCTCATTTCACGTTACAAACTCATCCAAATCACTCTCAAATCATCTAAATCGCAGCTGCAAACACAAGTTCGAACAGAAGCATCCTCCTTCACTAAAGTGAGCATAACTCACTCGTTTCTTGTCCGATTTACCTCATTATTTTTCCTATGTGCTTGGATTGACCTTAGCTTCGATTCCATGGATTTTTCACAGTAAATCAGTCCCTGGAACATCACCAAAAAGGCTCCAAAGTTCACTGTTCAGTTCTGTTTTGGTTAAATCTTTACTAAACTTGTTCAAAGTTGAGTCTAACTCATCTCAAACCTATGTTCTTATGCTTATAACCACTTCTATGGTTAGTTAGGCTTAAAAACAAGGTTGAGACATTCAAAATCAGAGGATTAATCCTCACAAACTTTCTATTTTGTTCAAGGGTTTAACCCACAAGTGATGTTCAAGCTCAAAGCTTGATGTATGTGTGATATAGGATAAACTTGGGTTGTCCTACATAAAAATCCACACATTTCTTGATGATTTCTTGTAGAATAGTGTTTAATATTCATGTATTACTTGTAGTTCATGACCCTCCTTATATGTTTTTACATCAAGTGTAGTGGTGAACACTTAGAGGTGCCTAAATGGAAGACTTCTCTTCCTACCTCCTACATGATTTCCATGATACTTAGAGGTACCTAAATGAAGATTTAATCTTCTACCTCATGCTTGACTACTGGACATAATAATATATAACCTAAATAATACTTATATATACTATTCAACATTCGAACATTTGATGATGAACTTGTGTTCATTCGTCAAAGTACTAGACTAATATCATCTAAGACCTAAACCTTGTTATGATTCTAATGGGTGTCCTACTCATGCAAACATTATAACCTTTAAGGTTTCATAGTGTCAAACAAGTGTTATGTGTTAAAAGATGGTTACTTTCATATGTTAAATTTTTTTGTGTTTTAAAACTCCGAATCTTCATTCCACCGTATTATTCCCAATACTCATACACTTTGCTTCTTCATGTAGAAGGACTTGGTGTTCCAACCTCCTAAACAACAAACAACTCACTCTCGGATTCTCAAGTTCAAGACTTGCAAAACCGTGAGTACACTTGACCTATTTATCTTTAAAAACACTTTGGGTTGTAACATGTTATAATACAAAATACACACTCACACACTTAAACATTCTTTATACTCTCAATCCGTTATACATGCTACTTGTTTACTTAGGTTCATGCTAGATTATACATGCTATATGTCATTAACTTTGCTAAGCCCTCAACTTAACATATATAGCGCTATAGGAGTAGCACACCACCCGTCGGGGTCTTGTTAAGTCTTTATTCTAAATGGTCTCGTCACTTTTGTGGTGAGGGATGCTTAATACTAGTGGACACTTGGGTTTGACGTATTGTTATGCATGCTATTTAACTTGTTTACAAATTGCCATGTGGATTCGAGATAATGCTTTTTATACTTATGCTATGCTTATTCAAACCTTGTGTACTCGCCTTTTCTTTTGCATTGAAATTATTTTAAACATGTTACAGGTTGAGGATGATGATGCTATGAAACGAAGTAGCGATGATGCCTAGATACACATTTAGACGTCTTAGGTTTAAATTGTTGTATCAATTTTGTTATGTTTATGTTATAAACAACGTTGTTATTTGAATTTCTTGTAATGTGTTGACAATTTTATTATGAAATGAAAATGGTTGATTTAAATATTGTCACAAAAAGTGTTATGAAGTCTCATGCAATCTATTTCATCTCATCCTGATGATTCTGCCATCGGTTGGGGTGTGACAGATTGGTATTAGAGCCATAACTATAGGGAATTAGGTAGAATTGCCATGTTCGACCTAGTCTATAGTAGGAACCATATTTTTGACCATTCTTGATTCTTGCTTAAAATGTTATTCTCCCTACTTTGCTTCTTTCTCTTCTTTTGGTCTTAATATTTACATAATGTCTTTCCTAAGACATTTTACACAATACACTTGAAGACTTGAAGACACTCTTTATACAAAAGAGACGAGTTTACCAAAATAGGCGTGAAACCCACAATTTGGTGAACGACTCTCATTCCGCTTATTCTTATTTTGCACAAAATTTCGCCATTTAGCTAGGAGTGAAATCCACATCTAAATGGTAAATTTACAAATTCAAACTCTAGTGGACCCTCGTCAAAGTGTTGAAATTATATTTTGACCTGACGAGTACTAATCACATTAGGGTACAAAATCATCAAGGTAGGGATGAAACCCGCACCTTGTCGATTAAGTCCCATTTCTCGATTTTCAATCCTGCCAAAGTTTCAATTGTTTCAATCGATTAGAGACATGTAGTAACTGGAAGGGTAAGATACCGTTAATCGCTTCTCGACGAGAGTATCTTACCTATAGGCCAAAGCACGTTTCTCTAATTTGAAAGGACTTTCGATTCACTTTGGAATAGTCGACGTTTCTAAACCCAAAACAATCCTATGTTTTATGAGCCTCTCTTTTATGTGATTCAATTTATATGTGATTTTATACTTGTTACCTCGTTCGTTTCAAAACCGTTACACAATTCGCACATCTCACGCAATCAAAAACAATAATAATTATCGTGAACAAACTAAATTTATACTCTTTTTACGCATTCATACGTGTTTATACCTGTTGAATACTTGTTGAATTCGTGCTAACTATGTAAACCATACGTGATACATCATGCATACATGCTTAAACTTACAAACTCATTTTGAATTTATGATCAAGTGTCGTCCTTTTCCTTCTCTTTCAATTTCCTTAGATGTCGTCCAGCGGTGCACCAAAAAGGACTAAGTCAAAGAAGGGTTCGACCTCCAACGCCAAATCCAACTCCATGTCACAAAGGGATTGCATGAAATTCTTGGCCAAGCAAATGGCTAAGGTCATACCTAACATTGTTAGCAAAATTCAGCCAAACACCAATTCACTGCATGGCTCTGTCGACTCAAAGGCAGAAAAACCCAAATCAACCGTCCAATTCAAGCAATTCATGGCTTGTAAACCCTTAGAGTTTACAGGAAAAGATGGCGCCACCACCATGATGAACTGGTTTGACGCAATTGAGCTTACTTTCTTGCAAAGTGGTTGTCCTGATGAGCTACGAACCTTGAACGCGACTGGAGTTTTCCGCTCGAGGGTACTCGAGTGGTGGACCACCGAACGCAACAAGAGGGGAAACGATGTTGCACATGCCATGCCTTGGGACGAGCTTAAGCAGCTTATGAATGACCACTTCTGTCCTCCTCAGGAACTCTAAAAGTTAGAGAACAAATTCTGGAACCTAACGCAAAAGAGGAGCGACATGGATGGTCTGATTACGCGCTTCAAACAACTCAGTGTTCTTTGCCCTGGACAGGTCGATTCCGTCCCCAAAACCATAGCCAAGTTCATTCATTGTGTTGCACCTTCCTTGGTTAACCATTTTGCCTCAGCTTGCCCTAAAACCATAGTGGAAGCCTTTAGCATAGCCACTAAGCTTAACAACAATTGCTTTCTTCATGGAACCTATGATAAGGTTTCAACGAAGAGTGCTCATCAAGCCGTCACTGATACCACCGATACTACCACCGCTGTTGAACCTTCATCCTCCCAATCAAAGAAAAACCAAGGCAAGAAGCGGAAGGCTTCAAGCCAGAATTGTGCGGGCGTCACTCCGCCAAACCCTCAACCCATCCAATCAGTAGCTGCTGCTAATCCCACAACCCTAGAACCACTAATAAGAAACTACACTGGGATGGCCCAAGTGTAACCATTGTTCATACCATCACCCTACTGGCACCCCTTGTCGCAAATGCGCCACCTATCACAGGATGGGGCATTTCACCGATCGCTGTCGCTACAACCCAAAGCCTGCCCAAGATCAGGCTATCGTTGCAAACCCTGTTCCTAACCAGGCTCAACCTCAAGCTGCTCCTGTGCGAGCATGCTTCAAGTCTAGTGATCTCAATCATTTAGCCAACGTATATCCTTAGCGTAATTAACCTTAGCAGCAGCAGCAGCAGCAACAAGCTCAACAACCCGCTAGAGGCCGAGCTTTTCTCCTCACTACTGCTCAAGCCCAAAATGCGAACGACATCATTACTGGTACGTTTTTTGTGAACCATGTTTATGCTTCTTGTCTATTTGATACTGGTGCGGATAAAAGTTTTGTGTCCTTAGAATTCGAACCTTTGCTTATGTGTAAACGCTCTAAGTTGCCAAGATCTTTCGCTGTCGAAGTAGCTAATGGTAAATCCGTCGCTGTCGATTCCGTTCTTTCCAATTGTTCCTTGATTCTTAACGATCATACGTTCTCAATCAATCTTATACCCATGTAAATGGGTAGCTTTGACATCATAGTAGGCATGGACTGGCTTAGGCGAGTTCGTGCTGAAGTCGTTTATTCAGAAAAGTTTATCCGTCTTCCTCTTCCAAACGGTGATTCTCTACATGTATATGGCGAGAAACCTTCTCAAGGTCTCAAGCTTATGTCGTGTATCCAAGCGAATAAATGCTTACGCAAGGGTACCTTCGCCTTTCTCGCCCACATTGTGGAAAAGAAGGACAAAGGCCCAAGCATAAGCGACGTTCCCGTCGTACGTGATTTTCCCGATGTGTATCCCGACGACTTTCCTGGTCCGCCTCTTGCTCGTTCTGTCGAATTTGGCATCGATTTAGTGCATGGCGCTACGCCTATCACTAAGTCTCCCTACCGTTTAGCACACTCTGAGATGCAAGAGCTCTCGAGTCAACTTCAAGAGCTTCTTAATAAAGGCTTTATACGCCCTAGTACTTCTCCTTGGGGCGCTACCATTTTGTTTGTCAAAAAGAAAGATGGGTCATTCCGAATGTGTATTGACTATCGTGAGCTCAACAAGCTTACTGTCAAGAACCGATACCATCTTCCTCACATCGATGACCTCTTCGATCAATTGAAAGGCGCGACCTGCTTTTCAAAGATCGATCTTCGTTCTGGGTATCATCAACTTCGAGTCCTCGAGGAAGATATACCTAATACCGCTTTTCGTATACGATATGGTCACTACGAGTTCGTGGTCATGCCCTTTGGTTTGACCAATGCACCCGCTGTCTACATGGACTTGATGAACCGCGTGTGTAAAGCGTACTTGGATCGTTTTGTGATCGTCTTCATTGACGATATTCTCATCTATTCCGAGACACAAGGAGAGCATGAGAGATACTTGCATCTTATCCTTCAACTTCTTTGTACTGAACGTCTATACGCTAAATTCTCCAAGTGCGAATTTTGGTTAAAAGAGGTTCAATTCCTTGGTCATACTATCAACGAACTTGGTATTCACGTTAACCCCGCTAAAATCAAAGTTGTGAAGAACTGGATCGCATCTAAGTCTCCGTCTGAAACTCGTTCTTTTCTTGGTCTTGCTGGTTATTATCGTCGCTTTATCTCTAACTTTTCGAAGATCGCTGTTCCTTTGACCTCTTTGACTCAAAAAGAGAAACCTTTTGTTTGGGGTCCCGAACAAGAGGAATCTTTTCAAACGCTCAAGGAGATGCTTTGTAATGCTCCTATTCTCACGCTTCCTGATGGTAACGACGAGTTCGTCGTATATTACGATGCTTCAAACCTTGGACTTGGTTGTGTGCTTATGCAACGAGACAAGGTCATCGCTTATGCGTCGTGGCAACTCAAAATACATGAGAAAAACTATACTACTCATGACCTTGAACTTGGCGCAGTTGTTTTTGCGTTAAAGATTTGGCGACACTACCTTTATGGTACTAAGTGTGTGGTCTTCGCCGACCATAAGAGCCTTCAATATATATTCAACCAAAAGGAACTGAACATGCGTCAACGTCGTTGGGTGGAACTGTTAAACGGCTACGACTGCGAAATTCGCTACCATCCAGGTAAAGCGAATGTAGTAGCCAACGCTCTTAGTTGTAAAACTCATGTGAAGAGTATTCATTGTCTCTAACTCGTTAACAATCTTCAAAACCGTAATCAAGAAGCCCAATATGCCTCTATTAATGAAGGTAATCTCACCGTCGAGATACGAGGCGCTGTGGAGCAAGATCTCGTGTCTAAATCCGACGGTATTCTATACTCTCTCAATCGTATCTGGATCCCTAATCGTGAAAACCTTCGAGACTTTCTAATGAACGAGGCACACAAATCGAAGTATTCCGTTCATCCTTGCACTGACAAGATGTACCAAGATATGCGTACGTCTTACTGGTGGCCTGGAATGAAGTGGGATATCGCCTCTTACGTTGCGAATGTCTCACTTGTTCAAAGGTAAAAGTCTAGCATCAATGTCCCTCTGGCTTACTCGAACAACCAAGAATTCCTGTCTGGAAATGGGAGAGCATTGCCATGGATTTTATCACTAAGCTCCCTCGCACTTCTTCTAGTTATGACAGTATTTGGGTGATCGTCGACCGATTGACCAAATCAGCTCATTTTCTTCCCATTCGTGAAGATTTAACAGTCGAGAAATTGGCTAGAATCTACACTGATGAGATCATCTGTCGTCATGGTATCCCCATTGACATCATTTCCGATCATGATGCTCGTTTTACGTCCCGTCTTTGGCAAACTTTTCAATCTGCTATGGGTACTGTTCTTAACCTTAGCACCGCTTTTCATCCTCAGTCAGACGGTCAAACCGAGCACACTATCCAAACTTTAGAGGATATTCTTCATTCTTGCGTAATAGATTTTGGAGGCAACTGGGATTCACACTTTCCTTTGATCGAATTCTCGTACAATAACAGTTATCATGCGAGTATTCAAATGGCACCTTTCGAAGCATTGTATGGTCGCAAGCGTCATTTGCCTATTTGTTGGCACGAGGTTAGTGAATCTCAATTCAATGGTCCTGAGCTTATACAAGAAGCAACATACAAGATTTTACAGGTTCAAGACAATTTACTGAAAGCCAGGAGCCGACAAAAGAGTTACACTGACAAGCATCGCAAACCCTTGGAATTCGAGGCAGGTGACTACGTACTTCTCAAGGTATCCCCTTGGAAGGGCGTGGTTTGATTTGGTAAGAAAGGGAAACTCGCACCTCGCTACGTTGGTCCTTTCAAGATTCTCGAAAGGATTGGCAAGGTTGCGTATAGAATGGACCTGCCTAAAGAACTCAACAATGTACACCCTGTCTTTCACGTATCCAATCTAAAGAATTGTCTAGCTGACGAAGGACTTCAAGTCCCACTCGAGGACCTCCAAGTCAATGAGACCTTGCATTTTGTGGAAAAACCCGTCGAAATCATGGATCAAGGAGTCAAGTTATTGAGGCGCAGTAATATTCCTATCGTTAAGGTTCGATGGGAAGGTAAACGTGGCGCTGAATTTACTTGGGAACTCAAGAGTGACATGAAGACGAAGTATCCATATCTTTTCGCTACCTCTTCTTAAATTTCAGGACGAAATTCCCTAAACAAGGGGAGACTGTAACGCCCTGCTTCTTCGTACTTTCCATATTTAGAAGGTCTCGCTTGTATTTCTATTTTTGGAAGTCTTGTGTTCTTGTAATCGTTCTTTCTTTGTAATCGTTGTAAAATCCGAGACTTGGATCATAAATAAAACTCGTATTTCTTTAATTTCATGATGAATATACTTTATACATGCTCATACATTTAATTTCGTGAAACAGTTGATGCTTATTCGAATTCTTGGAAACTATGTGCTAAACTTACAAATACGTGAAACTTATGCATAAAACATGTTTTGATCATAAACGATACTTAAATACGACATTCATACACTTAATTATACTTGGTTTATGTTCTCCATACTTATTTTGTCCTTAAACTATGCTTTTATGGCAAAAATAACCCTTAAAACCTTAAAAACCCTAATTAACAAACTAGAGGGGCCAATCTGTAAATAAGTGAAACTTACCCGTAGGAGAGTCACGAGGCGCGAAGACCCCCTCTAATCCCTTCGCGGCCCGCGAGCCAATCCCCATATCAGTTTCCCATTTCCAGCTCGCGAATTTGAGCGGGATTTGTGTTTGTTTGAGGTTTAAACTCGTTTTTAACTATAAATACTCAACTACCACCCACCCTAATCCTTCCCTATAAATACCAAGCCATTTCCAAGCTCATTTCACTTTACAAACTCATCCAAATCACTCTCAAATCATCTAAATTGCAGCTGCAAATACAAGTTCGGACAGAAGCATCCTCCTTCACTAAAGTGAGCATAACTCACTCGTTCTTGTCCGATTTACCTCATTCTTTTTCCTATGTGCTTGGATTGAACTTAGCTTCGATTCCATGGGGTTTTTCACAGTAAATCAGTCCCTGAAACATTGCCAAAAAGGCTCCAAAGTTCACTGTTCAGTTCTGTTTGGGTTAAATCTTTACTAAACTTGTTCAAACTTGAGTCTAACTCATTTCAAACCTATGTCCTTATGCTTATAACCACTTCTATGGTTAGTTAGGCTTAAAAACAAGGTTGAGACATTCAAAATCAGAGGATTAATCCTCATAAACTTTTTATTTTGTTCAAGGGTTTAACCTACAAGTGATATTCAAGCTCAAAGCTTGATGAATGTGTGATATAGGATTAACTTGGGTTGTCCTACATAAAAATCCACACATTGCTTGATGATTTCTTATAGATTAGTGTTTAATATTCTTGTATTACTTGTAGTTCATGACCCTCCTTATATGTTTTTACATCAAGTGTAGTGGTGAACACTTAGAGGTGCCTAAATGGAAGACTTCTTTTCCTACCTCCTACATGATTTCCTTGAAACTTAGAGGTACCTAAATGAAGATTTAATGTTCTACCTCATGCTTGACTATTGGACATAATAATATATAACCCAAATAATACTTATATATACTATTCAACATTCGAACCTTTGATGATAAACTTGTGTTCATTCGTCAAAGTACTAGACTAATATCATCTAAGAGCTAAACCTTGTTATGATTCTAATGGGTGTCCTACTCATGAAAACATTATAACCTTTAAGGTTTCATAGTGTCAAATAAGTGTTATGTGTTAAAAGATGGTTACTTTCATATGTTATATTTTTTTGTGTTTTAAAACTCCGAATCTTCATTCCACCGTATTATTCCCAATACTCATACACTTTGCTTCTTCGTGTAGAAGGACTTGGTGTTCCAACCTCCTAAACAACAAACAACTCACTTGCGGATTCTCAAGTTCAAGACTTGCGAAACCGTGAGTACACTTAACCCATTTATCTTAAAAAACACTTTGGGTTGTAACATGTAACTATACAAAATACACACTCACACACTTAAACATTCTTTATACTCTCAATATGTCACACCCCGATTTCCGGTGGGCCCGGATGGGTACACACGTGACGGTTGGATAACAGTTATCACAATATAATAATATGCAGCGGAAGTATTGGATTGAAATTATTAAAATAATGCTTGAATGTATAAAAGTATTACAAGCGTTCGACACAATTAAATAGAGCTTTAGACATCATAGGCCTTAAGCATTAGGAGTGAAAATTCCTTAGCCTTCATTCTAGCGGACCCGTAATCCCAGCCTATAATAAGGTTCGGTACCTGCTGTTCAATATTTTAAAAATAGGTCAGCCAAAGCTCGTAAGTACAATTAACTGACTCTTTTAAAAATAGTTTTTCGAAACGAGTTTTATACATATGGATAACCCATAGGGGATCCTTTAAATATATCTTGGGATTATCCTTGTTACGAGATTATATACTTGATTAACCCATTGGGTTGTCCGGACATGGTATCAATAACCCCCAATAACAGTAATTATAAAGTAAACGGAATAAAAGCGTATTCATACACTTTTGCGCAATCATAGGCGACTTACTTGTGTAATAACTGTCCCAAGAGGCATATTTTCCATCCCAAGTTTACACTAAAATAAGTCAAGATTATTTACCTTTTTGCTAGCTTCCAATCAATAAGACTATATTTGGCAAAAGCCGCATGTCTAAGTATTATTGACCCAAGTCCGATTATCTGGGGGGTACTATAGTCTGGAATGAACAGATTTATTATCTGTCAGAATGTATACGGGCCAAAAGTACTTCCTTTAGACATGACCCGATACTTAAGAACAGGTTCGCTAGATTAAGCGTATACCGAATAGAATGTGGTTTAAACCCAACAAGTACTAGGACTTGTATAGTATGGGTAAACATTGTACATTCTGGATTTTGAGATCAAAACGATAAGGTTAAACCCCTTTTTGGTAAACTTATGTAAACTGGTTACGTAAGTCTAACCGTACGCGTATAAGCGATAACGGGTAACCGGATGAGTCATGAACAAGTTCCATATGCCAATATACTTTAAACAAGTTATAATATCAGTAGGATATCAACTTGTATGCCCGTTAAGGTTTTAACGTCAAACTATACCTCATAAGGGCATTTTGGTAATTTTATAATTTATAAAAGAAGCTTGCAAGTAAACTGATGTTATGGTCATAAACATTCTGTAAAAAATGGTTAAATTATGATATCATATCAGTAGGGTATCAAATATACGTGTGGTTTATGCTCCAAGACCAAACTATGCGTCGTAGGGGGGTATTTTGGTCATTTCACACATAGTTTTGAGACTTTATTTGGGATTCTGAGTTCATGACTTATACCTACTGTAAAAATATTTAAAATGGTTTATAAAATCAGAAGGTAACAAGTCTTGGTTTATAAATATGGTTTAAAACATACTACGCGCCTAAACGTCGTTAATATCGTTAAATGACGATTTATGCGAAGATTTATGAAATCTGATGTTATGACCAGCTTTGAATAATTAAAATATTTTATTTTACATAACATATCAGTAAGTAAAAGGTTTGGTTTGAATATTATGCTTAAAACACATTTTAAGTACCATAAGGGCGTTGTCGTCATTTATCGGCATTGTATACGAAACTGGAGTTAAACTCAGTTTACAATCTGACTTAGCATCCCAAATAATCCTAATTATAATATCATATTAGTGGGTAATGAGTTTTATACTAAAATTATGTTTAAAACTCATTTTATACTTAAATGGGTATTTTATTCCTTTTAAAAGCATAGTTTACGACCATATGCGTAAACTCAGTGTATGGCCAGTTTATAAGCACCAAAATATTCTAAACATGTTTACTTATCAGTACATAACTCACTTGCATGCTCAGTTATGTCTTAAACCTTATTTTTAATCAAAAGGACATTTTAGTCAAAGTATGGCATAATAACGGAACATGCGCATAAACTCAGATTCCTAGTCCGATCGTGTAATATAACTTTATGGGATTATACTACATTATATTACGATCATAACGGAACCTAAAATCAGTAGCATACTAGTCTAATTCGGTTTATAACCAAAAGTCAATGTAGAAGTCAAACTACGCGACTTTCGGTTGCGAACCGACCCTATAACGGGAATTGACGAGCCGAACATGTTTACACATGTTCTAATAATTATTACCAAGTTGTTTAAGTGATAAAACATATTTTAGAACACTCTTAAACTCAGATCGCAAATATTTTAAAATCTGACCCGTTGACTTTTTAAATTAATATTACTTTGACTCGTCAATCGACCTAGCAAACGTGATTCTTAGGAAGTACCCTTTTGAAGGATTAAGACCTACCTAATTATGATCACGTAGCCATGTTTGTTGCGATAACGCTTGACTTTTGGCTTAAAAGCCTATAAAAGCCTATAAAACATAAACTAGTGGCTAGGAACACTTACAAATGGTCCTAGCAATCTTTTCAACTAGAATAGGCTTCCTTATGATCAGGAGTCCACATAAGAGAAGGATAGAAAGAAATGGTGCAAGTGAAAATGAAAGACTCATGGCCTATTTATACTAATTTGAGAAGAACAAGATCTTGACAAGTGTAATGTGTGCTCTCCAAGTAATTATAGGATCATTACATGTGTAAAACCATGTTTTAAAAACAATTGACACCCATAGAATTGATTTTATGTGAGTATGGGTGGTATGTCTGGAGAACAAGCAAAGGAAAAAAAATAAAAATAATTCTTCTACAGATAAAGGCCTCGCGGCCCGCGTAGAAATTCAGGGGGGAAGGTCGCGGCCCCCGACACTCACCCGGATCAGCAAAACTATTTTAAATATTGACACGTTTAGCCCCTTAACCTTTTAACTTGATATAACTTTCATATTTAGCACTTTTGCCCCTCAAGTTAGGTTGTAGGTATTCTTGGAAGTATAACCGAACATCGTTACACTCCAGGTTCGTCAAAAGGTCACTCAGAGGTACAAATTAACATGTTGACGCTTTTAACCCTTCGATGCACAAAATTTTGAATTATATTGCAAACGGTTTCGTTTATCCAACAAGTGGCTTATTAAAAGAATACGAATACCGTGTAAGGTCACTCAGAGGCTTAGTTTAAGCATGTTGACACCTTTAGCCCTTGCATATTCAAAGTTTTCATTGTTTGGCAATAATAGTCCCTCCTAGTCAATGATTGACATAGCTAGGATTAGGGACACGTATCGAAACATAATTGGACATGATTTTACGAGGTGTTACATCCTCACCCCCTTAAAGAAATCTCGACCTTGAGATTTGCTCAGAGCAATACGGTGAATTCCGTATAGTGGGAGGTTTCAACCTCTCAAGAGTATCCTGGGCCACAATGGGAATCCCATTTCACATATACGAGGGAAATTTGGGACTTTTAAATTCCATAGTCCATAATGGACAATGTTTTTCAATAAACCTTTAGCTCACGTTTAAAGGTCATGGCAAATCATGACAAGTGCTTATCAGCTAAGCACTTTGCTAAAATTTTCCAGAGGTTAGAGTATATTTAGTATCTTAATCCGATACTATAGACAACGGTACTCTATAAGGAGACTCGATGTTGTCTCTATACAGCTTAACTTGTCGGAAATTTTAAATTTTCCTTATTTGACAAGAAGAGTCGACTTAGTAGGTTTGTCGACTGTAGTTTACATCGCGTCAATGCCGTGATTTATTTTAGGTAACTGGGAGATTAGATCCGTTGTTACCATTTCCCAATTCTATGTGGGATTTCCAATTCAATGGTGTAGACAAAATGGTCTACTATGTTCGACTCATTTACGAACATTCTAAGCATTATGCTTCCTGGGTGGCTATGGACTTCTCATGTCCATCGACACAAGGTTCTTCAGCTTTCGATTTTCATTCATCAAAAAGTTACTTGTGTCATGTAGATGACACATCCTTCTTTCAATCACTTGGATGCCTCAAGCATAAAAGCTTCCTCGGGCAATCCATAGTATTGATCTTCCACGGATGGTGAATACATCACCAGATAAGGATTTTAATTTTTGATAAGTTTCTTATTACAGACACAGTGGATTTGGTTTTTGGACTAACCAATCCTTGTCTAAGAACATATCGAATCCTGAAGGATTTATAGATAAGAGATTATCAATGACAAATTGCTTCGAGAAAGATATATCATATGTGAAACCATCTAAATTGGCCACTTGATTTATAAACAATATTTAAACCTTGAAAAGGCAGATTTAAAATTTTATTGAATTTACAATCGACGAAGCTTTAACTAGCTCCAGAGTTTAAAACAAGTTTCTAATAAATAAAACATTTACGAGAAACAGATACATAAAGATTTGTCTTGAACTACTTCTACTGTAGTAGATTGGAAGGCTCAAACATTGCCTTTCTAGCCATCAATGGCCCTGTTCCTTCTGTCAGTTGCCCTCTTTGGGCAGCGGGTCTTTATATGCCCTTTTTCGCCACATCTATAACATGTGGCGTCTTTCAAGTTTTTGCATTCATGAGACTTGTGGTCCAACTCTTTGCAGATGCCACAACCCTTGTTCTGCTCACGAAGACATTTTCCGTAGTGTCGCTTCCCGCAGGTTTTACATTTGGGTTTTGCCTCATTCGGCTTGGACTGGTTATAATTCGAACCAGTCTTACCCTTTTTGTAATCCTTACTTGGGGTATCATCACGCTTTCGCTTGTGATCCTCGTCGGCCTTAATCGCCCTTGCTCTTATTTCATCTTGAGTGAGAGAAAGAGCCAGATCCACAGCGGATCTATAAGTAGCAGGTTTGGAGGGTTTAACCATCCCCTTGATTTCTGGAGCGAGCCCTCCAAGAAACCGCGCAATGCGTTTAGACTCGGGGTAATTAAATATGGCATGAGTCTTGATAAGGAGTTGTATTCAGATAAATAGGCTCGACACTCGAGGCCTTTCATGGTCAGCCTTAGAAAGTCAGTTTCAACTTTCTCCACCTCATGAGGTGGGCAATAAGTCTCGCGGATCAATTCCACGAACTTTGACCAACTCGGGCTGTACATTGAAACCTTGCCAGTGGATTGGATTAGTGCCTTCCACCAAGTCAGAGCATCTTCCTTGAAGGATTGGGACACGTATTTAACAATGTCTTTGGCGGCACAACCGCTTATATCAACAACGGTTTCCATTTCATCCAGCCATTTTAGAGCATCGATTGCTCCAATCTCACCCGTAAAGTCACGGGGTTTACATGAAACAAAGTATTTATAGGTACACCCCTTCTTAGAGTCATGAGACTCAGCTTTCTCGATACTCTTAATATTCTGCTCACTTTTAGTTGAGGAGAATTGAGACCTTTCAGTATTATGAGTATTAGAACGGGGTTTAGTAACAGAGTTCTCTTTCTGTACTGATGTCTTTGGCCCTTTAAATGTGACCATAAATCCAACCAGGGCTTTACCGACTTCATCGGCAACTATGGATCGAAGACGATTCTCTTCGTCATTACGGTTCTGGTGCTCTAAATCATCACCACCGTTTTTCTTACTTGCTTTGTCAATACTCAGTCTCGCCATAATTTTATCTGAAAGATAAAGCCATCAGTAGTTCTTCAAGAACTAAATAGCAAATTAATTTATTTGCATTAGATCTTATAGATCTATATGTTTATATATCAACTTCACTAGTCCTGCTTACCACAATTGGTAATGGACTTAGCCGTATAACTCATCGGCTTGTCACAAGGGATATTTAAATATAACATATTAGCTTGTCACGAAGGACATTTAAATATAGCACATTGGCTTGTCACGAAGGACATTTAAATATAGCACATTGGCTTGTCATGAAGGACATTTAGATATAGCACATAGGCTTGTCACGAAGGACATTTAAATATAGCACATTGGCTTGTCACGAAGGACATGAAAGATACGACATAAAGGCCTGTCACAGGATTGTGAAGGATATGGCACCAAGGCCTCGTCACGAAGGACATGACATATATAGCACAAGGTCTTGTCACAAAGGACATTTAGAAGATATGGCACTAAGCCTTGTCACGAAGGACAATTAAGATATATATAAGCCGCGATCTCATTTGATCAAAGGGCTTTAAGGTTTGAACATAGTTCATTACCTTTGGATAAAGGGTCATAGACCACTTACAGTCGTCACAATTGACGATATAATATGGTCCGTAGGCAATTCTATTGAAGGTCATCGCAGTGATGATATCATTCATGATCGCACTTGATCACATAGACTGCAAAACTTGGGCATAGCTTTCCACTTAGGACAGGGAACCATAATGGTCACAACTGTCATTGTCTCAAATGGACAGTATAATGCAGCCCTTAGACGAGACATCACTAGGGATGCTTAGTATGATTATCCTGTTGATGATATTAGTCATGATCGAGTGGATCATATAGACTATTAGGTTTGGGTATAACCCACCACTTTGAACAGGGGACCATAAAGATCACCACTATCATTGTCTTATCGACAATAGAGTAAAGTGTAGCCCGTAGGGATGTTAATATTATGATCATCATATTGATGATATTAGTCAGGATCGCACTGATCATGTAGACTTATGAGATTTGAGCATGGCTCACCCCCTTGGGCAAAGAATCATAAAAGATTACAATTATCTTGTCACAATTGGACAACATAATATAGCCCGAAGGCGAAACATCATTAGGGATGTTAAACATAGTCATTATATTGATGATTTTAGTCATGATCGCATTGATCAGATAGACTATTAGGCTGGAGCATAGCTTACTACCCTGGACAGGGAATCATCAAGATCACAATGTCAATGTCTCAAATGGACAATGTTATAGCCCGAAAGCAAGACATCACTAAGGAGGATAAATAATATGATCATCGTATTAGATGATATTAGTCATGATTGTATTGATCATATAGACTATGAGGCCTGGGTATAACCCGTCACCTTAGACAGGGGACCATAAAAGATTACAATTGTCCTTGTCACAAATGGACATTTTAATATAGCCCATAGGCAAACATCTCCAAGGATGTTAAGTATGATCATCATATTGATGATACTAGTCATGATCGCATTGATCATATAGACCATGAGGCTTGAGCATAGCTTACTACCTTGGACAAGGAATCATAAGGTCACAATTGTCCTTATTTTGATTAACAAAGTAGTATTATGATTCCTCTCCTTCCACATAGTTAGGAATTGTTGGAGATTTGGAATGAGTATCGTCACAAAGTTGATAAGGATTTTCTCCTTTCCACACAATTGGGAATTTAGTTGGAGATTTTAATGATACGTTTCAGTCAACGTATTGAATATGAATTCTTCTCCTCATTTGGAGATGCGTCTCAATTGACGTTGAAAATTTAAATCCCTCTCTGTATTAAGAGATTTGGGAATACGTCGCAGTTGACATTTAAGTATAAGTCCCTATCCACATAGGGATAATTGAAAATACGTCACAGTACAGTCAATATATATAATACAGCTCAATAAAGTACACTGTATAAATATATGCCCCTCTCCTTATGGGGAGAATTGGGGATATGCCTCCATATAGTACAGCGTACATCACACGGCTCAATATAGTACACCGTTTAGATGTATATCCTTCGCCACATTGGGAGGTTCGGGGATGATTAGCATCGCATAGATGGATGAAATTTCTACTCCTTTCCACGCATTCGGGAATTAGTTGGAGTTCTTAGATAAGTGTCGTCCCATAATTGGACGAGAATCACTTAAAGATTTTTAAGATTATAAGGGTGTGAGGGAATCAGTTTTCCACTTCTATCACCTTTTCAACCACTACCATTGGTGGGAATTCAAGATAGAGTCTTTCATCATGGTCTTATTTACTAGTCTTAATTACATAAGAACTAGTAGACCGAGTAAATTCAGAAGAGAAATATTTGCTTGATTGCTAGCGGTCCTTCGACTAATTTGTCTTCACCCAACAGAGTTGGCACTTTTAGTCCTCCTTAATTGGAGTTTCCAGGACACTTCTTATTAGACGTTTTAATTATATGCACTTCTTCTTAGTTGACGATTTGGTATACACCTCAATATAGTACAGTGCATACGATACGTCTCAATATAGTATACCGTTTAAAATATATATCCCTTTTCCTTATCGGGAGAATTGGGGATATGTCGTCTCATATTTGGACGAACATTTTGCACTTTTTCAACCACTTATTGGTGGGAACATGTGCTTTTGGCCTTCGTCTATCGCGCAATCAAGAGATCTGTTTGATAAGGTAGGAGCAATAAATGTGACCTTCATATTATTAGAAGGAAAAAATCATAAAATGGGCTCCATAAAATCAATGATTCTTCTTATGGTAGTAATATCGCCAAGGTATATTAGATGATTACTATTAGCCGATATCAGTACGATATGACCCTTGGGAGATCTTAGTGGTTCCATGCATTAAACCGTCATACTGGCCAGGCATGAAAGCAATCTATGGGACACACTAAGATACTGCCAATTATCATATGGCGCTTCTATCAAACTAAGTTTGGCATTCGTAGTTGTTAAAAAAATCAATGAAATAAAAATCATTGTCGTATTCCAGTTGGAGAAATTTGCTGGCGAGAGTTGCTGAATTTACATAATATAATATATACTCAGATGGGTTTGAATTAATCGAGCTCGAAGACTCGAATTTATATGCTTTAAGCATAAATCAGAGAAAGTGATTCCTTTTTATGCTTATTCTTTAGAATGAGAGAACATTTGAATCAAAGAATAGAAATCTGGTGCAAAATGCACATATATCTTTGCCATAGTACGAATTTTCATATTTGTTGTTGTTTCAACCAGCTGGTGAGATATCACCGGAATGTCTATCAAATATGATAGACTTTGGATAAATTATATTACGATATCACAGGAATATCAACAAATATTATTTCAGATGGTGAGGTTTATCATCCTCGCATCGGAGTCATCGTCTCCAAAACATATGTAGTTCACCATATGGAACTTCAAGCTACTCAAAGGTAGAGATCATCGAGTCCGCGACCCATCATAGATTCTTCATCTTGTCCGCGACATCTTGGCGGTATAAAATCAGTAACTACTATATATATTAAGAGTAGTATTATATTCAGGTCTAGACTTGGAGTTATTAAAGGAATATGCATTTGTGATATTTGAGACTAGACACCAAGGGCTAGTGTCTAATTCACTCAAACTGTAGCTCTGATACCAACCTGTCACACCCCGATTTCCGGTGGGCCCCGATGGGTACACACGTGATAGTTGGATAACAGTTATCACAATATAATAATATGCAGCGGAAGTATTGGATTGAAATTATTAAAATAAAGCTTGAATGTATAAAAGTATTACAAGCGTTCGACACAAGCCCACAGGTAGGATCCAATTAAATAGAGCTTTAGACATCAGAGGCCTTAAGCATCAGGAGTGCAAATACCTTAGCTTTCATTCTAGCCGACCCGTAATCCCTGCCTATAATAAGGTTCGGTACCTGCTGTTCAATCTTTTAAAAATACGTCAGCCAAAGCTGGTAAATACAATTAACTGACTCTTTTAAAATAGTTTTTCGAAAAGAGGTTTATACCTATGGATAACCCATAGGTGATCCTTTAAATATATCTTGGGATTATCCTTGTTACGAGATTATATACTTGATTAACCCATTGGGTTGTCCGGACATGGTATCAATAACCCCCAATAACAGTAATTATCAAGTAAACGGAATAAAACCGTATTCATACACTTTTGCGCAATCATAGGCGACTTACTTGTGTAATAACCGTCCCAAGAGGCATATTTGCCATCCCATGTTTACACTAAAATAAGTCAAGAGTATTTACCTTTTTGCTAGCTTCCAATCAATAAGCCGATATTTGGCAAAAGCCGCAAGTCTAAGTATTATTGATCCAAGTCCGATTATCTGGGGGGTACTATAGTCTGGAATGAACAGATTTATTATCTGTCAGAATGTATACGGGCCAAAGGTAGTTCCTTTAGACATGACCCGATACTTAAGAATAGGTTCGCTAGATTAAGCGTATACCAAATAGAATGTGGTTTAAACCCAACAAGTACTAGGACTTGTATAGTATGGGTAAACATTGTACATTCTGGATTTTGAGATCAAAACGATAAGGTTAAACCCCTTTTTGGTAAACTTATGTAAACTGGTTACGTAAGTCTAACCGTACGCGTATAAGCGATAACGGGTAACCAGATGAGTCATGAACAAGTTCCATATGCCAATATACTTTAAACAAGTTATAATATCAGTAGGATATCAACGTGTATGCCCGTTAAGGTTTTAAAGTCAAACTATGCCTCATAAGGGCATTTTGGTAATTTTACAATTTATAAAAGAAGCTTGCAAGTAAACTGATGTTATGGTCATAAACATTCTGTAAAAAAATGGTTAAATTATGATATCATATTAGTAGGGTATCAAATATATGTGTGGTTTATGCTCCAAGACCAAACTATGCACCGTAGGGGCATTTTGGTCATTTCACACATAGTTTTGAGACTTTATTTGGGATTCTAAGTTCATGACTTATACCTACTGTAAAAATATTTGAAATGGTTTATAAAATCAGTAGGTAACAAGTCTTGGTTCATAAATATGGTTTAAAACCATACTACGTGCCTAAACGGCGTTAATATCGTTAAATGACGATTTATGCGAAGATTTATGAAATCTGATGTTATGACCAGCTTTGAATAATTAAAATATTTTATTTTTCATAACATATCATTAAGTAAAAGGTTTGGTTTGAATATTATGCTTAAAACACATTTTAAGTACCATAAGGGCGTTGTCGTCATTTATCGGCATTGTATACGAAACTGAAGTTAAACTCAGTTTACAATCTGACTTAGCATCCCAAATAATCCTAATTATAATACCATATCAGTGGGTAATGAGTTTTATACTAAAATTATGTTTAAAACTCATTTTATACTTAAAAGGGTATTTTATTCCTTTTAAAAGCATAGTTTACGACCATATGCGTAAACTCAGTGTATGGCCAGTTTATAAGCACCAAAATATTCTAAACATGTTTACTTATCAGTACATAACTCACTTGCATGCTCATTTATGTCTTAAACCTTATTTTTAATCAAAAGGGCAATTTAGTCAAAGTATGGCATAATAACGGAACATGCGCATAAACTCAGATTCCTAGTCCGATCGTGTAATATAACTTTATGGGATTATACTACATTATATTACGATCATAACGGAACCTAAAATCAGTAGCATACTAGTCTAATTCGGTGTATAACCAAAAGTCAACGTAGAAGTCAAACTACGCGACTTTCGGTTGCGAACCGACCCTAAAACGGGAATTGACGAGCCGAACATGTTTACACATGTTCTAATAATTATTACCAAGTTGTTTAAGTGACAAAACATATTTTAGAACACTCTTAAACTCAGATCGCAATTATTTTAAAATCTGACCCGTTGACTTTGTAAATTAATATTACTTTGACTCGTCAATCGACCTAGCAAACGTGATTCTTAGGAAGTGCCCTTTTAAGGGATTAACACCTACCTAATTACGATCACGTAGCCATGTTTGTTGCGATAACGCTTGACTTTTGGCTTAAAAGCCTATAAAAGCCTATAAAAGCCAATAAAACCCAATAAAACATAAACTAGTGGCTAGGAACACTTACAAAGGGTCCTAGCAATCTTTTCAACTAGAATAGGCTTCCTTATGATCAGGAGTCCACATAAGAGAAGGATAGAAAGAAATGGTGCAAGTGAAAATGAAAGACTCATGGCCTATTTATACTAATTTGAGAAGAACAAGATCTTGACAAGTGTAATGTGTGTTCTCCAAGTAATTATAGGATCATTACATGTGTAAAACCATGTTTTAAAAACAATTGACACCCATAGAATTGATTTTATGTGAGTATGGGTGGTATGTCTAGAGAACAAGCAAAGGAAAAAAAATAAAAATAATTCTGCTACAGATAAAGGCCTCGCGGCCCGCGTAGAAATTCAGGGGGGAATGTCGCGGCCCGCGACACTCACCCGGATCAACAAAACTATTTTAAATATTGACACCTTTAGCCCCTTAACCTTTTAACTTGATATAACATTCATATTTAGCACTTTTGCCCCTCAAGTTAGGTTGTAGGTATTCTTGGAAGTATAACCGAACATCGTTACACTCCAGGTTCGTCAAAAGGTCACTCAGAGGTATAAATTAACATGTTGACGCTTTTAACCCTTCGATGCACAAACTTTTGAATTATATAGCAAACAATTTCGTTTATCCAACAATTGGCTTATTACAAGAATACGAATACCGTGTAAGGTCACCCAGAGGCTTAGTTTAAGCATGTTGACACCTTTAGTCCTTGCATATTCAAAGTTTTCATTGTTTGGCAATAATAGTCCCTCCTAGTCAATGATTGAAATAGCTAGGATTAGGGACACGTGTCGAAACATAATTGGACATGATTTTACGAGGTGTTACAAAATCTGTTATACATGCTACTTGTTTACTTAGGTTCATGCTAGATTATACATGCTATATGTCATTAACTTTGCTAAGCCCTCAACTTAACATATATAACACTATAGGAGTAGCATACCACCCGTCAGGGTCTTGTTAAGTCTTTATTCTAAACGGTCTCATCACTTTTGTGGCGAGGGATGCTAAATACTAGTGGACACTTGGGTTTGACGTATTGCTATGCATGCTAGTTACCTTGTTTACAAATTGCCATGTGGATTCGAGATAATGCCTTTTATACTTATGCTATACTTATTCAAACCTTGTGTACTCGCCTTTGCTTTTGCATTGAAATTATTTTAAACATGTTATAGGTTGAGGATGATGATGCTATGAAACGAAGTAGCGATGATGCCTAGATACACATTTAGACGTCTTAGGTTTAAATTGTTGTATCAATTTTGTTATGTTTATGTTATGAACAACGTTGTTATTTTAATTTCTTTTAATGTGTTGACAGTTTTATTATGAAATGAAAATGGTTGTTTAAATATTGTCACAAATAGTGTTATGAAGTCTCTTGCAATCTAATTCGTCTCATCCCGATGATTCCGCCATCGGTTGGGGTGTGACAATGCTTCACACTTACGTGACGTATTGGTAACGCTTCGCAAGGAAAAGCTATATGCAAAGTTTTTGAAGTGTGCCTTTTGGCTTAGAGAAGTACAATTTTTGGGCCACGTAATCAACACAAACGGTGTACATGTGGACCCATCCAAAATAGATGCAGTGATGAATTGGGTACCCCCGAAGAATCAAAGCGAAATGAGAAGTTTTCTGGGCTTGGTTGGGTATTACAGGAGATTTATCTAGGATTTCTCCAAGATAGCCCGCCCATGACTAAGTTAATGAAGAAGAGTGAAAAAATTTTATGGGGCGAAGAACAAGAAAAAAGCGTTTCAGACATTGAAGGAAAAGCTTTCAAACTCTCCGGTGTTGACATTACCGGATGGAACGGATGACTTGGTAGTGTATACTGACGCCTCCCACCAAGGTTTAGGATGTGTATTAATGCAAAGGGGTAAAGTCGTTGCTTATGCTTCAAGACAACTCAAGCAACATGAAAACAATTACCCAACTCATGATCTAGAGTTGGCGGCGGTTGTATTCGCCGTGAAGATATGGAGACACTACCTATATGGGGTGAAATCTACAATTTACTCGGATCATAAAAGCCTCAAATACTTTTCGAACATAAAGATCTTAATATGAGGCAACGAAGATTGTTGGGATTGAACCCTACCAAAGGAACAACTGATTAAAGCCAAAACTGGATCAGATCAGTGGATCCAGAATAAGCAGTTGTTTGCATCAATCTTTCCCCTTGAAAGTGGCTTAACACCTGATGTACTCTAAAGTACTGCCCTTCTTCAACAACTGCTGATCTACAAAGACTGTTGAAGACAAAGCACTGATTCTCAATCTACTGTTATGGTTCAAGTACTGCTAAAGACACAAAGCACTGCTAGGAGTATAACAGTGGAATGAGAAGCAGTAGTTTAGTTTCTCTTTTGTATTCATTGTAATTAGTAGTTCGTAATAGCAGTAGTTGTATACATCAGTTGTTAGAGTTTGTTAGGAGGTTAGATGTCACTTTCATGGTGACGTCAGCAAAGATGCCACAGTGGTTTGTTCTGTACTATAAATAGAGAAGTACACAGTACTGTTCTATTAGCTCTCTTCACATACAAGTCATTCAGTACGAACAGACACTGTGAGCTCAGGCTCAGGGGGAGACTTTGTTGCATGCATGCATTGTAATCGGAGATTGTAATAAATATAATCTTTCGACTCTATGATAAACATGTTTGCTTAGAATTGTTCTCTCATTGATTGTGTTGAAAGTTTGTTTTACTTAATTCCGCTGCACTTAAATCTGTTTCATCTTCTTTCTAATCAAACAAAGCACAATCAAAAGAAACTCAGATCCTAAAAATTGGTATCAGAGCTTGGACAATCAAACTTGATTTAACAATTATTTTGACGTAAAAGTTCAGCTCAACTTAGTTGATACTTTCAATTGTTTGTTTCGTTGAAAAACAGAGTAAGGTTTAATCACGAGCAAAGTTGATTAATCAGTGCCTGTAAAACAACCAGAATGACGTCACAATCACATGACATGAATAATAACATTGGTTCTCTCTTCAAACCACCTATGTTGAAGAGAAATGAATACAACATTTGGGAGTGAAGGATGGGTCACATCTTAGCTCAACAGAATACCGGATGTTGGAAGTCAGTTATCTTTGGACCACATGTTCCAATGATGCCGAGTGCTGAGGATCCAAAAGTCTTTGAACCTAAGAAAGTTGAAAATTATACTGATCAGGACTTTCAAAAAATTGAACTGGATGCCAAGGCTTTTAGTATCGTGGCATATGCACTCCCAAATGAGATCTATACTGGGATGTTACACTGTAACAGTGCCAAGGAATTATGGGATGTACTTAAGGAACAATTTGAGGGAACTGAATAAGTAATTGAAAATAACAGGGAAATTTTGAATCAACAATATGAAACCTTTTGTCACATTAAGGGTGAAACATTAACAAGACAGTTTGAGCGATTTAGTTGTCTCATAAGTGAACTTAAGCTTGTTAAAACTGAATTTCCTAAATCAACTATAAACAGCAGGTTTTTAAGATCACTTCCTGAAAAATGGGACACAATTGCTTTTGTAACCAGAAATTCGGTTGAGTGCAAAGATCTGACCCTAACCCAGCTTCATGGTAGACTCCTGACCTATGAAAGGGAGTTGAACCAGAAAAAGAAGTTCCAAGAGTCTGGTAAAGTTGTAGATGATTATTCCTTTGGCAGCACAGCTCTTTTGGGTCAGGAAGAATCTGGTAGTAGTAAGGATCAGAGTTATGATCATTATATTGACATAACAGCTGGTGGAGCCTTTAATAACTCTGATTCTTCCTCAAACAACTATGCTTTCACAGCTAGTAGTGAAAACCAGAATTCTGACAATCTGTGCTTTGAACTCAATGATTTGTAGCATTTTGATCCAACTGACTTAGAGGAGATAGACATTTTGCACCAACTTGCACTGCTGAGTGTTAGAACAAGCAAGTTTTACAAAAGGACAGGGAGAAAATTTCCAGGGTTACATGGGAACTTGAAAGTAGGGCTGGATAAGTCAAAGATAAAATGCTATAAGTGTAATAGGTTAAGTCATTTTGCTAGAGAGTGCGAGAGTCAAAACACTGGACCAATCATCACACATCCTAGCTCAAACCCTAGACCAAAAAATAACCAAAACACTATGCATTATGCCCAATATGCCCCTGCTGCTCATGTAAACACTGCTCACTATGCACACCCTGCAACCCCTGTTCCTGTGCACTATGTTCAAACCACTGTTCCTCAGATACAGTATGTCCAGGCCCCTGCTCCTCAGGTTCGGTACAACAAGTTGCACCTCAACAAGCTGCACCAGCAGTGGTTCAACCAGATCAGCAAAGCTTTTTCACCCATGGTTTTGTTGACTGGAGTAGCTTACCTGAGGAGTTAGAAGATGAAAATTTTGCACTCTATGCTGAAAATAATGATTCTAGTAATGACTTTTGTTTTGTAGCATTGGAGTCCATACCAGAGGGGCTGGAAACTGAAGAGGGAAAATCAAGTGGAAAAACAGTGGCTACAATTGCTGAAGTAGTGGTTACTACTGTTGCTGATGAAATACTGTTGGGAAAAAATTCAAAACCCCTGTTGGACCACTGTCTGACCCCTGGTCCGAAGAAGAGGAGAAGAAACAAGGTGAAAAAGAAGAGAAACCTCAAGAAGAAAGTGAGCTTACCTGTGACTATGCCATGATAGCTGCAACTAAGGTATCACCCCAGGTTCTTAAAAACCTTTGTTCAGACAAATGCATCATAGCATTTGCAAACATTAAGGAGGTAAATGAAAACCTTAGAGATAGATTGATAAATGGTGAAGTACAATTTGAAAAATCTGTAAAAGAATTGAAAAACAAATTGTCAGAAAAGGAAAATGAGATTTGCAGCCTTAAACAAGAGCAAAGCATAACCAAGGACCAACTTCAGACAATGATAGAAAAATATCAGGTCTGCAAAAAGGAGTTGGAATCCACCCAAATCACATGTAAGAGATGGGTGGAATCCTGCAAAGGTTATGAAGTAATGCTTGAAAAACAGATCAAAAGTAATGTAAAATTTGGTGTAGGATTTAGAACTTATGACCAAGTTGAAAACACTGCTTCAAATGAATCTGTTTAAACCACTGTTGAAATCACACCCACCAACAAGGATGGTCAAGAAGTCAAAATCACTGACAAAAGTGGTAAGAAAATCACTCTGGAAAGATCTCTGGGGTCCTCAACATTTGAGGAGATTGAGAAATACCAATTCAAACCCACATGGTCTGATGAGTGTGACATCCTTGAAAACTTTAAACCCATGGACTTCACAACTGTGGATTGTGTCAAAGCTCCAAAGGCCAAAGTTATACCTCTTAAGGACATCCCAACAATAGTTCAAAACTCTGTTGCAAATGAGTCTGAAAAGAAGAAAAGAAAAGATTAAAAAATTGTTTTATGATTTTTGTGAAAAGAATAATCATTTGACCAAAGATTGTTTTCACTTAAAGGCTTATGACATTAACAAAACAAGTACCATTGTGCCTTCAAAGAGCTGCACCATCTGTGGTAAATCAAACCATTCTACTCAGCAGTGTGTGTACCTGAAATCCTTTGAGGTCAAAAAGGAAGAGTACATTTCTAAAACACCTATGAGTTCATCAAGTTCACAAGTCAAGAAACAACCAGCTTTTGTGCCTGTCCCAACAGCTGAATCAAAACTCTGTTAAAAGAGAGGTTCAAGTGACAGCAGCACCCCCTGCTAATCAATTCCATCAAAGAGGTAAAGGTCAACCTCCTTACCCAAGGGTCCCACATGTTTACGAGGCTTACAATAAGTCTTCTAAACCGAGAGTGAACAGGAATCCCTTTGGGTACCAATAGTTAATGGGACAGGACCCCCAACAGTGGTTAGAGAAAAATGTTTCCAAAATTGACCTTATTCCTGAGCTAACCATTATCCAACCATCAGTACTTGACACAGACACCGCTGTGACCCCATCCAAAGCCATATTGGCTTTGGAGACCATCCTTAACTAATCCTTTACTTAATGTGCAGGAGCTTCTTCATGCTTAGATAGTCTTTGGTATGTAGATAGTGGAGGCTCCAGGCACATGACATGATGTAGAGCCCTTCTCAAAGAATTCAGAACACATGGAGGGGGTGATATATCTTTTGGTAATAATAGTAAGGGTAAAGTGATGGGTTCTGGTACAGTTCAGTCTGGAAATGTCAAGTTTGAAAATGTCAATCTGATTGACAATCTAAAATTCAACCTCCTGAGTGTTTCACAAATGAGTGACAAAGGTTATGGGTCATTCTTTACTAAGTCCATTGAGTCATGAGTTAAAAGGAAAACAACATAAAAGCTCTTTTAAGTCCATTGAAGAGTCCAAAATAACCAAGTGTCTACAAATGCTGCACATGGATTTGTTTGGCCCAGTTAAAGTCATGAGTCTTAGAAAGAAAAGATATTGTTTGGTAATTATAGATGACTTTTCTAGGTTTACATGGACTTATTTCTTATATTCCAAAGATGAGACTGAAGGCATTCTGCAAGACTTTATCACACAGGTTGAAAAGTAGTTTGACCTACCAGTAAAAATCTTCAGGAGTGACAATGGCACATAATTCAGAAATAAGGAGTTGGATGCCTTCTATGTGTCAAAAGGAATTGTAAGGCAGTACAGCATTCCAAGAACACCAGAGCAGAATGGGGTGGTTGAAAGGAAAAATAGAACTCTGATTGAAGCAGCCAGGACCATGCTTGCAGATTCAGGTTTGCCCTTAACTTTCTGGGCAGAGGCAGTAAACACTGCTTGCTATGTCCAGAACAGAGTTTTAATTAACCCTATGCATTAAAAGACTGCTTATGAAATTCTGTACAAAATCAAACCACTGATCTCATACTTCAAAGTATTTGGTTGCCCATGCTTCATTTTAAATTTAAAAGATTCAATTTCAAAATTTGCAGCCAAGGTAGACAGTGGATACCATTTGGGATACTCAACCACTGCTAAGGCCTTCAAAGTGTTTAACACTAGGACTAAGACAGTGGAAGAGACTTTGAATGTTAAGTTCAATGAAAATCCCTGCAAACCCTGCTGAATTATTTGATCTTGATAAATTCACCTTTGAAAATGTTTCTGTCAAGACTAACAATGCAGGTCCATCTCAACCACCACCACCAGATAATGGTTATGAAGTGATCATACCTCAACAAACCTTCAAACCCATTGCCAGAGCAGCAGGTGTTCAAAACAGCTGTCAAAGCACATCCACTGTTGCATCAACAGTTGTTGACCAAAGTAGCTCTAAAACCCCTGCTTCCTCATCTTCAAACACTGTCACTACTAGAAAATACACTCCTCTTGACACGCGAACAATGACACGCACATATTTTATGACATTCAAAAGCGTATGTCAAGAAAAAATGTCATGGTTTACAAAATTTAATAAATCTATGACATTCTTTTTTGCGTGTCATGTTTTTAGCGTCATAAAAAAAACAAGATTCATCTTGACACGCAAACAATGACACACTCTCATTTTATGACATTCGAAAGTGGCTGTCAAGGAAAAAAATGTCATGGTTTTACAAAATTCAATATATTTATGACACGCTTTTTTGTGTGTCATCCTTTTAGCGTCATAAAAGAACAAGATCTATATTGACACGCGACTAATGACACACACTTATTTTATGACATTTAAATGCGTGTCAAGAAAAAAATGTCATGGTTGTACAATATTTAATAACTTTATAAAACTGTTTTTGTGTGTCATCTTTTTAGCGTCATAAAAAAAACATTACATAAACATAAGGGTTAATTTCCTATAGCAGTTATTGTTTATGTAATATGGAAATCATGGTTAATTTCCAATAACAAATCATGGGAAAACTTGAAAACTGTTAAAGAGAAAAAATTGTACGGACTTATGAAAAGTGATATATATCTAATATATTAATTAAAGATTATATTAACAGTGTCTCGTTTAGACTCATGAGCTGAGTTGAGCTCGGGCTAGTTTACTTAACGAGCTTGTTTTAGGGTCAAGCACGTTACAGTTAGGCTCGTCATAGTGGTTTTGGGAAATGACCATGTCGTTTGGTGCTGGTTGTGTAAGGTACCCTATCGACAAGACGATGTTCTCACCGGTCTCTCATGATTTCTCATCCCACCCGCATCTTCCACTACTAGAAAATGAGGCTAATGCAACTTTGTATATGCAACCTTTTTCAATTGTGTTGCATTTAACTCTAATGCAATTTCGCTCAAAGTTGCATTAAAATATCTAATACAACATTTTTCATAAAAAGTTGGAGAATCTTATTAAAATTGCAACCTTTTTCTTGAAAGGTTGCATATTTTATTAAAATTTGCTACTTTATAAGAAAACTTGCATTGTTAAAACTTAGATGGAACTCTAGTGTTAAAAGGTTGTGTAATTCAATGAAAACAACAAAAATATAAAACTTTTGATTTGTAAATAATAAAAAACTTCCGGTGTTATTTGATGCTTAAATAATAGTTTTTTGTAAAAGAAATTGTCGACAGATTTGGAGTTGGAACGACTTCCTAGTAGAAGAAGTGCCAAAAATAAGGGAAAAAACGAAGTACTCTTCTTCTAATCAACAAATATTGAAGCAAGATTTCGAATAGATGAATCGACGCCTTCAAGACATTCGAGATCTCGGTCATAGGCGTTTACAAAGTATCGAGGAAAGAAATGCCGAAAACAAAAAGTTTGTCGCGATACAAGAATCGAGACAAATGGAGAAAGATATCGATTTTTTGTCTAAAACCATCGACCATCTCACAGGCGACGTGTTGATCCTAGCCCAAATGCGTCGGGAAGAAATCCGTCAAAAATACGGACTCTAGCTTTCTTTCGTTTTTTTTTTAAATTTATTTGCTTCGGTATTTTTTTAATTTATTTGTTTTGGTTTTTTTTTAATTTATTTGTTTCGGTTTTTTTTCTTACTTCCGGGTATGGTGGGGCGTGGCTGGGGTGACGTGGAAAAAAAACCAATTTCAAAGAGCTAGTGCTCTTGGCCAATAAGGTTCCGCCATGTCATGTTCGTAGCCCCGCCCAACGCCCGAGCTGAAACCCCCCGCCCAAGGGGCCACGTCGAAACCCAAGCCCACCCGGGGTGGTGACGTGGGCGTTTGTACCCAACCCATGCCCCAACCCCCGCCCCATACCCTATAGTCTTAGCCATTTTATTGTTATTGATTAAAAATTTAAAGAAAAGTATACCCTAAAAAATAGTTCCCGCCCACTTTTCCTCAAATGAAAAATTCAAAACTTTTGATCTCCCTCCTCCCGGCTCCCTCCCTCTTTTACCTACATAGGCTCAAAAAAGATATTTCAGTGGCGCCCAAATTCTCTCACAACAAATTTCTTCAAAATCAATCAATTTTGCTTCAATTATTCAGATTTTCCATCAGGTAATTCTCAATTCTCCAATTTTCTTGTTTTCCCAACATTTAAATATCTTCTTAACATTTAATCGATTGATATGTTGTGTATTATAAGTTTATAAATAGCATCTGTTGCGATTGATACCAGCATCTGTCTGCCTATGGTTATAAGTATCAAAGACCGTTAAGGGATTATCCGTTCAAGAAACGAAGACTTTATCAGTTGGATAATCCTTCCAATTCGGATAACAAATCTGGATTTATCGAAGACGGTTCTAGTTTGGATGCAACTTCTCAAGATTCACATGGTATTCATTAAAGTTTCGATTAACATTTGTATCTACTCTATTAATCGTATTAATCTAAATTAAAAGTTGATTTTGTGTTTAAATTTTAATCAGTGAAGCTGAAGATCAAGTCTTTCAGAGTACCTGAGTTTTTCATTGAAATACCAGAAACTTCAACCATTAGTTCTCTAAAGGTATATATACTTTTTGGTCAAACCGAATGTTTATAATTATACGTATAATTTATAATCTGTATTTCACTTATATTGACTTTTTTTTTGTTATAGAGGACTGTTATGGAGGCTGTGACTGCTATATTTAGCGGTGAACTACATGTTGGTGTGATGCTTCAGGGGAAACGAATTAGAGATGACGATAAAACTTTGTCGCAAACCGGTATTTGCCATGATAATAAGCTTGAAGTTTTATTAGGTATTTGTGCTAAGGCTTAAAGTTTGACCAGGTATTTGTGTTAATTGTTGTAAAATTTTTAAATACAAACTCTATTTTGTGATTTTCTCTGTGCTTTTGAATTTTTATTAGGTGAATTTTGATGGTGAATTGTTTGAAATGTGGGTTCTAAACTTCTAATTGCATCCCGGCCGACACTGTTAATTATACCAATTTAGTTACTGTTTTACTGTTTTGGATAGTGATATATAGTTAATCATGATTAGCCTACTTCTGATTTTAATAAAGTTGTAAACTTTATGTTTCTTTATAGATTTATGGCTCATTTTTGTGATATTTGTTAAAGGGCATTTTGGATTACTTGCATATGCTTCATGACCTTTAATTGTTTATTTTAAAAATATGACCTTTAATTGTTTATTTTAAAAATATGTTGTACATCTTTTACTAGTTTGCTATGGGGATTTGACTAGAGGTGCAAACAAGACAACCTCGTCTTACCTATGAAAGCTCGAGCTCAAACGAATATCGGTTCAAACTATGGATGAGCATTTGGTACGGGTACCCGTACCGAACCAGTTATATTCAGTACCGGTACCCGTTTTTTCATTTTTCAGCACTGGTTTTTCTGCTTTTTGGTAACTGTATTTTCGTAAGTACTGCTTATATTCAATACCGGTACCCATTTGATTCGTAAGTAATACAAATTATCATAATGGATGAGAAAAGAGTTGGAAAATACTTTGATATAATTTTGATTTTTATAGGGCAATGGCCGTGTATGCTTCACGAAGTGGTGCCAACATAAGGGTTAAAGTCATCTGGATTAACGCTAGGGTAAGAACTTAATCCCTTATTTAAATTGTGGTTGTAATGATATTGTAAATATTGAAACCCTTTATTTTAAACTTAAGTCGCAATGGTTTCACATTTCTTTATATTTTTAATTGTGTAGTGTCTACGTCAGCCAAGAGGTAATGGATGCGGCTACTATGTGATGAAGTTCATGAAGGAGATAGCTTATGAAGGAGTTGAAATACTTGACAATGATAATGTAAGTTTAGGTATATTTTAGTCTGTATATTAGAGAAATATGTACTTATATATCTAAACAAATGATTAAATTCATATATTAGGATGAAATTCTGATTTTTAAGATTTATTTTATTTAATTGTTGTCTCAGGTTGGGAAAGGAGTAGAGGAATACTCGGTTGCGGATAAGGATGACATTCGCGAAGATTGGTCGACTTATGTGGTTACCTCTATTTTTAAGTGACAAATTGTAATTTTAGGTGTTGACGATGTATTGACAAACAATTCTTTTTTTTTTGTTAACGTTAAAATATTTGTAGTATACTTGACAAATGATTATGTAATGGATTGTTTTGGTATATATATATGTGTATTTGTTTTATGAAAAAGATTTATTATTTTTGTTATTATACATGTATCCAGGGCAAATTAGTAATTTTATAAAAAAAAATTTATACAATTAAAAGCGTGACACGCGTAAATAAATGTCATACGTATGTGTCATAAATGCTTGTCATGAACGTGTGTCATTAAAAGTGTCATAAAATGAGTGTCATGAATGTGTGTCATTAAAAGGTGTCATAAAATGAGTGTCATGAATGCGTGTCATTAAATGTGTCATTAAATGCGTGTCATGAATACGTGTCATGAATGTGTGTCATTAAATGTGTGTCATAAAAACATGACACACAAATGCATGTCATGTTAATTTTATGACTCCTCAATCAACGACTCGCATTTGTGTGTCATAAGGACCCTTTTATGACACGCAATGCATGTCAAGAAATGTGTTTTTTCTAGTAGTGTGTTGTTCAAAATCTTCAAACAGTGGATAAAAGTCAACAGACGTCCACACCACAACCTCCATTTCAAGTCCCTGTTGGATCATCAAAGTCACCAACAGTGGTTAGCTCAGATGATTCACATCTGCAGCCCTCACCCTTAAATGCCATTGTTCCATACAAAGGAGATTTAATCTTCTTGAAGTCTCATCCGCCTGACCAAAACATTGGCAACATTAGTGAAGGGGTGTTCACAAGAAGCCAATCCTAAAACATCTATCTTTTTGCTGGTTTTCTATCACTCCATCAGCCAGCCAAGTACCAAGAGGCACTAAAAGACAACAGCTGGGTAGAAGCCATGCAAGAGGAGCTCCAACAGTTTAAAAGACAACAAGTTGGGGAGCTTGTTCCACTGCCAAAGGATGTGAGTCCTATTGGCACAAAGTGGGTCTTCAAAAACAAAACTGATGAAAGGGGCATTGTTGTTAATAATAAAGCAAGGCTAGTGGTTCAAGGTTTCAGACAGGAAGAGGGCATTGACTATGATGAAACTTTTTCCCCTGTTGCAAGATTGGAAGCTATTAGACTGTTCCTGGCCTTTGCTGTCAACCACAACATAAAGGTGTATCAAATAGATATCAAATGTGCATTCCTCTATGGTAAAATTCAAGAAGAGGTATATGTTTGTCAACCTCCAGGTTTTGAGGATACATTTTATCCAGATCATGTCTACAAGCTAAATAAACCTTTGTATGGCTTAAAACAAGCACCTAGAGCCTGGTATGAAACTCTTTCCACCTTTCTTCTCTCTATTGGTTTCACAAGAGGTAAAATAGACAAAACACTGTTTTTAAAATGGAGAGGGAAAGACTTGATGATTGTCCAGATTTATGTGGATGACATCATTTTTGGAAGCACATGTCCCAAAATGTGTGAAGAGTTCAGACAACTCATGACAGCTGAGTTGGAGATGAGTGCAATGGGTGAACTACAATGTTTCATTGGTCTCTAAGTGAAACAACTTCAAAATGGTACTTTCATTCATCAAGGCAAATATGCCAAAGAACTTTTAACAAAATTTGATATGAATGACTGCAAACCATGTAGTACACCCATAGCAACCACCAAGTTAGTCATGTCTGATGAAAAAGATGATTTGGTTGATCAAACTCTGTATAGAAGCATGATTGGGTCTTTACTATACCTAACTGCATCTAGGACAGATATCATGTTTGCGACATGTGTTTGTGCAAGATCCCAATCAGCCCCTAGAAAGTCAAATCTTATTGCTGAAAAAAGGATATTCAGATACTTAAAAGGTGCTCCCACACTTGGTATCTGGTATCCGGCTGATGGAAATATTAAGCTTTCAGGTTTCTCAGATAGTGACTTTGCTGGATGCAATACAACAAGGAAGTCCACTTCAGGAGGATGCCAATTCCTAGGGAATTCTTTAGTGTCTTGGCAAAGCAAAAAGCAAGCAGCTGTTTCAACATCCACTGCTGAAGCTGAATATATTGCTGCTGCAAGCTGTACAGCCCAACTCCTGTGGCTTCAAAACCAACTGCTGGATTTTGGTATCACTGCTTTGAAAACACCACTCATGTTGGATAGTCAAGCAGCAGAAAATATCATCAAAAAACCAGTTTCCCACTCAACAACCAAGCATATCGACATCAGACATCATTTTGTGAGGGATTGCTATGAAAAATGTTTGATTTCTCTGCACCATGTTCCAACTAAAGATCAGCTGGCAGATGTGCTAACAAAAGCATTAGACACATCCATCTTTGAAAGCTTGATCTCTAGGATTCGCATGCTTAACATGGAATAACAGGCAAAATCCCGTTTTTCTCATGAATAAAGCATTAAAATGTTTTCAGAAAATCAAAAATTCATCCTTAAAAATAGCTAAAAATGAAAATTTTTCATTAATCCTTAAAGGTCTGCCATAAGCACTGTTTTGGTTCAAACATCTGTTCTGATTAATGTTATCCACTACTGAAAGTCAACCTCTGTTCCTTCATTTCTTTTGTTAATCACTGTTGTCCAAAATCAGTGTTTTAACCCACTAATGGCTATCCACTGATAGTAAAAGTCTGCCACTGTTTTCATTTGTCCTTTCAGCAAACCACTGATACTTGTTCCATCAGTGGTTTCCTAAACAACTGTCTTCCATTATCTCATCAGAGGTTGGCACGTGGTCAGTACTTATCCGTCAGATCTTTGTAACCGCTGCCACATCAGCATACACTTATTCATCCTATAAAACCCTGATTAAAACCCCAAACAGGGTTTTTACTGTCGAATCGAATTCAAAATTCTTTTCTCAAAGCAGTTACCATCAACTTCTCTCAAAGATTTCTTCGTCTTCTTCCTCTCACAAACATCCTTGATTCACCATGGCTCTCCCATTCAAAACCCCTCACAATTACTTGTGTATACTTGAAAAACCAAGTGAAAACACAACCTTTCATTCCGTCATAGACACACTTTCTTCCACAAAGTATAAAACTTTGTTAACCTGCGATGCAACCATCTACCTGGATACCCAAAGAGAGTTCTAGAAAAATGCAAAACTTGATACTCAGGACAAAAAGCTTGTAGCTATCACTTCATCAATAAAGGGTATTCCAGTTACCATCACACCTCAAACCATCTCCGAGGTTTTTGAACTCGATGATCTTACAGGTAAAGCTTATTTCCCAAAAACCGATTATCAAACTGATTTCATTGAGAGAGGGTATGCAGAAGAAATGTAAAAGGATACTTTGCAAAAAGGCAGTTTTCCACCTGCTATGAGGTTTTTGTTTCATACCCTCCTCATGTGTGTTTCAAACAAGACCACCGCTTTTAATGAAATCCCATTAAAAATCCAATACTTGGGATATGCTATATTGCAAAATGAAAATTTTAATTACTGCCAAGAGATTTTTAATGATCTGGTCAAAAATGTTAATAAAAAATCATTTTTATTATTTCCAAGGTTTTTGAGTTATTATTTTAAAAAGAAAATTTCAAAGGATAATGCCCATGTGTTTATCCAAGGTAATCCTCTTCAAATAAACAACTTAACTGCTGAAACATTCAAAAGAATGTTAAAACCTTCAAAAACACAAACAGATGAACCTGAGCAGAATTTAGCAGCAACCACTGCTCCTCAGGCTCCTGCTGTTGAGCCCACTGTTCAAAGTGATCACAGTAGCAAATCCACTGCTGTGAAACCCACACCTAAAATCACCAAAAGAACCAAAAAGAAAAATGTCCAAAAGCCCCCCAAACCCACTAAAAAGGTAACTCTGGAAGATGAGATCCCAGAGATTCTATCTGTGACAACACAAAAGTCATCAATAACCACTGCTGCTACTTCCTCACAGCAGTTGGATGAAAGATCTCAACCTGAGCCTCATACTCCTCCTGCTTCTTCTCAAAAAGATCAGGTTGTATCAACAGGGACACCACATTATGATGCTCTGGAATCACTTGATTCCATCATCCACAGCCCAGCTCCCAGGGCAAATTCACTTTCTACACCCATACTCACTGCCCAAATTCCACCACAAATATTACCTTTGTTGGATGCACTTGATATAGTCCAGACACAAATCAGTTCTTCTCAACCACCTATAACTGAGAATGTACCTCAACAAGTGCCTGAGTCTGGGCTCCCTATCTCTGCTAACCCACCAACAACTGAGGAGGTTACACTGCAGGAAGTACAAGTACTTCCTGTCAGTAGTTCAAGTGGAGCAGCAACTACAGGTGTTGAATCCACTGATTTACACCTGGCCAGTTGTTTCATTACTCGGACTCCCTTGAAGGCAATTTCTTCTTTTGGAACCAAAGTAACTACTAGTGAGTATCCAATACCTACTGGTGTGTTTACAATGGTAACATCTGCTGGAGAAAGAAGTCCCCAGTACCAAGAAAAAGGGGCATCAGTGGATGACTTTTGGGAAACTCTCCCTAAGTCAACTGCTTATACAACCACTGCCAGTGGGAAATCAGATGATCCCATTAAGTTGGGTGATGGTTTAAAATATAGAGAATTGACGGAGAGGGTCAACAAAATTGATACATCTGTTGCAGAAATCAAAACTATGCTGCAACAGTTGTTACAAGCTCAAAAGGTAACACCCACTGCTGCAACATCTGCTACAACATCTGCTCCTACTCCCACTGAGCTTTGGGAATTGTTTCAACCTCTGCTTCATAAACAAAGACAATATGCTGATCAGCAACATGAGATTCAGCTTCAGATGTTCAGAAATGCTATGGAAGCTAGGTATAAAGATACACAAGCTGATATCAAAGCAATCAAGGCTCATTTACTTCAAACCACTGGCACTGCTCCTCCTTCAATCATTTATGTTGAAAACCCCGATGATGCCAAAAAGGGGGAGAAAGGCAAAATGGGAAAAGAAGGTTTGTATTTACCACCTGATAAACTGTCTAAACCTACTGTGGAAATCCCAAGGCAAGATGGTTCAAAAAAGGTTGATGTAACCCAAAATGCACTTACTGATGAAAAAGCAAAACAGAAAAGGGATAGGGAAACAAAGGGTTCTAAAAGATTTGAAAAGGAGAAGAAAACTTTTATGGAAAAGGAAGAGTAGGGTACTTCTAAACCTAAGGAAGAGCAAGAAATTCCTGTACCAAAAAGAAGACAACCTACTAGAAAAGTAAGGCAACCCAAAACCACACCTTCCAAAACCACAAAACATACTCCTCAAATCCCCAAAACTTCCCCTTATCAAACCTCCAAACCAACAAATGTTGTTACAACCACTGCTACACCAAAAACATCATCACCATCACAAAAGCCACTTGCCAAAAAGCAGAAGACAACTGATGACACATCAGCAGTTGTAGTGACAACAGTGGTTGAAGCACCAGTTGTTTCAACAGCTGTTAGTCAGCCACCCATCACTCAAATCACCACCACTCAACCCACCAACACACCACCAACCTCTCCTAAACCCAAAAGGAGAAGGATAATACTGGAAGATGACACTTCCCCACCTCCAACATCTTCACAACCATGACCCTTGCTACCATTCCAAATCTTGTTCCAATCTCTTCAGTATCAGCTCTTAATCCAAACACTGCCATAAATCCTACAGGAGTCCTGTATCCATTAGATCTTCCAGCAGTAAGGGAGGAAATCAAATCCTTTTACTCTGAAGATGACCCTGCAAAAAGGAATCTGCCATCTCTTCAAGGTTATCCTAGGCCTAATAACATAGAATAATATTTGAAGTTAAAGGCTCAACAAGCATAGGATATCTCTAAAATAAATACAGAAGGAAAGTCTTACAAAGAGATTCAAAGAAACTACCAATATCTGCTAACTCAAGTCAGAACTTTGGAGCAGTTTTCAAATGTAATCTAATATTTCTTATTTCTCTCACGCATCAATTCTATTACAAGTTATCAAACCTATGAATCTATTCACTGTTTTTTGTTTGGGATTTCATAGTTAGGCCTTGAATTAGGCCTTGAATCTAGAAAAAAAAATACAAAAATAGACGAAAAATTCGAATGAATAAATAATCAAAAAATATTGTTTCCCTATAGTCAAATTTGAAGCACATATCTCCTTTCGATGAATGCCCCGAAAACCACTTTAAATAATGAATATGAATATTATTCAGATTTTGATACGAAAGAACTCCTTTTCTATCATTATATAAAAATCTCTAATATTTCGAAAAATTTTAACTTACTATGAATAGTCAGGGATAGAATAATTGAGAGAATTTTCTGAAAAATATTGTGAAAAATGAGTGGCAAAAAAAGACAGGAATTGGCTAGTTATCATTATAAGAGATCCAATTTTTTGGTCATTAAGGAGCACAAAAAGAAGCGTTGAAAAAATGACAAGATATGCTCTATCTAAATCTAAAGTCTCAATTCCAACAATGAAAAAGGGGGGATTCCTTATTTTGAAATGGTTGATTATGAGATATTTCAAGACTTTTGTCAGAAATTATCAGAAAGAGATGATAAAAGCCTGAGAAAAGATTACATTGACCACATTATGGCATTCAAGAAATACAAGGCAGAAAAAGCTCAATATAAAGAATGGACCATTGGTGAGCTTAAAGAGGAGTTAGCAAGAATACATAAGATGATCAAAGATAAAGTAAAACAAACTCCTCCAGCTTGGTCCAAGTATAAGAAGAATGTACCAGAAAGAGCTTTGAGATTAAAAAGAATGAAAGAAGAGCTGATAACAGCTGATTATGGGTCAAGGAATCAGGTCACAAGATGGTCAGAAGATAAAGTCTTAGCCACTTACAAAAGGTTGGAAGAGTTGAGAAAGAAAAATCCCAATGTTCCTCAAAAGCCTGATTATCCTGAAACAGTGGTTCCAGCTAAACCACAAAAGTTAGAAATCAGGAGATCCACTGCTCCACCTGCTGCCATCCTTTATCAAAGAAGGAAACAAAAGCAGATGGATGATGAAACAGAAGCAGATAAAGCACAAGGGGATTACATTATAAAAATGGTCCTTCAGCAAATGATGGCAGAAAATCCTGAATTGGCAAAAGCTGCAAACACTGCCCAAAGTGTTATAACCAGGCCTCCATATCCAAAGTCATCATCATTAAAACCTCTCCCAAGAAACCCACTGAATTCAAAAATACTAAAGTGGAAATCTGACAAACAGACCCACGTATTGACTTTGCTCAAATCCAGTGGTGAGGTGAAGCATATATCAAGGGAACAAGCACTTGGCCTGGGTGTTGAAGATCTGCAAGATCTCCTTGAGCTTACACTGTGTAGGGATGAGGATGATGAAGATTCCATGAACTTTGAATTGCAATTTAAAGGACAAGTTAGGGAACTTATGATGAGACAATAAAGATCCAGCATAATGAAGAGTTTTGGCATCATCTGTTCCAGGGGGAGATTGTTGGGATTGAACCCTACCAAAGGAACAGCTGATTAAAGCCAAAACTGGATCAGATCAGTGGATCCAGAATAAGCAGTTGTTTGCATCAGTCTTTCCCCTTGAAAGTGGCTTAACACCTGATGTACTCTAAAGTACTGCCCTTCTACAACAACTGCTGATCTACAAAGACTGTTGAAGACAAAGCACTGATGCTCAATCTACTGTCATAGTTCAAGTACTGCTGAAGACACAAAGCACTGCTAGGAGTATAACAGTGGAATGAGAAGCAGTAGTTTAGTTTCTCTTTTGTATTCATTGTAATCAGTAGTTTGTAATAGCAGTAGTTGTATAGATCAGTTGTTAGAGTTTGTTAGGAGGTTAGATGTCACTTTCATGGTGACGTCAGCAAAGATGCCACAGTAGTTTGTTCAGTACTATAAATAGAGCAGTACCCAGTACTGTTCTATTAGCTCTCTTCACACACAAGTCATTCAGTACGAACAAACACTGTGAGCTCAGGCTGAGGGGGAGACTTTGTTGCATGTATGCATTGTAATCGAAGATTGTAATAGATATAATCTTTCGACTCTATGATAAACATGTTTGCTTATAATTGTTCTCTCATTGATTGTGTTGAAAGTTTGTTTTACTTAATTCCGCTGCACTTAAATCTGTTTCATCTTCTTTCTAATCAAACAAAGCACAATCAAAAGAAACTCAGATCCTAACAAAGATGGTTGGAGCTCATCAAGGATTACGATTGTGATATTCACTATCATCCCGGAAAGGCTAATGTAGTGGCGGATGCTCTAAGCTGAAAGGAGTACCCGCTACCGATTCGGGTAAAATCGATGAAGATGGTAGTCACTTCCAAACTCCTTGAAGAAATACGGGAAGATCAAATTAAATCCTTGAATACTGATAACTGAAAGAAAGAACGAAGGGACTTATTCACGAACTAAAAGAGAATGCGAATGGTATGAGGACGACGTATAACCGAATCTAGATACCTCGGGAATGCGATGTGAAAGAATTACTTTTGAATTAGGCTCACAAGTCTCGATACTCCGTTCATCCGGGAGCTACAAAGATGTATCGAGACTTGAGGATGTATTATTGGTGGACGGGGATGAAAAGGGACATTGTCAAATATGTTGCTAAGTGTTTGACGTGTTCTCAAGTAAAGGCCGAACACCAAAAACCGTATGAAAAGTTGCAACCGTTGGAGATACCGGTGTGGAAGTGGGAGCATATAACGATGGATCTAGTGACTAAGCTTCCTAAGACAAGGAAAAGGCACGATGCTATTTGGGTAGTCGTTAACCGTCTAACCAAGAGTGCACATTTCTTGCCCATTCGGGAAACCTATAATTCAGAAAAGATGGTGGAAGTTTATATGAATGAGATTATATCTCGACATGGGGTTCCGATGTCTATAGTATCCGACCGGGATACCCGTTTCACATCTCGTTATTGGAGGAAATTTCACGAAGAATTGGGGACCCAGTTACATATAAGCACCGCCTACCATCCTCAAACCGATGGTCAGTCGGAAATAACTATCCCAACATTAGTCGATATGCTAAGGGCATGTGTTTTGGATTTTGGGGGAAACTGGGATGATCATCTACCCTTGGTAGAATTTTCATATAACAATACTTATCATAACAGTATAAAAATGGCCCCCCTAAGAAATGCTCTATGGAAGGAAATGTAGAACCCCAGTTTGTTGGGGGGAAGTGGGTCAGCAAGAAATCGCGTCAAAGGATGTAGTAGCTGAAACGAATGAAAAGATTGATATGGTTAGATCAAGGATAAAGGCGGCGCAAGACAGACAAAAGTCTTATGCGGATCGACGAAGGCGACTAATTGAGTTTCAAGTGGGTGATTACGTGTTGCTAAAAGTCTCTACATGGAAAGGGATAATTCGTTTTCGTAAACGTGGGAAGTTAGGTCCTCGATACATCAGACCGTTCAAAATACTCGCTCGAGTCGGGTCAGTAGCTTACCAGTTAGAATTACCATCCGCATTGGATGGGATTCATAACACTTTTCATGTATCGCAACTGCGGAAATGCCTCGCGGATGAAACGGCATACGTTCCTTTGGATGATATTGAAGTGGACGAGAAGTTAAATTATGTTGAAAAGCCCGTAGCCATAAGAGATTTTAAAGTGAAGAAACTCCGCAATAAATCCGTTCGACAAGTGTTGGTCCAATGTCAACATCGAAAAGGATCGGATCTTACGTGGAAAGCGGAGGATGACATGCAAAAGCACTACTCGGAATTATTTGGTACGTATTCAGGTTTCGGGGACGAAACATCCTTTAAGGGTCCAATTTTTTTATGTGCTATTTAATAAAAGTTAACGATGAATAAGTAAGAATAGATTATAATCCATTAATAATATAAACACCAAACTTGAGGGACCAAAATGGGAAAAGTAGGAAAGTTATGATATTAAAACTAAAATTAACACACACACTTTAGTAAGTGTGCGTGTGTGTTCGATCTAGGCAAAAAGAAGAAGGGGGAAAACCCTCAAACATCTCAATTCCTCAAAATTAAAGTGATATTTGGCTAAATGTTACTGCATGGATTAAGAATTTTGACCACCTAAGTGTTCTCATCAACAAGTAAGTTGAATTTTATGATTTAATGATTTTGATGAAATGGGTTATGTGTAATCTGTGAATGTTTATTGAAATTGAGTAGGAATCCTTGATAATATGAATATATATAGAAGTTATAATATGCTTAATTTCGATTATGTTGATGTTTTGGGAAAAACCCATTTGAAGTAGTAGTAGAATGAAGATGATGATGATGATTACATGTGTTATGTTTTATAGAATTTTGATGGATGAAGTTAGATGTTGTTGAATGAACCTAATTAGAATGAGAGTTATGTGATATTTGTTGAATCAATGATTTTGATATGAAATAGTAAACTTATGCATAAGATACTTGTGCTTTATGCTTTGTAAATAGTACGCACACAACATGTTCGATGAAATGCCTAGGCTGATTAAGTTATCCTTTGAGCCTGAAATTCTTGTTGAATTAGTATGAAAATGAGATTTATATGCGGATAATTAACGTTAGAATAAACAATAGAAGTGTGCGTATGAAATGAATTATTATGAATGCTAAAGGTAAGATGTTGTAACATATAGGTGCCAAGAAGGAAGAAAGCTCAAGCCATAACAAAGCGCAAGCAACGCAAGACCACGGTAAGTTCTTATGAACTTTATCTATCCTTATGTAAAATTAATGAATACTAGTACTTCATGTTAGACTTAGTTTAAAAGAGGTATGTCGAAATACGTTAGTTTTGATGTGATGAATTTGGTAGAAATTGTTTAGAAAATGAAGTAGTAATGAATGTGATATGACTTGTTTTGAATGGGGCGAAATGGATTGAAAGTAAGAAGGATAATTGGGTTAAGTAGCGACTCGTTGTAAACGGGTCAAAAGTGATGAACTAGCAATAAGTATGCATGATAAAATTTACCCGTAGTAAATGGGATAACGAAGACTTGTATGACGAAAAGTGATAATGTTTGAATATGGGCTCGTTATTATTGGGTCGAATGGAATGTATGTATGAATGTTATCGAGATGTCGGAATGAAGGAAAGTTAACATATATAATGTCAAACAGGAAGAAACAAGAATCGTTAACAAAATGGTAAATTGTTAATGGGTCGAATAGGAGTATGTAATGAATGTTATGGTTTTTGTTTGGTATTATGAATTAACGAATGTTTGATGTTGTGTATGATAGGTAAATCTCATACTTGATGTCGGCGAGCTCGGACCGAACACACTATATTGCCCTTTATGCGCTTCTGGTTCAAGTTATCTTTTGTAATGGGTCAAAATCATTTTTGTAATGTAAATGTTAAACTTATGTCTAGGATGATCGTAGTAGTTTGAAGTTTTAAATCTTACTTTGGGTAGTTCGGACAAAATGCTTTTGATGAAACTTGTATGGTCACAATTTTTGTATCTTTTGAAAAGTATCTTAGAACATAATTCGAATGATGTTGTTAAAAGCAGGGAATCATCTATATTACGAATGGGTCATGCCCAATTTTCGTTAAAAATTAGTATGTTGTTAATATTATTTATCGAATGTGAAACTTGGGCGTCACATGGCGTGGTTTTTTTTTCTTGTTCGTGTGTTGAAGTGGATTTGTAGATATTGGAGACATAGATCGACTCCGTGTGGGTGGATGCTATTTGCCCGTCATCTTCATTATCATCATCATCGAGGCCATAGTAGCATTTACACTGGGATCGGTCTCTTCTCCTCAACCAAACCTTCTTCAAGAATAAAGAAGACAAAATGACATATGGGTGTCATCAGTCCCTTTTTCTTGAAATTTGTCCATCTCATGCAGCAAAATCTTACTCCCCTCACCTAACAAACCATTCATAGAAACTTCATTACATTACTGAGTATCAAATAAAAGATGTTTGCCATCGTTGATTTCTCTCAACTTTTGGCGTTTTACAGTGAGTGGTATTTAGGAACCATTATATTTTTGTGTGTTTTTTTGGTGTGATAAACGGAAGGTGGTGAGACGTTTCTATTTATAGGATTTTTTTGGCGCGTAGTTTAGGCGGGATATTATTTTATAACAATAAATTCAATTAACAATTATCCGGATGTAAGGCTTGGCATTTATATATTATGGCGTTTTACATTTTATGGCGTTTTTGTAGCCTAAGACCTTAAATAAAAACACAGAAAAAAACTACGCAGTGATTAAATTGGCGTTTTGTATTTACTTGGCATTTTATATTTCAATGGCATTTTATGTAAGAAAGGATGTTTTACATTTTTTACCCTTAATGAAGCGTTTCCACATAATAAAATTTATGTTATTTACAAAAACGCCACCGTGCCAATCTAGTCCATATATTGTTTTGATCGGACGATCCATAACCGTTCTCACTGTTCTCACACTTTTCACCGTTTTCTCTAAATCCTGACCCTATATATATGTATATATATATATATATATAAACATGATCAGGAGAAAACGGTTGGAAGTGTGAAAACGGTGAGAACGGATCCTTGTCGAACACGTGGCATAGGGCGCTAAATGATATACAGGGGTGCGATTGTCATTGTCCACATTCCCCTCTATAAATCGCGTTATAATTCTTTTTCAAATAAAACTCCAAAAATTTCGTGTTAGCAGTTACCTACTTTCCAAGCTTTCGAGATCTATGGCGTCTAACGTGGATTACATTCTAAAAAGTAATATTTGATGACGTTTTCATATGTGTTCCAGCAAATCATGCAATACATATACAACATATATGGTGTTTTGTTCTTTATGCTTGTTTCAATGTCGTTTTTTTCAAAGTAATATTTGACAATGCGTTTATGCTTCAATGGCGTTCTTCATATATCCAATATTTGGCGTTTTCATTATTTGTTAACAAATAGTAAGAACTGATATTTGGCATTTTCATTATTAGTTTTAACTGTCATTTGGGATCTAATACATGCTTATTGTTTACGATCAATGGCGTTTTACACCAGACTAGTTTTGAATGTTTTGGAGTAATATTTGTAAACATTAGTTCTTACTATTTGATAATTTGTAAACATCATATATCCAGTTTTGTTAATTATGACGTTTTCATTATCACGTTATATTTGTTAATTAGTCATATTGTTAATTATGGTTAATTATTCAACTTATGGCGTTTTAATTAACACGTTTTATTTAATATTGTTAATTATTCAACTAATGGTGTTTTCATTATGGCGTTTTCAATTATATTTTTATTAAGTATTGTTTATTATTCAATTTATGGCGTTTTCATCAATAATGTTATAAGAAGACAATTTCTATTTTAATGGTGTTTTGCTTAAATTGTTCTCACTGTATTTTCTCAGACAAGGGTGTTTCTTAAGTAAATAAAAATATCTTAAACCTCTAATTAGGTGATGATTAACTCAATAATATTTTGTTGAATGAGATGGACAACATTGTTAATCCTCACTTAAGAATGTTGTCCAACAATGTTGTCCACCCCATTCAATGAAACTTTATTGAGAACAAAACTGAATCTCCAAGCAACGACGTTTTAAATCTGTGGTTTTTGAACTTTTTGTCGTTTATAAATTGAATGGTATTTAGTAAAATATGGCGTTTATTTTTTGTGTGATCAATGGAAGGTCCAGAGACGTGGTTTAGATAAGATGTTTTTGGCGCATAGTTTAGGCGGGAATTTATTATAATAAATTTAGAAATAAAGCTTCCGTCGTTTGAGTTACTGTTTGTTCAGCTTTATATGTTAAACATAAAGTTTGGCGTTTTGTATGAATGACGTTTAGATAAAGATGATGTGTATGTCTTGTAGTTTAAGGCGGGAATTTTAATGGCGTTTTACTCATGAGTTTGGCGTTTTGTATAGAGCAGTATAAAGACCCTTTTACCCTTAATGAAGCGCATCCACATAATAAAATTGATGTTATTTACGAAAACGCCACTGCCCCAATCTAATCCATAGATTGTTTTGATCCAACAGATGAGGGGCGTTCTCACCGTTTTCACACTTTTAGGCGTTTTCCCTAAATCCTGCCCATATATATATATATGTTAACGTACAGTAGCCCCTTAACGTGCGAACCGTTCGTGAGTAAATTACGCATGTTGTAAAATTCAATCCCTAACCACGCATGATCAGACACACATAATCATGCATGAACAACTCACATAATCACACATGCATAAACCTAATTGCACATTTGTTTAACAAAAAAACGGAAAATCATGCATGAGTAAGCCCTTATCACGCATGTTATATGCATAATTACGCACGTTATTTGTTGGTCGCGTACGCTTCGCTCGGTAATGACTTTTCTATATTAATCTCTCTCTCTCTCTCTATATATATATATATATAGTGTATGTGTGTGTGAAAAAACAAACGGTCTATCAATTAGGACTAGACAAGGGGTAATGCAGCAAGATTTTGAAATTAGGGGGTAAACATGATTCCGTCCCTAAAACTTAGAGGGTAAAACTGCAGTTTACTAAAAAAACAAATAGAAATGGAAATAAAAAGCACAGATGAAGTCTCGACCCTAAGTACTTTAAGATTCAAAGACTTTTAACACATTGACACAAACCATCAGATCATTTTGATTGTTGTTAATAAATGCGGAACATTTAATATGTAATATGGTTATGGTCGGTGGCTGTAATATGACAACCACCGACCTTTCATTTTAAGAGTATGTAAAATTTCTTATGTATTAAGCCCATGTTAAATTGTGGTTTATAAAGACTCAATGTTAAGGCTCAAATCTCTAGGAACCTTGTGATTAGTTTATTGATTGATTGCGGGGTTTATGCATAGTAAAGTTGGATCTTTGGAAATTTTTAGATGCTATAAAAAAAGAGTTATTGTGACATCATAAGCAAACTATACATCGTCCTGAGATCCTAGGACATGAGAATTTTTTGGACTCAAATACCCCAAACATGTTTTATATAAAATAAACGTGGTTTAGAGGAAAACTTAACATTTCTGGACAAAAAGAAGTGTTTACCCTCAAATACCTTAACAAAAATCTTTAAACAACTTGTAGGTAAAATGGACTATATTGATTGGTATGAAAAGTTGTATTATACAGTTACACTTAAACTTGTTCATACTGTTGATATACATTGATCGAAGATTGTTAAACGGCGTCAAAACTTGATATATTGTGTTAAAAACTAGAAAGTTAGGATTCAAAGCAGGGGGCACATCAAGCTGGCTATGCTACTTCATATGCGTGTGTCACACTTGCATACTGGCTAGATCATTGGGATTTTATTTGGCCAAAATGTTTATACTTTGTGATTAGAATCTAATGAACATTAAAATAAATCCGGTTTTAAAAAACGGTAGATGGGCAGTAAGACAGCTCGTCTCATGGGATAGCATTGATCAAGAGACATTAGAATCGCATATAAGTGTCTTATTTCCCGTCATCATGATTCTCATGGTGCATCAGCCTCTTGTTTTTATCATCGTGACAATACACACGATGCCAAGGAAAGCGATGATTAGTTCCATGTCTCATTCACCATCATAATTATCATTCGATTATGTTTGTAGACACTATTATTGATCACATTTACTTTTTTGTTGTTGGTTTGGCTCATTTATTATAACTTTTGTATTATTATTTTTTTGTTATGGACATATATATTCTACAAAACCCTCCCCTCATGCTGAACGATACTTCCCCATATATCACATCTCCTCTCGTTACACCCAATCCCTCCACACACACACCCAAAAAAGAAAAAAAGAAAAATTCAACTCCATTGCTAATGACCCTACTCACTACCTACTCTATGTTATAATAATTTAGACAAGTCTAGAAAGATTTTATTCCGACATACGAACCTCAATACTTGAATTTCGAGTTATTAAACTATGGAAACAATTAGTCAAAATTCAAAATTAGCTTTAATAAATTTCGCTAACACAATGACTCATGCTTTCTTATTATGTAATCAAAACAAGTATAAAATAAACCTCACAACTGATTTGAGCACGTACACACGCTGGGACACTTTTCTAAACCATTTTCCCTTGATTTTAGGGAACTAAGAGCATTCACATTCTAACCATCAAATTATGTGAGGAGGGGTTTTTATATTATAAAGGGTATAAAAAGTGGTTGTGAGTAGAGGAGAGAGAAAATGTTACTGTTCATCTGTATATTTGGGGGAACACTGTTCACCCGTTATAATTTTTTAATATATTTTGAAAGTGGTTGTGAGTGGAAGTGAGAGAAAAATGTAATGATAATATTATTTAATTGAAAGGAGAGAGAAAAATATTTGTTTTTAGTGAAAATATATTTATATAGGAGTTGTTTTTTAGTGGAATGTATGTATAATTTGATGGTTTGGACGTGAATGCTCTAAGATTTGTTTTAATTTTAGAGATGTTAAGATAAAATAAACCTTATCCTTGTCGTATACGGTTATAATATAATATATGATATAATGCTTTGAGGTTGGCAAAAGAGTGAATGAAATAAAGCAAGTGTTTTGCATTATGGCCTTAAATTCTAAAAGAAAAAAATCATATGAAATTTAAATAATTCCAAGTTTTATCATTTGGCCGATAATATTCCTAACTTACGAATTGTACCACGCCACTTTCAACTTATTTTCATCTAGCCCTTCCAAATTAACTGAATGCTAAACTAGTTAGTGTTTTTGCTAATGTGCCATCTGGCGTGACATTTTTGCTGACATGACATCTCACATGACATTTTTTTGACATGGCATTCAACGTGGGACCTGGCGTGGCTTTTTGCTGACGTGGCACTGGTTTAGTGACGTGACATCTGACGTCAGCTAACTGGGTTAGGTTCAGTTAGTTTTGAAGCGCCAGAGGAAAATAAATTAAAAGTTGGGAGTGGTGTATAATTCGTAAGTTGAGAGTGTTATCGGGCAAATGATAAAAGTTGGGGTTATTTAAATCTAAGGGAAATAGTTTGTTACAAAGTGGGTTTTTTCTACAAAGTGTAGGAAGTGCTATGGTGTTGACATATATCATGTATAAATTTTTAATAAAAGGGCATAATTGTAATTGACTAAATAAGGTAATTAAGGAAGAGATAATTCTAAACAATTAGTTAAGATTTTTAAAGGAACCCTAACTTTTTAAACCTATGAATGTATCGGTTTTGTCGACCATATTCTACGCATTATTCATTTCATCCTTCATCCAATTGGGTTTTTTGTGCATATTATAGATTAAAACTTAGATGTATAACGCAATTATTGATTGTGATAATGGTTTCGTCTGATTCTTAACAACGTGTTTTATCAGTTTCTAAGGTGCTATTTATTTTTTCTGAAAAGCTTTGCGCAGGCTCTTCTGTCTGCGCCGCGCAGACCACGCACATACATTGCCACATGCAGACTGTTTGTTTTATCAAAGAGGTTTCATTAAAAAAAACGTTTGCGCGAGTTCTTCTTGTGCAGACTTGGCCTAGCCACTTGTAAGATCTTCTAAGGTCTACAGTGGGCTAAACACCACCACCACCGTCCATCACCACCACCATTGTCCACCACCCACCGCCACTGTCCGTACACCACCACTAGTTTATTTTAGAAGTCTACATACGTTAAAAAACAAACAGTCTTCTTCTTGCAGATTGCAGAGGTTTGGTCCACCTTTTCTTCTATTGTTGTCTGTAGATGTGGTCCGTAGACTACATACATTTTACCTCTTAAAAAACAAACAACACCTAAGTTTCTAAACAGTGTATTTATCAGTTTCTTGTTTCATTAACTTTTTGTTTCACAACTCTTTATAGTGTATATTATAAGTTTCTGCTTTCATTAACTTTTTCTTCACAATTCATCAAAGTGTGGTTTTCTTCATAGTTTATACATAATGTGTTTTTTTAAAAGTTTTTTCACAATATGTTTTTCTTCGCAGTTTCTTCATAGTGTGTTTTACTAGTTTCTAGTTAATTAACTTTTTCTTCACATTGTGTTTTATAAGTATATCTTATACAATTTTCTATTTTATCACCAATATAAAACACACTACTTTGTTTAATGTGGAGAGAATGTGTAGGAAGTTATGCGGGAAAGAAGGATCGGTTTATTGAACGATGGTTGTTTTTTTAAACATACTCCATTACCAAAATTCCATCAATCAATTAAATCAATCATTAATTAAAACACAAATATTACAAAAAAATGTCACTCATCTAATCTTAATCATTAAAACCACTCATTAAATAGCCCAAAAAACTTTTTACATTTTGTAGAAAAACACACTTTGTATGGAACCTCACTCTTAAATTCGATATAAAAAAACATATTACATGTAGGTGATCTTGGTTTTGAAATTGTTGACATTAAGGTTTATGATCTATAATTATGCATACACAGTAATGATATATTAATCATAGGATCTATAGCAACTCTTTTTCACAGAAAAGGTGCGAATTTTGTTATCCGCTTTAACCCTACTCTATTTTGAGCCGGCCCCAAATACTTTTTATGTGATGTTACCTAAGAGAACCTTACTCTATAAGTAATTCAAATATATGACAAAAAGAATTAAGAAACATATCAAACTCAGTTTTAAACAAATCTATACATATAATAACAGAAACCAACTTTTGGACACGTGTCATTCATTGAAGGTAACTTCAAATCTATACTTATCATATATTAACTAAATAAATAATAAATTAATATTAAATCTTATCATAGTTTAATAAAATATTATCCTTAAATCTAAATTATTAATTTAATATATTTTTAAAACAAATACCTCTCTTTCCTACTTATATTAAATATATAAATAATAATTTAATATTAAATGTCATCCAAATTTATGAAAAATATAACTTTTTTTATTATTTGGTATACAAAATTATATTTATTCAACTCGTGTAAAACGTGGGGTTTTTAAAAATATACTTTTTTTATTATTTATTCTACAAAGTTACATTTATATAACCCGTGTAATACACGAAAATTTTAAGGATATGATGTTTTATCATTTGTTATGTAAAATTAGATTTATTTAACACGTGTAATACACGGGGTTTTTAAGGATATATTTTTTTATTATTTGGTAGATTTTTCAACCAGACTACACAAGGGATTTTAAAGATACTACGTTTTTAGTATTTAATATACAAAATTACATTTATTTAATCTGTGTAATACACATGGTTTTTAAAGATATAAATCTTTTTTAGTTATATTCAACACGTGTAATATACGAGGGTTTTTAAGGATGTAATTTATTTATTATTTGGTAGATTTATTCAACCCGATTATACACGTGTTTTTTAAAGATACGACGTTTTAAGTATTTAGTATACAAAATTACAATTATTTAATCCGTATAATACACATGGTTTTTTTTATAAAAATATAACTTTTTTTATTATTTGATATATAAAATTATATTTATTTAACCCGTACAATATACGAGGTTCATAAAGATATAATTTTTTATTAATTAATATATAAAATTACATTTATTCAACCGTGTAATACACGGGGTTCTAACCTAGTGTTTTCTTTATTCTATACAAGTCTAGAATGAATTTAGGTACATATATAAATCTTATCAAATGCGATTTTAATATTCTCTCTTTATTCTATACAAGTCTAGAATGAATTTATTTAGGTAAATATATAAACCTTATCAAATGCGATTTTAATATTAAGTTGTTTTTTATTTGGAGATAGAATATTTATTTATTAGAATTTAAAACCCAACCTATCCATGAACGGATAGTGTTTTTTGTTTTTTTATAAATGTAATGTAATTAAATAAAAACAAGTCAATGGCCAACTCTGGAATTTCTCTTGCTTTCCATTTATACTATATAATATAATTAGTAAATGCCCCGCCCGCGTTGCGGGGCGATGGCCGAATAATGAGCGAGTGTTAGGCAGCTCATTGATACGATAAACAATTAAATCGAGTCAACCAATTAAAACAAAACACTTTTGTAGTTTTGATTAAAAAAAACTAAAACAATGGCAATATTGTAATTTTTAACTGAGGGAAAGTTGTATTTTTGACTGGGGTAAAATTGTAATTTGCCAAAAGCTAAAGTGATGGCAGTACTGTAAATTTGAACCAGGGGCAAAATTGTAAATTTTCGCATGGGCAAATTCATAATTTTGAACTTGGGGTAACAGCATAAAATAAATTTGAACTAAGGGCACAATCGTAATTTTAAGCTGGAGGCAAAACCACAATTTTATTTTGAACTGAGGGCAAAATCGTAATTTTGAGTTGGGGGCAAAAGCATAATTTTATTTTGAATTGGGGAAAAAACGTAATTTTGAACTGAGTGCGAAATCATAATTTTTTAAACGGGGAAAATCACATTTTTAAACAGAGAGCAAAATCGTAATTTTTAGCTGGGGGCAAAAACAGAATTTTATTTTGAACTGGGGGCAAAACCACAATTTTATTTTGAATCGAGAGAAAAATCGTAATTTTGAGCTGGGGACAAAAGCGTAATTTTATTTTGACCTGGGGGCAAAAACGTAATTTTAAAATGGATATAAAATAATAAACTGGTTGGTCTAATGGGGGAGGGCCAGGCAAAAGCGTAATTTTGAATTGAGGGCAAAATGGTAATTTTGAGATGGGGACAAAAGCGTAATTTTATTTTGAGCTGGGAGCAAAACGGTAATTTTAAACAGGAGCAAAAACGTAATTTTAAAATGAATATAAAATAATAAACTCGTTGGTCCATTGAGAGAGTGTCAGGCAGCTGCCTGGCACTATTCCCCATTTGATAAATGTATGTATAGTAAATAAATGGATACAAGGAGAAAAAAGAAATTTTTTTTATAAAAAATTAAAAGTTTAAGTAATTACAAGTATTAGAATATAAGGTATAACCCTTTATAACATTCAAATCCTCAAATCTTTTAGAATTTTGCATTTTCTCATCCCATATCGGATGAAAGAAACTTTGTATGAAAAAAATTGTAATCCCAAAAAGAATTCAACCATTCCATTATTCTTTTGTCTTAAATTGATGAAGAAACACAACTTTAGAGATCACCTACTCTATAAAAGTAGGGTAAACCGAGTTAATAAATTATGTAACCTAGATGCTTAATTCTTTGGCTAAGTAAGTTTTATCTTTAGCCTTTTGACAAAAATAAGTTATATGCTTGACCTAATGATAAAATAAGTTATAAATTCAAGCCAAATTAAGTGGAGCGAGCTAACTTGATTTTTAATCAAGCTGAACTCGATTTTAAATTCGAGTTGACCCGAGCCAATTCGACATGAAGTTTGACTGTTTGAGGCTAGCCTTTGTTCAGCTTATCAAGTGTTGTGTTCTCCCCTACATCGTGTGGACACCTTTCGAGTTGCTTATAATATATTTTAAATATAAAAAACGAATTAAGTCTATAAACAATAATTTAGTTCGTTTTTTAGTGATATATGTGTCAGAACGTGGAATGCAAATCCATTGTATGAATAATTAAATCTAATAATTGGAAGAAAAATATATATATATATATACATGCCAAACTTGAAACTCCTGAGTTTACGGGCTTCTCAGCCAATAAGAGATTGCCACGGAGGATTGTCACCATCGTTGCTACATGTTTGGCGATAAGGAAGCAGGGCCACGGCCAGCAAAACCTAATGTCACATGGGTCAACTCATTAGTTGGATAACCATTCTTATTATTATTAAATGATGGATTATTTAGAAATAAATTTATACAAAAAATAATGTAGTTAATTCACGTAAGGAAAAGTTTATGAATTTTATTTTACTATTTTATCATTAAAAAAAAGAAGGTTTATTTTTTTTTTTTCTGGTTTTGCTATATTTCTGTTTACCAATGTCTAGCATGAAAAATTAATGAAGTAGATTCTTCTGTTGTGTTAGAAAAGGCAATGAAAAAATATTATTTCTTCGTCGGTCAAAAGTTTTCAGTTAGGGTTTTAACTTGAAAAATGAAATTGATGTGTGCTTATGTCTAATGTATATATGATATGCCAATTTTCTTAACGGCAAATTTCTTTTTACTCTTTGTCGTCTATTAGACTTGAACACGAGACCTTCCTCTTTTAAATTTAGGTGTTTAAATGTTTTGTCTTTGTTAATGGACCACCACCCGAGTGATGCATATATGATATATATTCTTTGAAGGTTATTACGTTTGTAATCTAATTACTTCATATACATTTTCAGAGTTTTTGTTGCTCTCTAAGACTTTATGAGTACGTCCGTGTCATAATTTTCCATTCAATGTACGTGTGCATTTTTTTTTTTTTTTTTGTCATGTGACGTGCATATTACACATCTCATGTTTTAAATAAACCTCTCACAGTCCCACTTCAATATTCTTTTTTAAATCACAATATCACATATTATGAAAGGGCCGCTTCAACCTTTTTAGAGGTCCAAGGCGAAATGAAATTTTTGGGTCATTTTTCCTTCTTTGATTATTATAAACGATACTCTTGTATCTGTGTTTGAAATCTAAACAATAATTTTGCAATAATACAACTGTAATAAAGAGTGGTTTGCTTGTATAAGAAATCAAACAAATTTAAAACAATAAGTTTGCACTGATATTAATAGTTAGCATATTAATATTTTTTTTTTAAATCAAGGCTCTGTATTTTTTGAGGCACTAGGCCCAAGCCTAGGTTATTTATACTATAGGTCTGGCCCGTGTGAAGTTTTAAAAATATAAGCTTTCGTGTTTTATCACATGCAAATGTGCATGTTTCAGTCTATTTTTCTTACATTTTTAAAAGCCTTTTCCAATAAAGATATGAATGTTTAGTTGTTTACAAAAAAACCACATCCGCATGTTGAAGACAGGAAAGTCAAGAATCTCAAACACAAGAGACTAGTTCTAGTCAAAGTGAAATGGGATTCCAAGAGAGAACTAGAATGGCAAGAAAACATTTAGGAAACATAAAACAAAGAAAAACAAAAGGTTTGCAGAATTTGGATGTAAGTAGCATGCTGGATTTAGTGGATATATACCAGGTAACATATGTTTATTAACAAAAACCGGTTATCGGTGAGCAATAACGTAGAGAAATGACCCGATTTGGTCATTCCGGGTCGGAAAATATAATGAATATTTTGGAGATATTCCCATGCAGATAAAGTATCTGCCTAATCTCCTAAAAAATGACCGGATCCATGTGTAACTAATTCTCTGAGGAAAGGATAAACCCTAAACCACCAAAAAGTATAAATAAGGGACAGACCTCAAGGTAAGATTCATTTACTTAATACTCTTTCTCTCTCATATACATTTTCTCCCAGCCAATACTTATTTTCACGTCGAATGGTGGTTACAGGAATAACCCATTCCTGTGACGAGTCCTAACGGTGTTCTCTTTTACAGATCGAAGTTCAGGCCACTTCCCGTTGAGGCATTCATCCTAGGGACGTATCTCAGATCACGTTTCTACAAATAATCTGAACCAAACAAAAAACATATGAAACCGAACCGAAATCAACCACAAACTGAATTAAATGAAAACCGAATTAACAAAAAACCGGTTATCAGTTTTTTTGTACTCTCTTTTAACCAAAATAGCCTAACCAAACCGAATCATTCATATTTTTATATATTTCTAGCTTTTATACCTCCAGTTCATACATTTCATATTTTATATCTCCATTTCATATATTTATACTTTCTTTTCATGTATTTATACCTCAATTTCATATATTTTATGCAAAAGTTTTAGCCCAGATTTGGTTTTTGCTATTAACTGAAATTAAATGAACCAAACCGAAAACCGTCAATCTAACCGAATAAATCAAAGTGATTAACCGAAAACCGATTGGTTAATAAAATAGATTAACCGATGACTTTGGTGGTCTCGGTTGAGGATAATAACCGAACCGACCAAATAATGCACAACACAATGTAATGAATAACCCGATTATTTTGCTTTTGATGTATATCTATCACAATAATGCTACAATAAATATTATATGAATAAGAAAACTACAAAAAAACGAGTATGGCAATGTGATGTATCGCTCCCGCCGCATCGCACGGGCATTCTGGTAGTGTGTGTGTGTATATATACATATACGGGGTTATAACCGTATTTACTACACGAGTTGAATAAATAAAAAATTAGATAGTTAATAAAGAAGATTTAACAATTATAAAACTATATTTTTGAGACATTTTTCAGATGTCCAAACAAAATTTGGTGTCATGTATGATCAAACATGTGATGTTTGCTAAGCTTATAAACATTACATCATTTGATCTATTGATTAGAGAAACTGTATCTTAACTTTCTTATAAGTTTCAGGGGTCACATAGAGGTGTACATAAAAACTGATTACGGAATCGAAACCGGAAAAAAAACCGAAATCGGTTAATAAAAAAACCGGTTTTTTTGTAACCGGTTCGGTTACAAACCGGTTAGACCGGTTATACATAGGTTGGAGTTTTTTTTGGTCGGTCCGGTTATAAAACCGGTTTTTTTATAAACCGGTTAATAATCGAACATTAATAAAAACCGGTTAACTGGTAACGGTAAAAAAAAACCGGTTAAAACCGGTTTTTTGTGCCCAGCGATAATAAACGGTAATATGACCGTTTGGACCAAAATATGACCGTTTTTTTTGTTTTTTTTTTTGCATAAAACTCATCTCCAACTAGTATAAAAGAGTTGTGGGTGTTTAGATTTCATTCACAACACTTGAGAACCTTCAAAAACTCTAAAAAAGTCCCTCATTCTTGTTCGATAACTCTCAAAAACGCTATGGCAACGTCTAGTGCCCATGATTCGGTCAATGTTGGCGAGTCTACAACCGAAACGGTGATTCGTGTTGTTCCAACGAAACGCAACCCCGAGGTTTGGTCACATTTTGATTTGTGCGAGATGACAAACGGTAAAAAAAAAGCGCGTTGTCATCATTGTCAAGGTTTTTACGCCGAAACCGCAAACTCCACGTTGAAGCAACACATCGAAAAACCGTTTTGCAAGGCGTTGAAACAACAAGTTGGTGGTCAAGCTTCCATGGCAAATGATGGCGCTAATATTTTCAACTACAATTTCAATATGGTTAGGGATGAAATGGCGAAGTTTGTAATCCAAGAAAGTTTGCCGTTCAACCACTTCGACAACCAACGCTATACAAAGATGGTTCAACGAACTCTCCAACCACGATACACCCATGTAAGTCGTGCTACTCTTAGGATGGATTGTTTAAAATTGTGGAAAAAAGCTAAACTAGAATTAATTTCTTATTTTGAAAAATTAGAAACCGGTGTTAACTTGACTAGCGACGTTTGGTCCGCACCGCACGGTTCACCCGATTCGTATATTTGTGTCACCGCCCATTGGATTGAACCGGCGACGTGGCAAATGATGAAACGCACGATTTTGTTTAAATTGTTCGATTACCCTCACACTGGTGAAGCTATATATAAAGTAATCGACAAATGTATTACAACATACAAATTGGAAAATAAAGTTTTTTCAATATCTTTTGATAACGCCTCAAACAACACGAGCGCGGTAATGCGTTTAAAATTAAAATACAATCCGATTTGTGAGGGTACTTTTTTCCATAGCCGATGCGTTGTACACATCATAAATTTGGCCGTTCAAGACGGTTTAAGGGTTATTGAAACACAAAAAGAAGCTTTCAAAAGAATGTTACGAAGTATATTTAGTAACACGCAAAGACATTCAAAATATATTAAAACTTGTAAGGAAGCGGGTCGAATATGCTTAGGACCCAATTGGGACGTTGCTCATAGGTGGAACTCGACTTGCATTATGTTTGAAAAAGCTATTTTGCAAAAGGAAAGTTTACAAGAATTTCATAACCTTTTGGCTAGTCGTGGAAAGTGTTCGCCTTACCACCCATCGGGTTGGGAAGCTATTGAAACTGTTACACAAGTGCTTCAAGTTTTCAAAACATCAACAAAGACTTTATCGGGGGTTTATTATCCAACAAGTTCATTGGTACTTCACAATTTGTTTAAAATGTGTTTGAAAGTAAACGAGTTGTCGGTTAGAGGTAGACCATATTGTGACATGGCGGATACAATGAAGGAAAAATTAAGAAAATATTTTAAAGAACTACCGGTGGTTTTCACTTGTGCCGCCGCTCTAAACCCTTGTTTTAATATTTTTGGAACCGGGTCTTTGATTGAAAAAATTGCACACCAATTGAATTTAAACACCACTCAAGAACCAAACTTTGGTGAAGTCGCAAAATCTCGTTTCAACGATCAACTTTCAAAATTGTTTGATGTTTATGTAACAAAATATGGTTCAGTCTCGTCACACATTCACGCGTCAATGAGAAACGCCGCTTTCGGTGAAGGTTCAAGTCAAATGGAAGATACCGATTTGTATGTTTATAACCAATTGTATGATGAGTCGAGTCAAATGCATCGTGGTAACACTAGTAGTAGTGAACTCGGTCGGTATGGTGGGTCGAACTTTCTACAAATGATGAGTTCACAAGAGTTTAAAAATTTTGATTTGTTGGCTTGGTGGAAAAGTAACGAAAATCAATTTCCGATCTTAGCCACAATGGCCCGAGATTTACTAACGGTCCAAGCTTCCACGGTAGCTTCGGAAAGTGCTTTTTCTATTAGTGGTAGGGTGATTTCGATAAGGAGGACTCGACTAACACCTAAGGCGGTTGAGATGTCGATTTGCTTAAAAGATTACTTGGATGCGGCGGAGAGAGTTCAAGACAAACGTTCACTCGAGAAAGAATTAGATTACGAAGAAGAAGTTTACGAGGACGAGGTCAAAGCCGAATTGACAACCCCAATGACCGACGAAGAAGCCGAATTAGATGAATTCCTACGCAATAGTTCGGGTTCGGGTTCGGCCGAAGAAGATTAAACGACGCTTCTCAAGATATATTTTAGTATTGTAGTTCCACTAAAAAAATATATATATTAGTGGACGTTCTTGCGGATTAATAGTTTAAGTTTACGCATTTCGTTTGTTATGTTTATCGTTCGTATTTCATTGTTATGTACAACCGTTTGTTCCAAGACTAATGATATTATTATGTGTTTAACTTTTTATGAGTTTATTGTTTAATTTTTGTATAAAAAAACTGCATTTAGCTGAAAAAAACAGCCCAAATAGCTGAAAAATTGAAAAAATAACATTCTGTGAACTTCCTTCATTTTTCTGCAGAACCGGTTATTATTCCGGTTTTTTTTTTTTCGGTTTTTGTTAACCGGTTTCACTCAAATCAGTTAATAATCGTTAAAAAAACCGGTTTTTTTTAAACCGGTTAGGACCGGTTAGGACCGGTTACAATTTTCCCCACTTAAAACCGGTTATTAACCGTAACCGGTTACTAAAAAACCGGTTTTTTTTTTGCTGAAAATAACCGAACCGGTTATTAACCGTAACCGGTTTTCAAAAAAAACCGATTTGTTACATGTATCATCAGTTTAGAATAATGCAACTAAAACTTAAGTCTTTGTTGCAATTTATAAGCATTTACGAAATCACATGCATTGACTAAGTGAATTCAAATAAATGGGTACCTCCTAAAGTGAACTAGTTGTTTTCCATGGAGAGCGTTCTCGAATAAAATCTCGTCCGAGGAGGCTCTTAGCTAGCGACGGGTTTTTATAGTGAACGTATAACAATCCTCCTAAAATATTTCCGACACTCCTAAAATATTTATAACGTCCCTATACGTCCTAAAATACACCCCGTATAGGCAAAATGACCCTAAATACCTTAATTTAACAAAAATAAAATAAAAACAATATTCAGAGGGCGCTCGCTGGCCGCGAAGACCATTGTGGTCTCTTTCGCGGGCCGCGTCAGCTAAACCACCAGGCGGAACCCTAGCGTGCCACGTGGCAGGCTCGTGTCAAGGCTATAACTGGAGAATCAGCAAACTTAAGCCCTACACCTCTAGCTCACGGGCCACGAAGACTTTGTCTTTGGCTTACGTGGGGCACGGGGAAACCGAGATCAGACCCTATAAATAGGATCGATCGGATTTCAGTTTTCGTCGTTCAAAAGTTTCGAATTCTCTCTCAATTTCTCTATAGTATAAATTATATCGGGTATTATACCCCTTAAATTAGCGAAGCTCTGCTTCGTTGTAAGTATTTTAACCCCCGGTTACGTATTAGATACGCTGCCCGATTGATCTAGTGCTCCGTAACGGCTGTCAAGGCTCTGCCCGACGTAGTCATTGGAGTTCTGTCTTTGGGAGGATATAACTAATGTAAATTGGGTTATTATACTAACGCGTGTGCATTGTTTAAATTAATAGATTATAACCGGGAAATCACAAGTAGCAATGTGACTTATCCTCTTTTTTTGTAAATGCTTTTCATAAACTGTTTTTACAAAACCTCAATTGTTTTACATTATGATTAACAGTGATTGAGTATTTGCAATTCTACAATTATCGTCGGTATATTGGGGTTTTGTATACAAAATTTGTTACTACACTGTTATTTTGGTCAAAAATTACCGAAGCAATTAAGTGATCAAATTAGTTAAGTGAGGTAGTGTGCTAAGAAGATGTGTTAAAAATATGTTGATTAAGTTATTTGCAAAAATAGTTTCAGGATACGGCTCAGGATATAGAGCTGTATCTATGATCAAACAATGAGCAAAAATGTAAAGGACGACATAGGATATACGAGGAAAGCCCTTGATCAATCTAGATCGCCGGCACAAAACCTCGGGAGCTGACAATCGCAGCTGCCTTGTTCTTCTATTACTTCAAATATCAGGATACAGTGCAGGATATGATGCGGATCAACTAGGTGTTACAATGTAGTTCAAGTACAAGTGTTTGTGTGTAGTGAATGTTTGCAACTTGAGAGTAAAAGTGTGCGTAATGATGTATGCCTTAACCTGATCTGATCAATCTATTTATAGTAAAACGAAAATAACTATCCAACTAAACCGGGATGCTTTGAATATTCCTCAAGTGAACGTTGTAGTCCACTTATTCCGGGTCCAACGTCTACAAGCTAACTGATTTGCCCGAGTCTTGAGGAGAAGAAGTCCTCCTGACCGTTAAAGACTTGCTACAAAAATCTGCACGTGAGCTAATAGGTCAGTACCAGGATATCGCATCAGGATGTTACCAATATCCTGATCTGGTATCCTGATCACAAATAAACAATTAAAACCAGGATATTAGTCAGGATATATAAGCAGAAAATGACCCATAACAATTGTCCCCGAAATATATCTGTTGGTATACTAATCCAACGGATATATTTTAAAACTTTATCTCGCAAACCGAGGTTATTAAATTGAAACGACGGTCAAGATAGCACTATGTAACTTCCAACGCGCTTTTCACTCGATGGATATCTATTACGCCCCTATATCTTCTCTCTTCTTGTTTGAGAACCAGATATCATCAACAGAATCCCCAGGTAATCACTCATCCCTTATTTTCTGTTAATTTTATTCTTCTTCCAATGGCTACTAGAGTCCACTCTCAAACCGGTGAATCATCGGAATCCTTCGTTCAGCAAAACCTTCTCAAAAATCCCGAGAAGGAGATCTGTGCTTTTGATAACGCAGACATTGCGGCGTTGAGAGCCTCCGGCGCTTTCCCCGATGGCACGATTTTCAAACCATTTGATCGATCAATTCGATCAGATGTTTCTTCTGCCGATTGGGTCTGTTTTCCGGCATGCCCTTTCTCGTTAGGCCTTCGGTATCCATTTCCTGAGTTCATGATGCAATTCTTCCGGACTACTGGTATTTCCTTTGCCCAAACCATGCCCATGGTTTGGAGAGTATTGATTGTGCTCAACCAAATAAAAAATCTTCACTATCCCGACCTCTGCATCGAGGATATGCCGATTGCATACCGCCTTCGATCACACGGTTCCAGTCGGTTCTTGCTCTTTTCAACTTCCAGCAAACCCCTTGTACCTAAAGCCACCAAAAACGAGGATGGATGGCAACGTAAATTCTTCTTCGTCAAACGAGACTCCATCTATGAGGGTGCTAGTCTTCCGGTGGAGTGGTTAACCACCGGTAGAGTCAAGAATATTCCCAGACACTTCCAGACTTTTATCATGTGCTAATATCCTCTTATTTGATAGTTTTTCAGTGAACTTTAAGGAAGTAGCTTCTCCTACTGCGGAATCCAAGAAAAGAATCCAAGCACTTTACCAGTTACCGGCAGGTGACAGGAGTTTCACTACGCACATCCCAAGTTCCATTCAATATTCATCATCTGAAATGTCTGGTAAGAGTCACTTCGTAAATAACTGATTAGCGTAATATAATGAAGAGTAGTAAGGATGTAGAACTTCCCCTTTATGCAGCACCAGCCAAGATCCCAGAGGTTTTCGACCTTGATGAGCTGGACAGTTATTCCGATCACGTCCAGGTCAAGAAGGAGCCCAGTCCCAAGGCTACGGCCTCATCCAAGCCCAGCAGCTCCAAAGCCATTATCATTCCCAAACCTTCGCCTGCTACCAAGCCCCGGAGTTCAAGTTCTCGTAAAAAGAAAGAGACTGACTCACCTACCATCTCTGATACGTTCTCCTATGAGAATCATGGGTTGATTGAGGCAAGTGGGTTCATGACTTCTTTTCTCAACCAGGTTAGTATTCTTGACCTATATCCTGCACCATATGCTCATTATAAATGTTTATTAAGGCTAACACATGTTCTCTTATTTTGCAGGGTCTCGAACGTCTGGTTCACTTATACCAGGAATCCTGTGGGCTCAACAAGGCGCTCGAATCCAAGTTGAAGAAAGCCGAAGTCACCATCTCCGACCAGGGCATGATTGCAGCTGCCAAATCTCGGCATTACGAAGAGAAGTTTAAGGCTATGATCCAAGAACACCAGGCCGCCCTCAACAAAGCCGCTCTTGAGGCCCAAGCCGATCTTGACGCTGCCCATGCTCAACATGAACGATATATGGTCAGCTACCGGGAAGGCCTTAAAAGCTCTGTCGTTACTTCCCTCCTTCAGGCCAGGTTGAAGATGGCCCACAAAGCCAAGACACTGGGCTTCAAATGCCCTTCTTGGGATGTCAATGCCTGGGAGGCAAAGCTAAGGAGTCTCGGCGGCAATCCTATTAAACCTGCAGCTGAAGGATCTTCAAAAGCGGTTGAAAAACCAACTGGTGCTAGCGGCGAAGTTGATAGGGATGTTCAAGCTGATCCTGAAACAGATGCTGGCGCAAACGCGATGAACGAAGAAGGCGTTGTTTCCTAAAACTTATTTCCCTTATATTTTATGGTCATGTTTGTTCGAACAATTTTACTCCTTGTCTTTTGAACAATTTTCTTTCCTTGAATTAAAACAATTTGATAACCAAATGTGGATGGGTCCTAGGTTTTAGGACGAAGCCTTTGGTTATCGGCTAGTATCGTTTATCTTAGACAATACCAGCTTATTTGCTGTTCTTATTTGTCATGCATTACTTAGTTTAAATTTCAGCTTTGCAAAATTAGTGCAATTATTTTTTGAAAATATCCTGATCAATATACTCAGAGGTATCCTACGAAGGCTTTCGGCAAATAGGACTTCTCAAAATTCAAACGATTTAGACAAAGTCTTTAAAAGATATTTTATTTTTCAAAATCCGTTTTGATAACACTTGTTTGATCAGAGTACTTATTTTTAACCCAAGTATTATTTCTTAAATGTTCCAATTAAATATCCTGAAACATATCCCGAAAACACATTTTGAGAACATATCCTAAAGATATATCCTCATCAGGATATTTGAGCCTTAAAAACAGTTTCAAAAGTTTAAACAACTTATGTAAGGTTCATAAAGGAAAGACCATACCAGGAATAGAGTGTAACCCTAGTATCGAACTTTAATCCTTTTGCAACTCCTTCCACTAAGATGTCCCCAGTCCGAGACACTTAGTACTCTAGGTTTGAGTTTGATTCTTCGAGCCTTACACAATCGCCTTAGGAGGGATGTCACCTGTGCATAAAGTCTTCGAACACTTAGAAAATTTTTAAATTCAAGTTCTAACTGTTTGGACAGTTCTTGTGTCACTGGGGTAAAACCCAAAAACATACTGGAGATAAATCCTTAGTATTCTGGGGAAAATCCCATAAGTATCCTGGGGAAAATCCCATATTTTCATGCGCTACAGGCGGGAGTGTATAAACTCCGAGACTTAGAAATGTGATAACCTTTAAACCTTAGAGAGTATGAAAATACCCTTTCGTGAGAGAGGGTGATCAATCCTCATATACCTTTAGGATCCAGGATATAGCCAACAATAACGAAATTGTTAGCCACTTTTACATGGACTGGTCCCGCTATCTTGAACTATCCCTGGATAACTTGCGCTCCAGGCGGGGTGTTTAAACCCAATTCAAGAGAAAGGAGAATACCTTTAAACCTGTGAAGGGATCAGGATCCCTTAAACGTGAGAGACGGGGCCAATCCTCTAGTCTTTCGAAATATCCTGAGTGTGTATCCTGGAGCTATATCCCGAAGCATATACTACAAAACAACTGTAAGCTAAGGTGGGTGTTAGCCTGGCTAACACCCCTCCGATGCTTAAGTCAGTAATGGGTTTAAAACAATAAATAATATCAAAACATATTAAAAGAGATAGAATCCATACCATCCTGGATCTGAGCTAACACCCCTCTGATGTAAATTCCACTGCCAAAATGATAAATACCGATACCACTGAATCTGAGCTCGCGGCCGCCTGTTCCCAGGAGATAGGGGCCGGGGGTTGCGACAAAGAGTGGTATCAAAGCCTAGCTACTAATTTGAGCCACAGAAGTGTTCTGCTGACATTGAAATTGTCAATTCTGTTAGGAAATAATATGTGTGAATACATGCATACCTGTGTATTATTGTTTTGTTATTTGACAATCTGTTAGTTTACAGTATGAGTGATCAAGGACCATCGGACGCCTATCGTCAATTGTCTAGTTCTCCTATAGATGAAGGAACTTCTTCCCAGCCTACCCCCTCGGGGTATTCAGCTGATACAGAGGAATGGATCTTTATATTCAAAGCGCAATCCGAGGAGTCATTCCCTACGAAAAAGAGAGGATGGTTCAGTTGGGGAGCTCACGAGCGTAGGAAAAGAATGATAAAGTTACAGTAACAACGAGCTTTAGCTGCTGCGAATAGGGAGATGAACACCCAAACTCAAGATATACTCAATAGGAGACTAGCCAACTTTCATATCTTAGCTACCACTGCTGCAGACCCAAATTTAGAACAACTCATAGCCCCACAGCCACTACCGTTGTTCCCAACACAACCCATGGAAATCGAACCAAACCAAGGAGACCAAATTCCATTACCTGCTTTCGACCCAACTGAAATTCCTAGAGTCTCAGCACCCCATCCTCCAAACTATGACCCATGGTTTGACGACCATAGAGATTACCCAGAACTTCATCCACAAGAGGAACCCATACAAAACCCAGTATCACCCTACCCAAACCTTGACCCTCTAGATCCTTACTGGGATAACGACCAATATATCAGGGAGATCTTAGAAAACCCATACCTGTACGAGGAACCGATGCCACAGTACCCTAGACCCGATGCCAGCACCCGCACCACCTATGAACACTGAGAATGTGCAAGAACTTCGCACCTTTGGTGAGGAGTTATTAGACGAAAGTTAAAAGATAAGACAAATAGGGGATAGGCTCGTTTGGAAGTACGACGAGCGTAACATGCAATATTGGATGAACCCCTATCTGTAATAATATATATATACATATGTTTGTGTGTGGCTTGAAAAAAAATAAAAATAATAAAATATAAATATATCCACTAGGATAGATAATCCAATAACTACTGATGCATACTAATATTATATTTTAATTTCCAGTTGTGGTTTGTAATAGATGCATATCTATAAAATAGAGTAAATGTCGCAATGCACGACGATTTTGATCAATGTGTTGTTGTGTGATTATTATCATTAAATATTGCTCTGAGATATTAATAATTGGTAATTGTTTGTAAATCCAGATGGCCAATGTAGCAAATCAGGAAAACAAGAATAATGATAATCAGATAAATAACAGTGCCATTCGACACATAGTAACCCAACGGAATTAGAGATGCTATGCCAGCTATCATCCAAAACGTTAGGGAAGCGAAAAATAATAAAAGTAATAGTGGAAGTAAGAAATCACATACTGAACCCAGTCACACTGTGAAGAATGGACCATTACTTCAATTGCCTATTCCAAAAAGAAGAAGAACCATGTCTTATGGTTGTTCTTACAAAGAATTCTGGTCTTGTAAACCAATAGAATTCTCGGGCAATGAAGGAGCCATTGCAGCTATACGCTGGATAGAAAAGACTGAGGCAGTCTTAAAAATAAGCAAATGTGCAGAGGAAGACAAAATCATGTTTGCTTCCAATCTGTTTAAGAATGCTGCTTTAGAATGGTGGAACACTATTCTCCAGTCTAGGGGAAGTGACAGAGTCTATAATATGGAATGGACTGAGTTTAAGAATATGGTTGAAAGGAAATTCTTTCCACCCAATGAAAAGGAACAGATAGCCAATAAATTCTTAAACCTTAGAATGACTGGAGTAGACTGTAAGGGTTGCACTACCATATTCTTCGAATATGCTAGAATAGTGCCAACCCTAGCTTCACCAGAACCAGTATTAATCTCCCGTTACATCTGGGGATTAATCAGTGAGATTAGACATGTAGTCAAGGCAGCTAGATCACCAACTATAGAAGAAGCTGTAGAATTAGCAAATACCTTGACCGATGAATTGGCACGTACACAAGAAGAAAACCAGAGAAAGAACCTAGCTCAGAAACTTACCCAGGAAGTACGTTATGGAAATTCCAACCGTGGGAAAAATATAGGTTCTACTTCTGCACCTTATTGTAAGGCTTGCAAGAAGAAGCATTCAGGAAGATGCTTTACATACTGCAAGATACCAGGACATAAGGAAGAAGATTGTAGAAAGAAACCCAGTAATGGAGTGTGTTTTAACTGTGGAGAAAAAGGGCATATTAAGCCAAATTGTCCGAAACTAGCTCTAGCCATGAACAACAAGACTACTAAGAATGCTAGGGCATTCGTTCTTATAGCCGAAGAAGCAAAGATGATTCTGGATGTGATTGCCGGTACGTTTTTAGTTAATGATGTTTTTGCTAAAGTATTATTTGACTCTGGTGCGAACCAAAGTTTTATTAATACTTCATTTTGCAAAATTCTCAACCAACCATTAACTAAACTCCAACAAGAATGTCTAGTAGAGACAGCAAATGGGGAAACCATTAAGATTTCTAAAATCTTGCAGGGAGCAATAATAGAAATTTTAAACCATAAGTTTATTGCTAATCTTTACCCAATGAATCTGGCTGGATTTGATGTTGTATTAGAAATGGGTTGGTTAGTAGCTAATAAAGCCAGTATTCTATGTGATCAAAAGTCAATCCAAATAAGTTCACCAAAGGGTGAAAAGATCACAATTAAAGGAAATAAACCATCTCGATCCACGAAATTCATCTCTGTGATGAAAACTGCAAGTTGTGCAAGAAAAGGATCACTAGTGTATATGATTTCCATAATCATTAACACTAAAGGAAAAGAATTGAAAGATATTCCAGTAGTATCTCAATTCTCAGATGTTTTTCCAGAAGAATTGCCAGGACTACCGCCGGACAGGGAAGTTGAATTCAGAATTCATCTGCTACCAGGAATCGCACCGATTGCCAAAGCACCTTACCGTTTGGCACTAGTAGAGATGCAAGAGCTGAAGAAACAGTTGGATGAACTGTTGGAGAAAGGATTCGTACAACTAAGTTCATCACCGTGGGGCGCACCAATCTTGTTTGTCAAAAAGAAAGACGGGTCAATGCGTACGTGCATTGATTACCGAGAATTGAACAAAGTCACGATTAAAAATCGGTACCCATTACCAAGAATCGATGATCTGTTTGATCAACTGCAAGGAGCTCGATTTTTCTCAAAGATCGATTTACGCTCAGGATATCATCAATTAAAGGTACAGGAAGAGGACATTCCTAAGACCGCTTTCAGAACAAGTTATGACCATTATGAATTTACTGTCATGCCATTTGGTCTAACCAATGCCCCAGCCGCATTGATGGACATTATGAACCGAATATGTAAGCCATATTTGGATAAATTCATAATTGTCTTTATAGATGATATTCTAATTTACTCCAAGAGTGAAGAGGAACATGCAGCGCATCTGCATACACTTTTAAATTTGCTGAGAAAAGAAAAGCTTTATGCTAAATTTTCGAAATGCGAATTTTGGTTAGAAGAAGTGCAATTTCTTGGACATTTAGTAAATCATGAAGGGATTCATGTGGATTCCACGAAGATTGAGGAAATTACTAAATGGAAAATCCCTAAATCACCAACGGAGGTTAGAAGTTTTCTAGGATTAGCCGGTTATTATAGAAGGTTTATTCGAGATTTTTCTAGAATAGCCATTCCCTTAACGAAGCTAACTTGTAAGTCTGTTAAGTTTGAATGGGGACCAAAACAGGAGGAAGCCTTTAGAATTCTTAAGCAAAGATTAACCAACGCACCCATACTAGCGTTACCAGAAGGATCTGAAGACTTTGAAGTCTGTTGTGACACTTCTAAGTTAGGTTATGGATGTGTGTTGATGCAACGTCAAAAGGTTATAGCCAATGCTTCTAGACAACTTAAGAATCATGAAGAAAATTACTCAACCCATGATTTAGAGTTAGGAGCCATAATTTTTGCCCTTAAGATTTGGAGACACTATTTATATGGAAATAAATTTGTTGTCTTCACTGATCATAAGAGTTTAAGGTACATTTTTGGGCAAAAAGAGTTAAACATGAGACAAAGACGCTGGATGGAATTCTTAGTGATTATGATTGCAATATCCAGTATCATGTAGGAAAAGCTAATGTTGTAGCTGATGCTTTAAGTCGAAAGTATCATGAAAAGCTGAAAAGAGTGCGTTCTCTTAAATTAAATCTGCAGATAGATTTAAACGAGCAAATTAGAGCCGTACTAGAATCAGTAATCAAGGACAATACTGAAAAACTGAAAGGAATGATTAAGGAACTAGAACAAGGAACATACGGAATTTGGAGATTCCATAAGAAAAGGATATGGATACCCAAACTAGGAAACCTACGCCACCGAATATTAGACGAAGCACATAAGTCTAAGTATATGATACATCCTGGAAGTGATAAGATGTATCAAGATTTAAGAAAGAATTTTTGGTGGATATGAATGAAAAAAGATATAGCAGCTTATGTTACCAAGTGTTTAACATGTTCACAGGTAAAAGCTGAGCATCAGAAACCCTCAGGTTTATTACAGCCATTGGAAATGGCTGTATGGAAGTGGGAATTGATAACAATGGACTTTGTTACCAAATTACCCAAGACACGAAAAGGTAATGATACAATCTGGGTGATTGTAGATAGGTTAACCAAGTCTGCTCATTTCCTACCAATGAAGGAAACATTCGGTATGGAACAGTTAGCCAAGCTATATGTTAATGAAATAGTTTCATTACATGGAATTCCTTTATCTATTGTGTCTGATAGAGATAGCCGTTTTACTTCTCATTTTTGGACAAGTTTCCAAAAAGCAATGAGAACTAAGCTAAATCTAAGCATCGCTTATCTTCCCCAAACGGACGGACAAAGCGAAAGAACAATTCAGACGATGGAAGATATGCTTAAAGCCTGTGTTATTGATTTCGGAGGAAATTGGGATGATCATCTACTATTAATTGAATTTTCTTATAATAACAACTATCATACCAGTGTTAATGCTGTATCTTTCGAAGCACTTTATGGACGAAAGTGCCGAAATCCAGTCTGTTGGGCAGAGATTGGAGAAAAACAATTGTCTGGACCTGTAATCGTACAAGAAACTACGGACAAGATTATTCAAGTCAAGGAACGACTAAAAACAGCACGCGATCGACAAAAGAGTTTTGTCGATAACAGGCGAAAGCCATTGGAGTTTCAAGTACGAGATAAGGTATTATTAAAGGTCTCTCCTTGGAAATGAGTAGTAAGATTCATCAAAAGAGGAAAGTTAAGCCCCAGGTACGTTGGACCTTTTGAGATTATTAGAAGAATAGGACCAGTAGCTTACCAGCTACAACTGCCAGAAGAAATGGCAGGAATACATGATGTATTTCATGTATGTAATCTCAAAAAGTGCTTAGCCGATGAATCATTAGTGGTACCTCTTAAGGATATAGAGGTAAATGAGAAACTTAAGTTTGTAGAAAAGCCTCTACAAATTGAAGACAGGAAAGTCAAGAATCTCAAACACAAGATATTAGTTCTAGTCAAAGTGAAATGGGATTCCAAGAGAGAACCAGAATGGCAAGAAAATATTTAGGAAACATAAAACAAAGAAAAACAAAAGGTTTGCAGAATTTGGGTGTAAATAGCATGCTGGATTTAGTGGATATATACTAGGTAACATATGTTTATTAACAAAAACCGGTTATCGGTGAGCAATAACGTAGAGAAATGACCCGGTTTGGTCATTCCGGGTCGCTCAAACTCATAATAAATACAATAAAAATATAATGAATATTTTGGAGATATTCCCATGCAGATAAAGTATCTGCCTAATCTCCTAAAAAATGACCGGATCCATGTGTAACTAATTCTCCGAGAAAAGGAGAAACCCTAAACCACCAAAAAGTATAAATAAGGGACAAACCTCAAGGTAAGATTCATTTACTTAATACTCTTTCTCTCCCATATACATTTTCTCCCAGCCAATACTTATTTTCACGCCGGATGGTGGTTAAAGGAATAACCCATTATTGTGACGAGTCCTAACGGTGTTCTCTTTTACAGATCGAAGTTCAGGCCACTTCCCGTTGAGGCATTCATCCTAGGGATGTATCTCAGATCACGTTTCTACAAATAATCTGAACCAAACAAAAAACAGATGAAACCGAACCGAAATCAACCACAAACTGAATTAAATGAAAACCGAATTAACCAAAAACCAGTTATCAGTTTTTTTGTACTCTCTTTTAACCAAAATAGCCTAACCGAACCGAATCATTCATATTTTTATATATTTCTAGCTTTTATACCTCCAGTTCATACATTTCATATTTTATATCTCCATTTCATATATTTATACTTTCTTTTCATGTATTTATACCTCAATTTCATATATTTTAAGCAAAAGTTTTTGCCCAGATTTGGTTTTTGCTATTAACTGGAATTAAATGAACCAAACCGAAAACCGTCAATCTAACCGAATAAATCAAAGTGATTAACCGAAAACCGATTGGTTAATAAAATAGACTAACCGATGACTTTGGTGGTTTCGGTTGAGGATAATAACCGAACCGACCAAACCATGCACAACACAATGTAATGGATAACCCGATTATTTTGCTTTTGATGTATATCTATCACAATAATGCTACAATAAATATTATATGGATAAGAAAACTACCAAAAAATCGAATATGGCAATGTGATGTATCGCTCCCGCCCCATCGTGCGGGCATTCTGGTAGTGTGTGTGTGTGCCACGTGGCAGGCTCGTGTCAAGGCTATAACTGGCGAATCAGCAAACCTAAGCCCTACACCTCTAGCTCGCGGGCCGCGAAGACTTTGTCTTCGGCTTACGCGGGGCGCGAGGAAACCGAGATCAGACCCTATAAATAGGATCGATCGGATTTCAGTTTTCGTCGTTCAAAAGTTTCGAATTCTCTCTCAATTTCTCTATAGTATAAATTATATCGGGTATTATACCCCCTAAATTAGCGAAGCTCTGCCTCGTTGTAAGTATTTTAACCCCCGGTTACGTATTAGATACGCTTCCCGATTGATCTAGTGCTCTGTAACGGCTATCGAGGCTCTGCCCGACGTAGTCGTTGGAGTTCTGTCTCGGGGAGGGTATAACTAATGTAAATTGGGTTATTATACTAACGCGTGTGCATTGTTTAAATTAATAGATTATAACCAGGAAATCACAAAGGAAAAACCTAAAGTAGCAATGTGAGTTATCCTCTTTTTTTTTGTAAATGCTTTTCATAAAGTGTTTTTACAAAACCTTAATTGTTTTACATTATGATTAATAGTGATTGAGTATTTGTAATTCTACAATTATCTCGGTATGTTGGGGTTTTGTATACAAAATTTGTTACTACACTGTGAGTAGTAACATGACCACAAGTCGGGGTGACAGTACCGTGGGTGGTAATTAAAGTAAGAATTGGAAACAAATATAATTGCGAGATCGCTCTCAATACTGTACAATGATAAAACCTGTTTTGATTAAACTGGGATTCACTCACCAGTATTTCATATTGACAAAATGTTTTTAAACGCGTTTCAGGTGACAAAGTGTGAAAGCCAAATAGAAGCCAGCTGGACAGCACTGAAGGCTTGGAAAATGTGGCTATTTATTTAAATAAAATTGAGTTTATCCCTCTAAACATGTTTGTAATGGAAACTTGGGTTTTACCCATGTGTTTATTATTATAAAAATGTGTTATTTTACTCTGATAAAATATTTACTAACTAAAGTCCTGATGTAAATTCCGCTTCCAAAATGATAAATACAGATACCACTGAATCTGAGCTCGCGGCCGCCCGTTCCCAGGAGATAGGGGCCGGGGGTTGCGACAGAACGGGTTGTGTTACTCAGGAAACAAGTGATCACTTCCTAGTGGCTGGTCTTTTGGCAGTCCTCTTTTACTATGGCATGGTGAATTTGGAATGTTAGAAGCGATAAGGAATTCAATAACAAGGTTACTTCTGTTACGAGGATGATGGAGAACATTAAAGATGGCACGTTCCTTTGGATTAAAAAAAATATCAACGTATTGTTCTTTAAATTATGAGAGATGGTATGATTTCTGGGTTCAAGACATATTTTTTTAAAGTTGTTTTTGTTTTGGAGTTTGTAGGGATTTCTAGTCTCTTGATGCCCCTCCTTTCTATAAAGTTTGCTATTCAAAAAATAGAAATGTATTGACTACCTTCTCATTATAAGTAGTACAAAACAAGTTGAATATCAACAACCAATGACGTGTATGTTTAAAGTTTCCTTCTTTAGCAAGAACATCTTCCACAAATTACATAAAAAAAGGTAGATGCAAAAACATCTTCCACAAATTACATAAGAAAAGGTAGATGGGATTGATAATGAAATTAAACTTTATCTTATATAGAAAAAAAAAGGAATGTTATATCTTCTTAGACCATACCGATCCAAAGTGATAAATGTATTCACAAACGTGTTTAATCAGATAACACATTAGATTTCCACAAATACATTAAAAATACACATTTTCTCTCAAATCCTACAAACATCTTTATCAATACTTATATTTCCACATTATCACCACTTTTACATTTATTTTTAATAATTAAGTTATTTCTATCTGTATACATTTTTTTTAATTTTCACATTATTTATATCAAAAGTTATAAAAACAAAATATTAAACTTCTAAACATGAACATTAATATATACGTATCTTAAACTTTTGTAGTATTTTTTTTTATTAAAGTAGCATTAATAAACTTGTGTTTTAAAATAAAAACATTACATTTTTTTGTTATTTTGTCAAATTACTGTATTTGAAATGAAAAAAATGATATACAAGTCACTAAAACTTAGGGTGGAGGGAATAGTCACCAAATGGTGAGTGTTTAAGTTATTTTCTAACCAATAATATCATGCTATGTCAAGTCCTCACTCTACTCTTCATTTTGCACTCAATCACTAGCAATGGTCAAACATATAAAGAATGGTAAACAATTTTTTTTTTAAAAGATAAATCTGTGACCCTCTCTCTCTCCCACCTCTCTCCTCTTCCCCACTCGGTGAATACCCACCGATTTTAATCTCACCATTCACCGAATTGCAGTCACCGAAGAGGTGGCATCCCTGTGCCGCGTGGCAACCTCCTATCCCCGCTCACCGAATCCACTCCGCCCACCCTTATAGTGTACAACTTATTTATGTATATCAAGATAAATTAAAACAAGAAAAAAAAAAATACAAAACAAATATAAGGGTCCACCATCCCATCTAATGCACCATTTTTTCTCAAAAATATTCCACTCAAATGCAAACTCTCCAATACATTCAATCTCAAATTTTAAATCCTCATAAGCTAAATGCAATAAATCATGTAGGATATGGCATCTCTCTCTTTTGTTAAGCCGACACTGCAACTTTTGTAAGTTTGATTGGTGTTATTACTTTTGGTATACTATTAAAACTTTCTTATTTTGTTGCTAAAGAAAAAAAAAACTTTGGATATCTTTAACATGATGACTTTAACTCGTATAAATACAATAGTTTATTTTATGTTGGTCAACCACACAAGGCCCCCATTTCTTAAGGCTGCTATGAAAAATGTCAAAACACTCTAATTAGGTTGGTAATTTTGTCTAGAGTTTAGCATTAAGCATAAGACGTCACATACTTTGATTCCTAAATAAGATAAGAAAAAAGTCATGTCATTTGAAGAGATATAAAGTATGGATAAAAAAAATACGGTTCGTGGATATTAAACGAACAAAGAAGATGACATTAGACTGTTCGTGGATATTAAACGACTAAAGAAGATGCATTAGAACATCTATGATTGCTTTGGTCATTTCAATCCTATCCAAAATATTAATCGAACAATAACTACAATAACAATTGAAGATGGTGATTATAACAACCCGAAAATATGATATTTTATATGTCACACCCCTAACCGTAGCTGATTAGGTGACCGGGGCATAATTGATTGCTCACAACATATGACAAAATATTTAAAAGTTGAAATATTATTAATTAATAATCAAATATTATCCATAACACAATACAAGTAATTCAAATAATCCTTTCAAATCAAACTATAAATAACATAATCTGTTTTATTCTCTAAGGCCTCATCCATACGTATCGTCATTAACATCTTCCATCTGTTTACATGTATCATGTGTAAAAGTAGTTTTCGGGTCAATATAAGTTGGTGAGTAAATCTTATTGTTTTAAATAAAAAAAATGTTTTTGTTTATTTGTTTTAAGAAAAATGTTAACATGAAAATCCAATAGTAATTAAACGATGACGATAAATGTTAACAATAAATAAATGACTCATAACCAATCAACCAACATGACACTATAACTGTAACAACTGAACTGAACATGAGGACATTGTAAATATGAGATTCAAGCCCACCAACGAGTGAATCTAAATGATGTGATGATACTATTCTACAGCCCATGGCCATGGAGAACCTAGTCAGCCTGATGGATCATTGAATAATGATTAACGGCAATGGTTAGTGACTCAGATAATGAACAAACTACAACTACCAAAAAATCAGACATTGAACTGTGCATGTCTTTGAATAATGAAAACTTGAAGAAATAAACAAATGCGTTATGACACATAATACACCCCAAAACATCTAATGCAAAAAAAGGGAATTAGGAAAGATCTACTCTTAGGTTGTGTTTTGTGATTGTTTGAAATAGGCATGAAGAATGAGGAAACTTCAAAATAACAAGAATTATCCTAAAACACAAAATACAAAAATCCTAAATAGAATATCCAATGAAACACAACCGTTATATTGATTAATTATATTAGATTTTTATTATTCGCATGGTACGTCTTGTGTCATCATGGTTTTCTAGATCCGAAAGATCCGGGTGAGGTCGGAGATACATCACCTCGTAAAAGGTTAGGAGTTTTCCCGACATTATACCATTGCGAATGAGATTAATGTGTAAATTTATCGTACAAATGTGGTTTATTTAATAGGTTATAAATTTATAAAATTGGATTACTTTGTTATAATATAACAAGAATTAACACAAGACTAGTGCTAAAACTTTAAGAACTTTAGAAATGTTATAAGAGAAATAAGAAGAGAATTGTATAACTTATGAAAGTGTATACATGAGGTGAATTTTTTCTTCTACCTTGAGCTAGTATTTATACTACAAAAAGATTAACTGTTTGGTAGACAAGGTTAACTATTTGGTAGACAAGATTAACTATTTAGTAGACAAAGCTATCCATAAGTTTGACAAAGAGTTCATCCACTTACTTGGCAAATCTAAAGGTAAATCTTGATCTTCATGGTAAACCCTTTTGTAATATTCATAACACTCCCCCTTGGATGACACTTTGCAAACTTCAGGGTCTTTATGTACTGCCTCATTAAAAACATTGCTAAAGAAAAACCCAGTGGGAAAAAACCTTAGCTAAGGGAAAAAGAGTGCAGTCTATAACTCCCCCTCAAGTTTGCAATTTGTAAGGAATCACATTCTCCGTACATGACGCATGCCAATGTCATGAACATGTTTCCTGAAAGTTGCTGGAGGTAGTGCTTTTGTGAAAAGATCGGCTGAATTGTTGCTTGATTGGACATATCTCATCTCAACCTGATTGTATTTAATAAGGTCCCGAGTATATGCAAAGAATCTTGGTGGTATATGTTTTGTTCTGTCACTCTTGATATACCCTTATTTCATCTGAGAGACACAAGCGGCATTATCTTCATGGATAGGAGTTGGACTTCGATCATTCTCTAGCCCACAAGAAGTCACTATGTGTTGTGACATAGATCTTAGCCATACACATTCTCTTGAAGCTTCATGTAGTGCAATGACTTCAGCATGATTTGAGGATGTTGCGACAAGCGTTTGTTTCTGAGAATGCCATGAAATCTCAGTTCCTCCATTCATAAATACATATCCAGTTTGAGATTTTGCTTTATGAGGATCTGATAAATAACCTGCATTTGCATAACCAACTAACCCTTCTTTTGAATCGTAGGGATAAAACAAGCCTAAATCAACAGTACCTCGAAGATATCGAAAAATATGTTTAATCACATTCCAGTGCCTTTTAGTAGGAGCTGAACTAAATCTTGCTAACAAGTTCACTGCAAAAGAAATGTCAGGTCTCGTACAATTGGTAAGATACATAAGTGCTCCAATTGCACTAATGTAACACCCCAAAAAGGGGTTTGGTAATCAAACCACGTTAATAGTGACGATGGGTAAAATACCGTTAGTGGTAAAAATTAACCCGTTAAATATTAGGATTTAAACAAATAAAACTTGATGTTAGTTAAAAGTGGATAAATACTTTGAGAAAACAAAAGTATATAGAAGGCCCGAGTTAACGGGACTTAAAATAAAACGGGTTATGACTTCCCGAAGCCATTAAATTAACTGGGAATGTTTAACCTAGTTAATAAGGGGAACGTTACTAGAAATATGAGGGTTATGGTCTACTTAATAACTAACCAAACCAGAGGGACCTAAGTTGCCAAAAAGGAGACTTAAATTATAAAAACTAAAAATCAAAACACAACACACACTTTGTGTGTGTGCGTACGCCCAGGAGCAAGAACAAGGGGCTCTAAACCCTAGTTCAACAAAATGATCAAATTGAAGCCCAAATCAAGAGCCGAATCAATGCATGAACGCAAATTCGTGACCACCTTAGCATGGGGATCGCAAGGTATATTGAATTTTGTGATTTGGTGATACTTTGAAATTTTGATCAACATTCATAAATAAAATTCTTGTATGAATGATGAATGTTATGGTGAAATTGAGATGTGTATGAATCTAGGGACAAACCCTAGATGTGAATTTGGTAAAATAATGTCATAAACTAGAAATCCAATGAATAACCTTGTGGATGATAGGTGGGTTTTATGATATTAGGATTAACACTTGAAAAGTGATGATTACTATGTGAAATTTGATGATATGATAAAAACTCTAGATGTTGTTCATGTATACTAGACATAGAAGCTTGATTTTGATGTTAAAGCTTGATTAAAGTGTTAGTCAAGAACTAGACAAAAGATGTATAAAAATCTTGCTCGTTAGGTGTTTGTTAAAATGCCTAAGTGAAATCGCGTGTCTACTCGGGTGTAAGTAGAACTTGATTAGATTAGGTGTCCGGAAGAATGCCTAATAACATGACGAAACGGGTTTCACTTATAGATGCAAACCCGTAGATTTTGTGAAATGAAGAAATATAGTGTCTTCAATAATCGAGAGCTAGGCTAACTTAGTGTTAATAATAGCATGAACTTGAGTTAAAAGATTAGTTAGAACGGTGGCTTAAAATAACGCCTACCGGGTAATTATTGGAATGCTTAAACTAGTTGTCGAAGTTGAATGTGCACTATATATGCTAATGGGCGTTTGACTTTTCGTAGTCAAACAGACCATTAATAAGATCGAATGATAATTTTCATAGAAAAATACGTAAGATGGAATAGTTATGATTGACAATGACTAAATTAACCATCTTATGAAATATGATGATAGTTTGATGCCTAACAAGCTAGGTGGAAGCTTGTGGATGAAGCGGGTCAAACGGAGCAAGTACGGAAAGAAAAGCGTGGCATGGATGCAAGGTAAGTAAAGCTTACACTCTAATTATTTAATACCTAGTGATTTTATAGGTTATGAATGATACGTCTTATTTAAATTATGATGTTCCGACACGTCAAGTGCGGTCCGAAACAAAAGACAATGGTCATAAACATGTTGAATGGATAAAAAGGAGCTAATATGGTTAAATAGTCATGAAATGACTAAAAGATAACGAGTTTTTAATAATTACCTTGTATGGTAAACGAATGCAAATAATAAGGGTTAAATGATACTTTAGTCACTTGTTGACAATAACCGTTAGTTTGGGGAAAGATACGTCATAGCGTGGATTATAATGGGTCAAAGGAATCAATTGACGATTTACAAGTAAAACGACTATACGGTGTAAACCAGAGTTAGTCATATGGATAAGAGGGTAATAAATATCATCTCATAGGGTTTCACGGTCATTTAGACCAAACGGGTCAAAAGGTGAAATTATCACCCTTTGACAATATCGACTAATGGTTTGTTGAGCTATATGGTTATAGAAATAAATATCAAATGGATATTTACATCACTATTGCTTAGCGGCTACTAAGGCAAGGTATCGAAACAGGTCAATATATTGATCCGAGCCAGGTATGTATAACGATCCAACTCATCATGTAGAACTTGAGATTCTATAAGAGTTAGACAAGGTTAAAATATAGATATTCGGTTATCTTTTAAGTAAACCGAATAAGTTGAGTTATGATTATGGTGTTTTAGAAGCACACGGGTTTATAAACAAGATTATAGTTAAAAGGTCGGATTTTGGGTCAAGCAAGTATTTAAAAGTCCCGTTGGAGTAAAAGAAGGATGAAAATTGACCAAATTGCCCTTGTAAGCTAATTCGAACGAACGACCCTTAAAGGTGGTTCGGAAACGAGTTTTATGATTAAATAAATGCTTAGAATAAGAATAGAGAGTGAAAGATGTAAATTCTTGGGTCGAATGACTTTATATGAGTCTTTGCCGTAAAATGATAATCCGAGGGGTAAAACTCGGAACATATAGATATCCACATTAAATCCAACACACATATAGTTGTGATGGAAGATTACTTGATAAGAAATGTAGGAATAAGATGCTAGAAATGAATGAAAGCGATTTCAAGTTCTAAAGTGCTTAAATACCCTTAACGGGTCAAAATAAGCATACGAGCGAAAACGGGTTTAAATTGTGTAAGAAACCTGTGATTAGAGCCTAACATGGTAGATAACATTAATTTGAAGTGGTGCATGTGAATTAAGGATCAAACAAATATGTTTGTTTGATAAAATGCATAAACGGGTTAAAATTTGGTAAAAAGGTAATGAATCGAAGGCTTAGAAGTCTCAAAATTTATTATGTCTGATGTTGGATTTTAACTCCACAAGATGGAGAATTAAATTACGGACGCGTAGGAAAAAGAATCGGGTAAAACGGATAAAAGACGAGAGAGTTATGCTCGTTTCCGTGAAATCTGGTGATGCTGGTAATATGCAGCAACATCTGCAAACTTTCTGCTCATTTAAGGGCGTCGCACCGCGCGACGGGGGATGCCTCAGGCCGTCGCGCGACGCCACCGAGTGCCAGATACGCAAAAAATTGTTATTTAAACGTTTATGCATTGCTAACCCATTGAAATGCGTTTTTAAGCTATGTATGAATAATCTAACTCATGTTTTTATGAGTTGTAGGTAAAATTCTTGTACCGGAGGACGATCAAGCACAATGAAGAACCGAACACGATCAAGAAATAAGCTTCCGCATGACGTTTCGTAGTTACTTTTAAATGACGAACTTAATTACATTATGTTCTAAACTTTTAAATTGTAAAAGGTTTTGATAAACCCGTATTTCCGATGTATATGTAATATTAATTACATGGTTGTTTTCGTAAAAGATACGATAAACCTTGATTTATAAGAACAGGTGTTACAAGTTGGTAATCAGAGCTCATGGTTAAAGAATAAAGTGTGTTCGGTTCGAGGCTTGATCGCAAATCCGGTAAGTACATGTATCTCAATGGTTTAGTATCTTTAAAGTGTTGTAAACAACACATAGGGTTATCGTGTAATACATGTTACCTCAATTAAAATGATTGCTATAGTTGACGAAATTTCGCGCGTTGACGCGTATAGTAGAGAAAGCCTTGTATTACAATACGGGCGATTATTGAAGTTGATATTATTAACCCTTGTAAATGTTTAGTTGAAGGACACTAGCATCTAAAGATAGCGGGAGTCGAACAAATTGCGGAATTGACGGAGGAACGGTCCAAAGTACGACAAGTAGAACATGCTCACCAAGGACCTAAATCGCGTGGCGATCGCGAACAAGGCTAATGGCAAGAGAAGCCGTTGGGGCAACCATTATCAGGTGCACATTTTAAATTTAATTGCACAAATAGTAATATGCAACAAATACATAGAGATTGAAAGTTGCATATGTAGATTGAAAACTTGGAAAAACCCGAATAGAAAACCTATCCGGGATATTGTTTCCAAGAGAAACAAATAGAGGCATTACTTACATGGGGTGTAATGTGAAAATTATAAAAAGGTCAGGTATACCGGGTATTGATCGCTTACTCTGGCCAAGTAAGTGGTAAGCACGTGGTACCATGAACTTTTTATGATGGACATGCTTACATCCAATGTAGTAAGGACGGGGTGAGCGGGACAAATTAAAAAGTACCCAAATGAATCAGATAAGCAAAATATTTGATGATAATGTAAACGCACAGCCGAGTGATGGAAGCGTATTATATTAGGATAATGAGCCCGAGTGAAGGGACAAAGAAACATGTAAAACGATTAAAGTACGCACTGGGAGGGGGTGTACTTACACTCGAACCCGGAGAATGTAAACATGTAAAACAATTAAGGTATGCACTGGGAGGGGGTGTACTTACACTCAAACCCGGAGAATGCAAACATGTAAAATGATTAGGATATGCATTGGGAGGGAGTGTACTTACACTCGAACCCGGAAAATGCAAATATGCCTCTTAATGAGCCGTTTTTGTAAAACGTCAAACTTGAGGACAAAGTCGGAATATAAAAATGAAGCGAGGTCTTAATGCATACCGGGAGGGTTGCAATAATAACGACTTCGGTAGAACACCTGGTTGATGGGTAAGAATTAAACACATGCGTAGACCGAGAAACGGGAACTCGGATAGAAGGTTAAAAGACTCGGGTTTTGAGTCATAACTAAAAGACGACAAGATGATATAAATAGAAATTTTGAATAAATTATGTTCAACTATTTTAAAGTTGAACGGGTTGAATATAATATCATGCCGGACGGCATGAGTAAACGCAAGCGGGATAATGGTAGTGTTAAAAGCAAAAGAATAATGATTCCGGTAATGGGACATAATCAAATACGAATATATGTAAACTGGATAATGGTGAGCATAAGATAAACCGACGCATAAATGACGTGAGAAGTCATAAAGTCGGAAAAAATTGTCTGAAGGGAAACGAATGCAGCCTTAGACTACGGTCAAGGTCAAAGAAAATACCAAGGCAAAAATAAATGATTTTAAACAAAAACAGGATGCCTTGACGCCAAACATGTATTTAAAAATGACATGAGTAAGGAATGATCTACGGGATCAACCTAACCTTTGGGGTTATAAATAATGGAAAGGTCTACAAGACTAAAATGACCCACGAGTCATGACTAGAAAGAAATAGATTATAAGGACCTCACCTTTAAAGAGGTGAAAGTCTAATAAAATAGCCCATAAGGCTAAGTGATAAAACCTACGAGTTAATTAGAAAAAGCGAGGGAATCAATTGAGAATCCTCGCATAAAACAAAGACTGTAAAAGAATAAATTTTGGACTGCCAATATCCCGGTATGGATAATTGACAAAAGCTAAAGAGAAGATGCTAAACTAAAACTTCGGTTTTGGTAAGAAATAACGTTTTTACAAATATGAATTCTGATAGACGTATAAATAGTAAGCATGAAAGATATAAGTCTTGACACTGATAGGTTCAAGACGATATATTCGAAAAGTGATATTCTTGAAAATAAAAAGTTGATTTAAAATTTGGCATGGCGTGACGTGATCACGGTTAATGTAAACTATAATCACATCAGAGCCGAATGATGAATATTGCTAAGTTAATTAAACTAGTGGAAATAACGAGATTACGTTATTTCAAGTTGCTTTATGTCGTATAAGATACGTAGATGATTAATAACCAAAAAGATATTACCATACTTTTTCGGTAAATACTAACAATTGGTTAAATATGAGCAATGCTCAACTGATTATTGAGAGCAAATGCAGGGAGATAGACTCGATAAATTATGTAAGATAAGGTTTCGAGGAAGAAACCTCTTTAAGGGTGGTAGACTTGTAACACCCCAAAAATGGGTTTGGTAATCAAACCACGTTAATAGTGACGATGGGTAAAATACTGTTAGTGGTAAAAATTAACCCGGTAAATATTAGGATTTAAACAAATAAAACTTGATGTTAATTAAAAGAGGATAAATACTTTGAGAAAACAAAAGTATATTGAAGGCCCGAGTTAACGGGACTTAAAATAAACCGGGTTATGACTTCCCGAAGCCATTAAATTAACTGGGAATGTTTAACCTAGTTAAATAGGGGAACGTTACTAGAAATATGAGGGTTATGGTCTACTTAATAACTAACCAAACCAGAGGGACCTAAGTTGCCAAAAAAGGAGACTTAAATTATAAAAACTAAAAATCAAAACACAACACACACTTTGTGTGTGTGTGTTCGTACGCCCAGGAGCAAGAACAAGGGGCTCTAAACCCTAGTTCAACAAAATGATCAAATTGAAGCCCAAATCAAGCGCCGAATCAATGCATGAACGCAAATTCGTGACCACCTTAGCATGGGGATCGCAAGGTATATTGAATTTTGTGATTTGGTGATACTTTGAAATTTTGATCAACATTCATAAATAAAATTCTTGTATGAATGATGAATGTTATGGTGAAATTGAGATGTGTATGAATCTAGGGACAAACCCTAGATGTGAATTTGGTAAAATAATGCCATAAACTAGAAATCCAATGAATAACCTTGTGGATGATAGGTGGGTTTTATGATATTAGGATTAACACTTGAAAAGTGATGATTACTATGTGAAATTTGATGATATGATAAAAACTCTAGATGTTGTTCATGTATACTAGACATAGAAGCTTGATTTTGATGTTAAAGCTTGATTAAAGTGTTAGTCAAAACTAGACAAAAGATGTATAAAAATCTTGCCCGTTAGGTGTTTGTTAAAATGCCTAAGTGAAATCGCGTGTCTACTCGGTTGTAAGTAGAACTTGATTAGATTAGGTTTCCGGAAGAATGCCTAATAACATGACGAAACGGGTTTCACTTATAGATGCAAACCCGTAGATTTTGTGAAATGAAGAAATATAGTGTCTTCAATAATCGAGAGCTAGGCTAACTTAGTGTTAATAATAGCATGAACTCGAGTTAAAAGATTAGTTAGAACGATGGCTTAAAATAACGCCTACCGGGTAATTATTGGAATGCTTAAACTAGCTGTCGAACTTGAATGTGCATTATATATGCTAATGGGTGTTTGACTTTTAGTAGTCAAACAGACCATTAATAAGATCGAATGATAATTTTGATAGAAAAATACGTAAGATGGAATAGTTATGATTGACAATGACTAAATTAACCATCTTATGAAATATGATGATAGTTTGACGCCTAACAAGCTAGGTGGAAGCTTGTGGATGAAGCGGGTCAAACGGAGCAAGTACGGAAAGAAAAGCGTGGCATGGATGCAAGGTAAGTAAAGCTTACACTCTAATTATTTAATACCTAATGATTTTATAGGTTATGAATGATAAGTCTTATTTAAATTATGATGTTCCGACACGTCAAGTGCGGTCCGGAACAAAAGACAATGGTCATAAACATGTTGAATGGATAAAAAGGAGCTAATATGGTTAAATAGTCATGAAATGACTAAAAGATAACGATTTAATAATTACCTTGTATGGTAAACGAATGCAAATAATAAGTGTTAAATGATACTTTAGTCACTTGTTGACAATAACCGTTAGTTTGGGGACAGATACATCATAGCGTGGATTATAATGGGTCAAAGGAATCAATTGATGATTTACAAGTAAAACGACTATACGGTGTAAACCGGAGTTAGTCATATGGATAAGAGGGTAATAAATATCATCTCATAGGGTTTCACGGTCTTTTAGACCAAACAGGTCAAAAGGTGAAATTATCACCCTTTGACAATATCGACTAATGGTTTGTTGAGCTATATGATTATAGGAATAAATATCAAATGGATATTTACATCACTATTGCTTAGCGGCTACTAAGGCAAGGTATCAAAACAGGTCAATATATTGATCCAAGCCAGGTATGTATAATGATCCAATTCATCATGTAGAACTTGAGATTCTATAAGAGTTAGACAAGGTTAAAATATAGATATTCGGTTATCTTTTAGGTAAACTGAATAAGTTGAGTTATGATTATGGTGTTTTAGAAGCACACGGGTTTATAAACAAGATTATAGTTAAAAGGTCGGATTTTGGGTCAAGCAAGTATTTAAAAGTCCCTTTGGAGTAAAAGAAGGATGAAAATTGACAAAATTGCCCTTGTAAGCTAATTCGAACGAACGACCCTTAAAGGTGGTTCGGAAACGAATTTTTTGATTAAATAAATGCTTAGAATAAGAATAGATAGTGAAAGATGTAAATTCTTGGGTAGAATGACTTTATATGAGTCTTTGCCGTAAAATGATAATCCGAGGGGTAAAACTCGGAACATATAGATATCCACATTAAATCCAACACACATATAGTTGTGGTGGAAGATTACTTGATAAGAAATGTAGGAATAAGATGCTAGAAATGAAGGAAAGCGATTTCAAGTTCTAATGTGCTTAAATACCCTTAACGGGTCAAAATAAGCATACGAGCGAAAACGGGTTTAAATTGTGTAAGAAACCTATGATTAGAGCCTAACATGGTAGATAACATTAATTTGAAGTGGTGCATGTGAATTAAGGATCAAACAAATATGTTTGTTTGATAAAATGCATAAACGGGTTAAAATTCGGTAAAAAGGTAATGAATCGAAGGCTTAGAAGTCTCAAAATTTATTATGTCTGATGTTGGATTTTAACTCCACAAGATGGAGAATTAAATTACGGACGCGTAGGAAAAAGAATCGGGTAAAACGGATAAAAGACGAGAGAGTTATGCTCGTTTCCGTGAAATCGGGTGATGCTGGTAATATGCAGCAACAGCTGCAAACTTTCTGCTCATTTAAGGGCGTCGCGCCGCGCGACGGGGGAGGCCTCAGGCCGTTGCGCGACGCCACCAAGTGCCAGATACGCAAAAATTTGTTATTTAAACGTTTATGCATTGCTAACCCATTGAAATGCGTTTTTAAGCTATGTATGAATAATCTAACTCATGTTTTTATGAGTTGTAGGTAAAATTCTTGTACTGGAGGACGATCAAGCACAATGAAGAACCGAACACGATCAAGAAATAAGCTTCCGCATGACGTTTCGTAGTTACTTTTAAATGACGAACTTAATTACATTACGTTCTAAACTTTTAAATTGTAAAAGGTTTTAATAAACCCGTATTTCCGATGTATATGTAATCTTAATTACATGGTTGTTTTCGTAAAAGATAAGATAAACCTTGATTTATAAGAACGGGTGTTACAACTGAGGTATGATACTTCTGGACCAAGAACTTCTTCGTTGTCCTCACAAGGACGAAATGGATCATTTTTGACATTAAGTGATCTAACGACCATTTGGAGTGCTTAAAGGATTTGCCTTGTCCATATTGAAACGTTTAACAGCTTTTCAGTATAATTCGTTTGATGCACAAGTATTCCATTGCTCATATGTTCAATTTGTAAACCAAGACAATATTTGGTTTTTCCAAGGTCTTTCATTTCAAATTCTTTCTTTAAAAGAATAATTGCTTCATGAATTTCTTTTTGCGTCCCAATTATATTTAGGTCATCAACATATACAGCTATGATCGCATATCCTGATGTTGTCTTCTTAATAAAGACACATGGACAGATAAGATTATTTGTATAACCTTTACTTGTCAAATACTCGCTCAAACGATTGTACCACATCCTTCCAGATTGTTTCAACCCATATAAAGATCTTTGTAATTTGATCGAATACATTTCTTTGGGTTTTGAACTTAATGCTTCAGGGAGTTTAAATCCTTCAGGAACTTTCATATAGATGTCACTATCAAGTGATCCATATAAGTAAGCTATAACGACATCCATAAGACGCATTTCTAACTTTCTAGAAACTGCTAAGCTAATTAAGTATCTAAAGGTTATTGCGTCCATAACGGGAGAATATGTTTCTTCATAGTCAATCCCTAGCCTTTGTGAAAAACCTTGAGCTACAAGTCTTGATTTATATCTTGTAACCTCATTTTTCTCATTTCGTTTTCGTACAAAAACCCATTTATACCCTACAGGCTTTACAACCTTAGGTGTAACAACAATAGACCCAAAAACCTTTCGTTTGTTGAGTGAATCTAATTCAGCTTGCATAGCGCCTTTCCATTTATCCCAGTCATGTCTATTTTGACAACCATTGATAGATTTTGGTTCAGGATCATCATCTCCACCCATGATGTCACTTTCTATAGAATAAGAAAATATCTCATTAATATTTTCCATTTCATATCGGTTCCATATGATATGTGTATGACCATAGTTGATTGATATCTCTTTGTTTGTATCATCAACATCTTCCTTATGAAAGGTTTCGGTATTTACTGTTTTATCAATATCATTCTCTTTATGGTAAATTTCCTTTACAAGTGCTTTTCTTTTTCGAGGATTCTTATCATTTGAACCGATTGGCCGTCCACGTTTCAAACGTTTTTGAGATTCATGAGCTATCTTATTATCTATTGCCTTACTTGGGATCTCAACTCGAGCTGGAGCATTAGCAGTTGGTATATGAGATTTAGTAACTCTGTTTGTATCAGTATAAACATCAGGTAACTGATTTGCAATGTCTTGCAGGTGTATTATCTTTTGAACCTCTATCTTACATTGTTTTGTTCTTGGATCAAGATGAGACAATGAAGGCACACACCATGAGACATCATTTTCTCGTTTTTTATTTTCTCCCCTTAATGCTGGGAACATTGCCACGTTAAAACGACAGTCATCAAAACGTGCTTTAAATACGTCACCTGTTAAAGGTTCAAGATGTCGTATGATGGAGGCTGTTTCATATCCAATATATATTCCCAACCATCTTTGAGGTCCCATTTTTGTGCGTTGTGGTGGTGTAATAGGAACATACACTGCACACCCAAAAAATTTAAGGTGGGAAATGTCTGGCTCATGGCAAGAAACAAGTTGTAGTGGGGAGTACTTATGATTTGCACTTGGTCTCACACGAATCAGTGATCCAGCATGTAAAATTGCATGACGCCAAACTGACACAAGAAGTTTTGTTCTCATTATTAATGGTCCGGCGATTAGCTGTAAATGTTTGATCAATGATTCAGCTAAGCCATTTTGTGTGTGTACATGAACAACAGGGTGTTTGTCACACCCCAACCGATGGCGGAAACATCGGGGTATGATACTGAGCGAAACAGATTGTCCAGAAGTTTCGATAACAATTATCATTACCAATCAATTTAAAGTAACATGTCCCATACCATGTCTCAAAAGGTAAACAAATTATTACAGACAAAATCTAGGCAAATAGTTCTATTCCGACAACTCAGATTTAAATAGAGCAATTGTTTATCTGCTTCTAGAGACTCTTGATTTCATTTGTACAGACAACTATTTGTTTGCCTCTAAAGCCTTATTCTAACCTCAATTTCCTAGCAGATGTGCATCCTAGGCACTTGTCACTTACGTTAAAATAAAGTCAATACATATAATGTAAAGGTGAGCATACAAGTTTGATAATAGCATATAGAGTTTGAAATTCGTTTACGCATAACCAGCACGTACACATAGTGAAATGAGGCATGCTAGTTATCGACATAGATCCATCGATACCAATGACTGCGGGTTGACCGCCTGAGGCAGTTCGCAATACATGATTACCACCGTAATCCATGCAAGTTGTTGGATCGTCGTGTGACTCGAATGAGTCAATCAGAAGAGTTTACAATCCATATCAAAGGCGGAATCAATGATATAGATTTGAACACAACTTGATTCTCCCTAATTATCTTCTTATTACTGAATTCAAAGCTTTACAGATCGTTTGACAAACGGACAACACCTCGGCTCTGAAATCTCGAACATTACAAATGACAACCAGCTCAAGCTATATATAGGGGTAGCTATTTCATACGAAACCAAACATAGCTATTTCATACGAAATCAACATAGCTATTTCGTGCGAAATACCATTGTATCATTTCGTACGAAATGACTCTTGTCATTTCGTGCGAAATGCCCCTTTGACATACAAACCCTAATTTCTATCCTGCTGAGCACTGGTTTATCCTATCTAAAAACAAGACTCTATAAAGACGAAGTTAACAGACATCTATGCACCAACAGACTCCCCCTTGGATGTTGACAAAGTCTTTAGCATCGAATCTTCAGTCTTTTCTTTCTTTTCTCTTTTTCCAAATGAATCTGACATTGAAAACCTCTTTCAATTTCTTCTCTTCTTCTATCAATATCTAATCTCCCCCTTGAATATTGATTTAATCTTTAATCTCCTCTTTGCTCGCAGACTCCCCCTTAAGCTGTGCTGGGATCGTAGTCTGATCTTCATAGATTTAGGATCGATTCCTGACTCTATTCTGCATCTGCTCATGCGGAAAATCTCTTCAGGATTCGAAACCTAGCTAACCTTCACATTCTCTACCTAAAACATGAGTTTCACAAAATTTTTAAAATTTAACAAATTTAGAAATTATCACTAGGTAGATATCACATCAAAAATGATTTTACAATATTAGTCTTTGATGACCATTTGTGAAAATATCATTTTTCTCGTTTCTAAAACAACCTCTCCCAAAACCTGTTCATCATGTTTAGCACTTGGAATTTTGAAAATCAGCTTTTTAACATCAGTTGTCGAAAATAAGATGAAATAAAATCTTTTTGAATTTTCAAAATTTATGCTAAAACACACTAAAATCTTTTTGGATTAAGGAAATAAACTATATACAAACATCTTGTTGTGAGTTTGTGTAAGAGGATCATATCAGTTTTTGACAAGTCACAAGTACCGTTAAGCTTAGTTACACATTAAGAATTAAACAGTTCACTTAGATTGTCGATATACTGATCCTCTTAAATTCTCACACAAATTTCAACTTATTCAGGATACGAATTAGGTGTATTAAAAACTTAAACTCATTCATGTGTCCCACCTCTTGAATATACTCCCGTATCCAGATCCCAATATTCAGTCTTACATGTGAGTATACCACAGATGATATCTGTAAGGGGTTAATTGCGAAACCTTGAGAGCTCATATTTTTTTTTTCTGAGATGAAGGTGGTGTTTGTTTTTTTGGCCAGAAGCACTTCTGGCCACTTATGTCTGCGTCGTGCAGACGCGCACAGACGTTTGATGTCTGCAGCTTGTTCGTTTTCTCGCAGACCTTTCATTAAAAAAGGTTTGCGAGACCTCTTCTTGGCGCAGACGTTTACCTCTTCTTGGCACAGACCTCTTCTTCCACACCTCCACACCTCCACCCCCACATCCCCGCCACCACCGCCACCTGATACATCACCACCACCTCCGATACCACCTCCTCTGCCACCACCTCCACCTCCGACACCACCTCCACCTCTGACACCCCTGCTCCGCCACCACCTCCACTCCGCCACCACCTCCACCTCCGACACCCCTGCTCCGACACCATCATCGTCATGATCTGTTATCATCATCATCATCATCGGTGGCAAACAAAACCCCCAAATCGATCGGAAACAAAACCCCCCAAATCGATCACATCTGTTATCATCATCATCATCGATGGCAAACAAAACCCCCAAATCGATCGGAAACAAAACCCCCAAATCGATCGGAAACAAAACCCCCTAATCGATCACATCTGTTACATCATCATCATCATCATCATCATCGATCTGTTACATCATCATCATCATCATCGATCGGTTGGTGGTGGGTTAGGGTTCAGAATACGGGGTGGATGTGGTGTATGGTGATGGTGGTGGCGTTGGTGTAGTGGTGACGGTGGTGGCTGTGGTGTAGTGGTGACGGTGGTGGTTGTGTAGTGGTGACGGTGGTGGCTGTGGTGTAGTGGTGACGGTGGTGGAGGTGGTGTAGTGGTGGCGGTGGTGAAAGCAGAGAGAGAATAGTCTGGTGTGTGTGTGTGTGTTGTGTGTGTAATGTATGTGTGTAGAGGTTTATGTAGAAAAAAAAACAAACTCTCTTCTTCTTGCAGACTGCAGACCTTTGGTCCACCTCTTCTCCTGCAGATGCCTGCAGATGTGGTCCGCAGACTGCAGACCTTTTCCTGCAGAAAAAACAAACAGCACCGAAGGCTCGACTTTTGGTGTGTCCCCTTTAGAGGATCTTTTTTACAACAGCACATGATTTGCATTTTTTCAATGATTCATCATTTTTTATGCTGAGGGCGGGCTTTTATTTCAAGCAGCAGTAAAGTATTATACGGGGACTAGGCCATTGCTTCCGCATTATTAGAAGTCCCGGGATAATACCCCAGATATCACTGAGCATAAAGACCTAGTATTTCAGAAAGAAGGGTCCTTCAAACGAGATTTTAGGGGTTACCTATATATCAAAGTAGTGTTCCCCACGAAACAAGCAAGTTTGAATTTAAGTTTATATCCCAAAAAAGTTTACTAAATGTGTAAAAACCTATCGGCATATCTTCAGTGAGACCTTTTAATGCTATTTAATCATTACATTTCTTTAGCGTACCATAACTGTCTAACTGATGTACTATCATTTCCACTTTTTCTCAACAAAACTCATTTTTCATTTTTCAATGTTTTTTTTTTTGAATTTTTAATTTTATCATGTTTTTGGATTTTTCAAATTTTCAAAATTTCTAAAATTTTATTACTCCCCCTAAAATCAAAATATGTTTCAATTTTGATTTGCTGGGAAAATTTGAAAACAATAAACTGAAAAAATGACACCTGATGTAAATTGCTTCAATTCGCCATTCACTAGGCATAAACAATCAGAACTCCACCTGACAACAAATTATTTTCCCATTATGATTTTAAAACAGTTAAGTTTATTTTAATCAAATGGTTTTTCCAGAAAATTAGTTTAGTTTGTCTTTTCACAAACTCGGGGATTCATCACCTTGTTTTCTTAACCTCTTAAAAAAAATTAACACATGTAGGTTCTACCAACAACACCATGTGTAAGATAGTTAGCTCAAGTACAATTTAATGTCCTTGATTAACCACTTGTAAGTCGAAATATCAGAAATGTAAATTTCTCAAGAAAGATGCCGATTCCTACTCCACAATTACCAACCTGGGAGTTCCGGCAAGTCAGGATTTTATTTAAAAAGATCCACCCAAGCCTGACGGTCCTTGGGTTTGCCAGTTTCCTGTTTTAAAGTCCCATTTAACAATGATTGAAAATTTGCATCATTCATTGTCGAAATAGAATCAACACTTTTTACCTCAATTTGTGGCTCCTCTGACTTTGACGGATCAGATTCATCGCCAAAACGTGGCTCGTCTGACTTTGATGAGTCAGTTTCATTGCCAAAACGTGGCTCTTTTGCTTCCGAAGAAACAACTTCATTGCCAGAAGATGGCTCTTTTGTTTTTGCAGAAACAAATTCATCACCATCTTTTATTCGAACCCAATTCTCACAGGATTTAGGTTTTCCAAATTCATCAACCTGTGACATGAACAACCTTTCACAGTTTCTTTTATACTTGAAAACTTTGATAAAGATTTTATCCGAAAATTTAACTTTCTTTGATTTTTTATCAGTTTGATTAGTTAATTTTTCTTTCTTTATCCTCTCTTTTGTCCTCAGATTTGTATCTGGTGAATTCGTTTTGCTTGATTTACCATTCTTTGTTGAGCAAATCGATTCATCAGAACTTTTATCTGAATTACCAGTTGTACCCGAGGACAAAATTCTTTCAAGATACTCTCTTGCCTTCTTCCTTTTCTTTCTCAGTCTGTCTTTCTGCCTTTGCGAAAGCCTCACTTTCTGTTCTTTGGGCTTTTCTTTGACTATGACTGTTTCCTTCACCATTCTATGAGATTCGGCCCTCGATCTTCTCTTTGATCTCATTGGGCAATCTCTGGCAATATGGCCTTTGATTTGACATTCGTAGCATCTTCTCGTCTCAAAACTCTGACTTTGGCAGTTAACAGCAATGTGTCCTCTAAAACCACATCTGTAGCACACCCTGTTATCGTACCATTCACCACTTTCAAACCACACACTTAGATCATGACATTGTTTGGCCTTGTGGTAATCCTGCCTTCTCCTGTAAGCTTGATTTGACTTTTGAGCACAGTGGTCAAACCTGCACCACTTATTACCAACTTTTTGTGAGTTTTGATTTTCAACTTTTTATGGTTTTTTATACTGATTGGATGATTGAACTGATGAACTTTTATTGTTGTTTTGAAAATTTTTCGAATTTTTAACATTTTGTTTTTGTTCTACATTCTTCTTAAAAGGTTTTTGCGTTGAGCATTCACCTTTTTCAGTAGATTGCAAAACAGTTTCTTTAAATTTTTCTTTTAATTCCAAAAATATTTTTCTTTTCTCATTTTCATCATCAATTTTATCATCACAATCTTCAATTATGACTTTGTCATAATTTGTGACAATGTCACTTATTGGGATTTCATTTATCGGTTTAGGACATACAAGATCTGGTATTGATGACGAAGTCACAAAACCATTCAATTTCTTTTCTAAAACATAAATTTTATTTTTATCACATTCAACTACTTTTTCAAGTTGAATGATTTTCTCAAGATGAGAATTTATTTCCTTTTGTTTTTCAATATTATTTTTACTAAAAACAGATTTTTCATTTTCTAAAATTTTTATTTGATTTTTAAAATCTTTTTCAATTTTTAATTTTTCATTTTCTAAAAACGATATTTTATTTTGAAAATCTTTTTCATTTTCTTTTAAATTTTTGTTTTCCAATGTCAAACTCTCCACATCCTTCAAGAGTTTAACATTGTCTGATTCAAATTTATCACATTTTGAGCACTTTTCAGATATCTTTTCAACATCAGCTTTATTTTCATCCCTGATAATTGGAATTTCTTTAATCTCCTTCTTTTTCTCTTCTTCTTCTTCAGCTTCTCCTCCTCCCCACCACATTCTCTGTCTTGCTTCTTCTTTTTCTGCAATTTACTGGGTAAGAGTCTCAACACTGACAGAATCTGGATCAACAGCTATATTTCCTTTAGGATCTAGATAACATTCTCTAACAGGATCCCATCTATTTGCCTTTTTCGCTTCTTTCCGTGTTTGATAGATTCTGCTTTTCATGAATTGAGTTGACACCTTTCTGTTAATGTATTTCACTTCTTCTGTTCTGGTATCTTTGAAAGGAACAATCTTTTCCATGATTTTATCTCCTTGAATTACGAAATGAAGTTCCAAGGTTGATTCCGTGCGAAATGAAGTTCCAGAAAGTTGATTTCGTGCGAAATGAGGTTCTCAAGATTGATTTCGTGCGGAATGAACTTCAACAGGTTGATTCCGTGCGAAATGGACTTCTCAAATTTGATTCCGTGCGAAATGATGCTGACATCATCCTATCGGCCACATTTTTGTCCAATTGATCTGGTTTTACGTCGATTTTAGGTCCAATTCTTTCAAGGATTAGTTAAAACTATGTTTTACGTGATATATGTGAAATTTAGTCCATTTTAACCGTAAAATCTCGTTTAATTTTGAAAAGAATGAGTAGAAGTGAGAAAATCCGATGAAAACAAGCTGAATTGGTATGAACTCTTCGTCCTGAGCTCTGATACCACTTGTTGGATCGTCGTGTGACCTGAATGAGTCAATCAGAAGAGTTTATAATCCATATCAAAGGCGAAATCAATGATATAGACTTGAACACAACTTGATTCTCCCTAATTATCTTCTTATTACTGATTTCAAAGCTTTACAGATCGTTTGACAAACGGACAGCACCTCGGCTCTGAAATCTCGAACGTTACAAATGACAACCAGATCAAGCTATATATAGGGGTAGCTATTTCGTACGAAACCAAACATAGCTATTTCGTACGAAATCAACATAGCTATTTCGTGCGCAATACCATTGTATCATTTCGTACGAAATGACTCTTGTCATTTCATGCGAAATGCCCCTTTGACATACAAACGCTAATTACTATCCTGCTGAGCACTTGTTTATCCTATCTTAAAACAAGACTCTATAAAGACGAAGTTAACAGGCATCTATGCACCAACACAAGTAATTGTCCTTAACTACCCCTGCGAACAGGTGCTGAGTCCAAACTATAGTACTATCGTTTCTAAGGCAGGTAGACAGCATTCCATGTGTAAACATAACAAACAAGCATTCATAAGCCACGTATAACATGCATTAACGGTTAGCGTTCAAATAGTATTGAGTAGCGTGTTTATTGTGATTTGAATATTTGTAACGTATGTAACACCCAAAAGTGCGTAAAGAAAAAAGGGATCGAGTATACTCACAGCGATGGATGGATTGAAGGGAGCGCTAGAGAGTAAGGTTAGCCTGAACAGATCGGATGGTAATCCGATCGGACGGTAATCCGATCGGACGGTAATCCGATCGGACGGTAATCCGATCGGACGGTAATCCGATCGGACGGTAATCCGATCGGACGGTAATCCGATCGGACGGTAATCCGATCGTGCGGTAATCCGATCGTGCGGATGACATTCCCTTCGGATGGTCATCCGGTCGGACGGTAGTCCGGTCGGATGACTATTCGAGTAGATTGTTTCTTCCTTTGCGAAGGATGTGTTTGTGTATGATGGCTTGACCTTTGAAGTTTTCGTTGTAGAATTTTGAAAACATTGAAGTATCTCTACCTTTCAGGTAGGTCGATCGGACGGTCAGTCGTGCGGATGACAATCCGCTCATATGGCTGTCAGGTCGGACGGCGACTCGAGTGGCGGGGTTACTTAGTGAGAACAAATCCACAGCAGGTTGTCACTCGGTCGGACATCAGTCCGGTCGGGTGGCATCCTTAGTGCGTTGAACATGTTGAAAATTGTTTAAGTGTTAAAGTCCAAGTATCTCATGATCCGAAGAGTAATCGGGTCGGATGGTAGTCCGATAGGATAGCAATTCGTTCAATACTCAAACTTCAGATAAAGTTGGTTAAGTGTGGGACCCAAGGTGCAAGTCGCTCGGATGACCTAGTCGCTCGGATGGCTTATCCGTTCAGACAGTAGTCCGGTCGGATAGCACTCCGTGCTGGTCGTTCCGTTCGTCTTTCACTTGGCTGTATTGATTGTTTGTTGCTTTTATCGAGACGTTTTGACAACGTGCTAACCAACAGAACCCTATCTTGACCTAAGTGACCCGATCAACCAAGAATCACCCTAGTTCGACCAGTTAACTGGTTCAAGATGGTTGTTCTTGGTTAACCCGAAATCGGTGGTCTCGTGAGTAGAATCCAGATCTTGAGCTAGCACAACACTAAGAATAAGTAGAAGACTAGAACAAGGTCCGATTCTATCGGTTTTGAGGGCATTGAGTGTAAAAGAGTTGAAAGAAAGTTAGAAACCATCTTTCAATCCTTTTTCACCATGAATGTGTTTAGATCTATGCCAGATCTTTGTTTATTTGTGTGAAAATCGATTAGATCTAAGTTATTCTTGGTGGATTGAGGCCATAACATGAAGTTCTTCAAGAACACATGATGACGTCATCCTAGAACACCTCAAATCTAGTGATTTCACGGTCAAAAGTTAAGATTCAAAAGATAGAAAGGTGTAGGAGTGTGTGTAGATCAAGGAAGTACAAGATTTAGGACGAGATCTTACCGGATTTGAGAGAAATCGAAGAAAAGGTGAGGAGCACGGGCTGTTCGGACGTCAGATGCCAAAAGTAGAAAGTTTGAGAGTGACATGGGGTATTTATAGGGTTACCCAAAGAGGAAAGGGTAAGTCGGTCAGATGGCATCTCGCCTGGATGGCTGTCCGGTCGGATGTCATCAGGTCGGATGGCGACCTGGCACCAGATCAAGTGGCAGCCCGGTCGGATGGCAATCCGGCCGGATGGCACTTGGTTCGGGTGTTCGGCGTGACGATTTTGCTGTTTCGATTTTGATTGCGAGCGATTCGATGCGGTAGAATTTCCTATTCAAATTACCTTTAATCCCAACTATTCATATCTCGCACTATCTTTTCTCCACTAAATATCATAGTTCGATTTCAATTGAGTTCGATTGTGTTTCGATTGCGATTGCGTTTCGATTGATTCCCACACATACATAAATTAAACAAGCTCAAGTAACACCTAAGGCACACACACACGTATAACAATAACCAAAATGCGTAATTCGAGTTGCGAGTGCGATTGTGATTCGATGTCCATTAAGTTGGATTGATTTGACTTTATCGCATTGTTACTTCCTATAGTTCACAGTCGTAAGTCGATTAGATAGCGAATAACATACGTCGATTATTGTGATTATTGACACATACTCCACATAATACAACTAAAATAAGCACATAAAAGAAATTTACTACAAGTCAAGTCGCGCGAAATCGGTCGTTGACTTTGACCTTGACTTTGACTTTGACTTCAGAAACACGGGGTGTTACAGCCTCCCCTTGTTTAGGGAATTTTGTCCCGAATTTTGTCCTGAGCTGCTTGGTTTGGCGATCCATGATTTCGACAGGCTTCTCCACGAAGTGTAGTGTTTCGTTTACTTGAAGGTCACCGAGAGTTACAATTAAATCATGCTCAGCCAGGCACTTTCGTAGGTTTGACACGTGGAAAGTTGTGTGAACATTACTAAGTTCCTCCGGTAGTTCAAGTCTGTAGGCGACTTTTCCGATCCTTTCCAGAATCTTAATAGGTCTAACATATCGAGGCGCTAGTTTCCCTTTCTTGCCGAATCTGACCACACCCTTCCAAGGTGATACCTTTAGGAGTACGTAGTTGCCAACGTCAACTTCAAGGGGCTTGCGTCGTCTATCGGCGTAACTTTTCTGTCGACTTCGAGCTTTCAACAAGTTATCTCGAATTTTAAGGACTTTGCCAGTCGTTTCTTGCAATAGCTCAGGACCGGTTAATTGCGAGTGACCGATCTCGTGCCACACAATAGGCGATCGGCATTTTCTTTCGTATAAGGCCTCGAATGGTGCCATTTGAATGCTGGAATGATAACTGTTGTTATACGAGAATTCGACTAACGGCAGGTATTTATCCCAATTACCACCGAAGTCTATGACACACGAACGGAGCATGTCTTCAAGAGTACGAATCGTTCTTTCAGTCTGACCATCGGTTTGAGGGTGGAATGCGGTACTTAGATTAAGCGATGTACCAAGAGCCGTTTGAAACGTTTCCCATAGCCGCGAGGTAAACCGAGCATCACGGTCAGAGATGATGTCGCGAGGCGTCCCATGATTACAAATGATCTCGTCAGTGTAGATTCGGGCTAATTGTTCTACCTTGTAGTCTTCCCGTATTGGCAAAAAGTGAGCTGATTTGGTCAAACGGTCAACAACAACCCAAATGCTGTCGTGACCTGATGATGTGTGCGGAAGTTTTGTTATGAAGTCCATAGCTATACTCTCCCACTTCCACATAGGGATCGGCGGTTGTTCGAGTAAGCCAGAGGGTCTTTGGTGTTCCGCCTTGACCCTTGCACAAGTCAGGCACTTTCTGACGTAGAGAGCAATATCCCTTTTCATGCCAGGCCACCAGTACTTGTAGCGAAGGTCCTGGTACATTTTGTCGGCACCAGGATGAATAGAATACCGGGATTTGTGGGCTTCATCCATCAAAATCTGTCGTAAATCGGTCCGTTTAGGGATCCAAATTCGGTCCAGAAAGTGGAATATCCCATTCGACTTATTCACAAGCTGGGCTCCATCGTGGTAGATTCTTTCCTTCTTCAGAGTGCGTTCATTAAAACATGCATGCTGGGCTTCACGGATGAGGGTCTTGAGATCGTATTGGGCTTGAACATTGCGAGTGCTGAGCAAATAGCTTCGTCTGCTGAGAGCCTCGGCAACAACATTTGCTTTGCCTGGGTGATATCGAATCTCGCAGTCGTAATCGTTGAGAATTTCTACCCATCGGCGTTGACGCATATTAAGTTCCTTCTGATTAAAGATATGTTGTAGGCTCCTATGATCGGTGAAGATCGTACACTTGGTACCATACAGGTAGTGTCGCCAAATCTTTAACGCAAAAACAACTGCGCCTAGCTTGAGATCATGGGTTGTATAGTTATTCTCATGGATTTTGAGCTGACGAGACGCGTAAGCTATAACCTTGTCCCGCTGCATAAGAACACAACCAAGACCAAGGTTGGAAGCGTCACAATAGACAATGAAATCGTCGTTTCCGTCGGGCAATGTGAGAACAGGAGCATTGCAAAGCTTGTGCTTGAGGGTTCGGAAGGCAGACTCTTGTTCAGTTCCCCAAACAAAAGGCTTATCTTTATGCGTGAGAGCGGTAAGCGGTACTGCGATCTTTGAGAATCCTTCGATAAATCGTCGATAATAGCCCGCTAGTCCGAGAAAAGAACGGACTTCAGACGGGTTCTTAGGTGTAATCCAACTCTTGACTGCTTCAATCTTTGCTAGATCGACGTGAATACCTTGACTATTAACAATATGACCCAGAAACTAAATCTCCTCCAGCCATAATTCGCACTTGGAGAATTTGGCATAGAGTTGATTCCCCTGGAGTAGCTCGAGAACCAAACATAGATGTTGCGCGTGTTCGGCTTTCAATTTGGAATAGATCAAGACATCATTGATGAATACGATGATGAAACGGTCGAGATAAGGTTTACACACGCGATTCATCAGATCCATGAAAACTGCGGGTGCGTTAGTTAACCCAAAGGGCATAACAACGAATTCGTAATGGCCGTATCGAGTGCGAAACGCGGTTTTGGGTATATCCTCCTCTTGAATGCGTAGTTAGTGATAGCCTGAGCGTAGATCAATCTTCGAGAAACACGTAGCACCTTGTAGCTGATCGAACAAATCATCAATGCGAGGCAGAGGATAGCGGTTCTTGATAGTTAACTTATTCAATTCCTGATAGTCGATGCACATCCTAAACGTCCCATCCTTCTTTTTGACAAAAAGGACTGGCACGCCCCAAGGAGAGGTGCTCGGACGAATGGAACCTTTCTCAAGTAATTCCTGGAGTTGGTTCGAGAGTTCACGAATTTCGGACGATGCGAGTTGGTAAGGAGCTTTGGAAACAGGGTTTGCTCCAGGAATGAGGTCGATACGAAAGTCGATATCACGACTTGGCGGAAGACCTGGAAGATCGTTAGGGAAAACGTTGGGAAATTCACGAACCACAGGGACGTCTTTCACCTCTGTCTTTTCTTTCTTTTCCTTCTTCACTACTACAATGTTAGCCAAGAAGGTTCTGTATTCCTTGCGGAGATACTTGCTAGCTTGGACACACGACATGAGCTTGAGACCTTTCGAAGCAGTTTCGCCATAAACACACAATAGATCGCCATTTGCGAGCGAGAATCGAATCATCTTATCGAAGCACACAACTTCAGCATGGTTTTCGCGAAGAAAGTCCATGCCTACTATGATGTCAAAACATCCGAGTTGCATCGGAATAAGGTCGATTGGGAAGATGTGATTGTTGAGCTCAAGAGTACAATCACGAAGAACAGAATTAACGGTGACAGTTCTTCCGGTAGCGACTTCAACATCGAACATCGAGGAGAGTTGGGAGCGCTTACGACTAAGGAGCTTCTCGAATTCGAACGACACAAAGCAATTATCGGCTCTAGTATCAAATAAACACGAAGCATAAATACCATTCACAAGGAACGTACCATTGACCATGTTGTTGTCAGCTTGGGCTTGGCGCACGTTGATGTTGAAAGTTCGTGCGCGTGCTGCTTGTTGCTGTTGCTGCTAGTGTTACTGCTGCTACTGAGGCTCTTGCTTCACAACCCTGTTTGGGCACATGTTGGCGAAATGGTTAGCAACGCCACATGCGAAGCAGGCTCTGGCGTTGACCGCGGGTGCCGGAGGAGCTTGTTGACCCTGAGGGGCGGTGAGTAGAGCTTGTCGAGCACGGCAGTTGGTAGTGAAATGGCCGTACATATTGCAATGAGTACAAAAATGGCAAGCGATGGTAGTCGAGTGGTGGTAGGTACAAGTAGGGCAAAGCGGGTGTGGCCCAGTGTATGCACACTTAGCAGACGGTGCATTTGCCACAGGCGTCGCTACTTGACGCTGTTGGGCTGGTACAGCTTGTATCGGTGCAGTAGTGATCGCACAGTTCTTGTTGCTGGAGCCATTCTTTCGCTTGTTCTTCCTCTTGTTGCTCGATGCGGTGGTGGTTTCAATAGTTGGTGCGGTGGTGGTAGCTTGATGCAGGTGCTTTGAAGTTTTATCCCAGACACCAGCCTTGACCCGCTTGTCATTGATTTCAGCGGCCAGTAGGTAAGTCTCTTCGATCGTCTTAGTCTTAGCCGCTTGTATAAAATCTGCAACACAGTCAGGCAGGGCTCGGATATACTTCTTGATTGCCATGTCTGGAGTCTTGACTTGGTCAGGGCAGATGATGCTGAGTTGTTTGAAGCGAGCAGTGAGAGCATCATTTTCACCTTCCTTCTGCTTTATGTGCCAGAATTCATCTTCTAACTTTTGGCGCTCTTGAGGAGGGCAGAATTCTTCCAGCATGACCTCCTTGAGTTCATCCCATGACAGACCGTAGGCTGCATCGTTCCCTCGTTTATTTCTCTCAGCCGTCCACCAGTCTAGTGCGCGGGACTGGAAGACGCTGGTAACATTTAGAGTGCGGAGATTGTCTGGGCAACCGCTCTGTCGTAGAGTGACCTCAATGGAATCAAACCATTGGAACAACACTGTAGGGCCTTCCTCGCCAGTGAATTCCTTTGGCCCACAAGACTTGAACTGCTTGAAATTGAAGGCAGCTTTGGGGGTAGCCTTAGGAGCTTTGGTTCTCGCCTCCTCAGATGATTTGCTGACGTTCTCGTAGACATCACTCATGGCTTTTGCTACTTGTTTAGCAATGATAGCAGCAAGACGTTTGTCTCTCTTTTCTTGACGAGAACGTGGTGTGTGACGGGATGATGGTCCAGTTGACATTGTCTGCAACAGACATCGTCATAGGTCTCAGATACATCATAATCGAATCTCACCTCACACGTCTAACACTTACTAAAGCTTAGGGACACGCAATGTAACATGTATCTCACAAACACATAAACACATAATAAAAAATTCACATAGAGACATATAAGCACATAGGCACGTAAGCACGTAGAGCACAGAATCCACCAAGCACATAATCATTAATTGCAAGAGGCACATAGGAGCATATAGAGGCATGTAGAGCATTCCGACTACCTCAGAATACAGAAACCTATCGTTCACAGTTTGCGAGTGTTCGAATATAGCGATCGCGTTTAGTATATCGAGTAGTGTAGCATAAGCGTATAACGTAGCATAAGGTCGTCCATAGTTTAGCGATTTGTTAGCGATGTGTAGTGTGTTGTGTGATTAGCGGAAGCAAAGAGGCGTTAGATCGAAACAAGTGGTATCTCAAAACGCTAACAAATAAACATAAACCACATAAAACACATAAAATCAACGAATCATCAGAGTCAACAGTTGCGGGATCAGAATCGAAACACATAAAAATCGAGAAATAGATCGTCTGCGGCTATTAGACATTGACCACCCAAAGTGGTTCAACTATTCACAAGGACTTTTTGTGCACATTTGACCTTCAGGACAGTGCCTTTGCCTCGATTCTTGGGCGTTGGGCACGCATCCCGTTAGTCATATCGTGACTTCAGGTCGTTGGAGTCCGTCGAGACTTTGGTGAGAGTTTTGTAAAACCTGGTAAAGGTCGGAGCAATTTGTCAAGGTTAGGGTTTCACCCCTGGCTTAACAACCTTGTTCCTGTTTTTGATAGAATAGAGGAGATTATTCATCAAAATACGGATTTCACTCCTGATTTGGAATAATTCTCCCCGTTTAAAAATGCGGGTTGATTAAGCAACTTTTAGTCGAGAGTTTACGGTTTTCACACCTAATCTTGACTTAGTTGCTCTTTCATAGTTGAAAATTCGAGTGCGGTGATAGTGTAGCATAGGCGAGAATAGTGAGAAATAGCGATAAGCTTATACATAATCCCTAACGGATATGCACAAGTTAGTCTGTTGGTTCCTAATTATAGACTTGGTCTCTAAGACATCGACCCGGACTAGGTCGAGTCTTTCCTAATTCCCTATAGTTATGGCTCTGATACCAATCTGTCACACCCCAACCGATGGCGGAAACATCGGGGTATGGCACTGAGCGAAACAGATTGTCCAGAAGTTTCCATAACAATTATCATTACCAATCAATTTAAAGTAACATGTCCCATACCATGTCTCAAAAGGTAAACAAATTATTACAGACAAAATCTAGGCAAATAGTTCTATTCCGATAACTCAGATTTAAATAGAGCAATTGTTTATCTGCTTCTAGAGACTCTTGATTTCTTTAGTACAGACAACTATTTGTTGGCCTCTAGAGCCTTATTCTAGCCTCAATTTCCTAGCAGATGTGCATCCTAAGAACCTATCACATACGTTAAAATAAAGTCAATACATATAATGTAAAGGTGAGCATACAAGTTTGATAATAGCATATAGAGTTCGAAATTCGTTTACGCATAACCAGCACGTACACATAGTGAAATGAGGCATGTTAGTTATCGACATAGATCCATCGATACCAATAACTGCGGGTTGACTGCCTGAGGCAGTTCGCAATACATGATTACCACCGTAATCCATGCAAGTAATTGTCCTTAACAACCCCTGCGAACAGGTGCTGAGTCCAAACTATAGTACTATCGTTGCTAAGGCAGGTAGACAGCATTCCATGTGTAAACATAACAAACAAGCATTCATAAGCCACGTATAACATGCATTAACAGTTAGCGTTCAAATAGTATTGAGTAGTGGGTTTATTGTGATTTGAATATTCGTAACGTATGTAACACCCAAAAGTGCGTAAAGCAAAAAGGGATCGAGTATACTCACAGCGATGGATGGATTGAAGGGAGCGCTAGAGAGTAAGGTTAGCCTGAACAGATTGATAGCATAATGATAAGTGACGCGTAAAATGATGCAAGGTGTAAGTGGCACGGACAGTAGTTCAGTCGGATGGTAATCCGATCGGACGGTCCGGTCGTGCGGATAACAATCCGTTCGGATAGGCATCCGGTCGGACGGTAGTCCGGTCGGATGACTATTCGAGTGGATTGTTTCTTCCTTTGCGAAGGATGTGTTTATGTATGATGGCTTGACCTTTGAAGTTTTCGTTGTAGCATTTTGAAAACATTGAAGTATCTCTACCTTTCAGGTCGGTCGATCGGACGGTCAATTGTGCGGATGACAATCCGCTCGGACGCCTGTCCGGTCGGACGACGACTCGACTGGCGGGGTTACTTAGTGAGAACAAATCCACAGCAGGTTGTCACTCGGTCGGACAGCAGTCCGGTCGGGTGGCATCCTTAGTGCATTGAACATGTTGAAAGTTGTTTAAGTGTTAAAGTCCAAGTATCTCATGATCCGAAGAGTAATCCGGTCGGATGGTAGTCCGATCGGATAGCAATTCGTTCAATACTCAAACTTCAGATAAAGCTGGTTAAGTGTGGGACCCAAGGTGCAAGTCACTCGGATTACCTAGTCGCTCGGATATCTTATCCGTTCGGACAGTATTCCGGTCGGATAGCACTCCGTGCTGGTCGTTCCGTTCGTCTTTCACTTGGTCGTTTTGATTGTTTATTGCTTTTATCGAGACCCAAGTGACCCGATCAACGTGCTAACCAACAGAACCCTATCTTGACCCAAGTGACCCGATCAACCAGGAATCACCCTAGTTCGACCAGTTAACCGGTTCAAGACGGTTGTTCTTGGTTAACCCGAAATCGGTGGTCTCATGAGTAGAATCCAGATCTTGAGCTAGCACAACACTAAGAATAAGTAGAAGACTAGAACAAGGTCCGATTCTATCGGTTTTGAGGGCATTGAGTGTAAAAGAGTTGAAAGAAAGGTAGAAACCATCTTTCAATCCTTTTTCACCATGAATGTGTTTAGATCTATGCCAGATCTTTGTTTATTTGTGTGGAAATCGATTAGATCTAAGTTATTCTTGGTGGATTGTGGCCATAACATGAAGTTCTTCAAGAACACATGATGACGTCATCCTAGAACACCTCAAATCTAGTGATTTCACAGTCAAAAGTTAAGATTCAAAAGATAGAAAGGTGTAGGTGTGTGTGTAGATCAAGGAAGTACAAGATTTAGGACGAAATCTTACCGGATTTGAGAGAAATCGAAGAAAAGGTGAGGAGCACGGGCTGTTCGAACGTCAGATGCCAAAAGTAGAAAGTTTGAGAGTGACACGGGGTATTTATAGGGTTACCCAAAGAGGAAATGGTAGGTCGGTCGGATGGCATCTCGCCCGAATGGCTGTCCGGTCGGATGTCATCTCGGTCGGATGGTGACCTGGCACCAGATCAAGTGACAGCCCGGTCGGATGGAAATCCGGCCGGATGGCACTTGGTTCGGGTGTTCGGCGCGAAGATTTTGCTGTTTCGTTTTCGATTGCGAGCGATTCGATGTGATAGAATTTCCTATTCAAATTACTTTTAATCCCAACCATTCATATCTCGCACTATCTCTTCTCCACTAAATATCATAGTTCGATTTCGATTGAGTTCGATTACGTTTCGATTGCGAATGCGTTTCGATTGATTCCCACACATACATAATTTAAACATGCACAAGTAACACCTAAGGCACACACACACGTATAACAATAACCAAAATGCGTAATTCGAGTTGCGAGTGCGATTGTGATTCGATGTCGATTAAGTTGGATTGATTTGACTTTATCGCATTGTTACTTCCTATAGTTCACAGTCGTAAGTCGATTAGATAGCGAATAACATATGTCGATTATTGTGATTATTGACACTTACTCCACATAATACAACTAAAATAAACACATAAAAGAAATTTACTACAAGTCAAGTCGCGCGAAATCGGTCGTTGACTTTGACCTTGACTTTGACTTCAGAAACACGGGGTGTTACAGTGTTCGACAACAATTCCCACAGACATGCAATAATCATTAAAAGCATGTGATGTAAATTCACCAGCGTTATCAAGTCTCACCCTTTTAACAGTGTAATCAGGGAAATGTGCTCGTAGTTTGATAATTTGAGCAAGAAATTTTGCAAAGGAAACATTACGAGTTGATAATAAAGAGACCTGAGACCATCTGCTGGATGTAGGGGTGTAAACGAGCCGGTCCGAGCCCGAGCTCGACCAGGCTCGAGCTCGGTTCGTTAGGTTTTTATGAAGCTTGAGCTCGAGCTCGGCTCGGTTCGAGCCTACTTCTTTGAGCTCGAGCTCGGCTCGCGAGTAAAACCCAAAGCTCGAGCTCGGCTCGAACTATTTTGAGAACGACCTTAAACGAGCTAAAAACTCGGCTCGAGCTCACTTCAACATCGCTTAAACAAGGCAAAGCTCGGCTCTAGCTCGGCTCATCAATGTTATCATCATTATTAATATATTATATATAAAAAAATTAAAATTTTGTATGGGCTCATTTAGGCTCGCGAGCCTAAACAAGCTTTGTATTTCAGGCTCGAGCTCTGGCTCGATAACAAAACGAGCTCTATTTCTGGCTCAAGCTCGGGCTCGGGCTCGTTAAAGCTCGGCTCGTTCGAGCTTTTAACCGAGTCGATCACGAGTAGCTCTCGAGCCTTTGGGCTTGTTTACACCCCTAGCTGGATGCGTCTATCTAGACCATGAAATATCTAAACGGTCTTCATGGTGGATGAATTGGTCCACATATATCACCTTGAATTCTTTCAAGAAACATTGGTGATTATTTGTCAACTTTTAAGGATGAAGGCCTTGTAATTAGTTTTCCAAGTGAACAAGAGGTACATAGAAGCATTTTATCTGATTGGGGGATCTTTTGATATTTCAATGGATATCCATGTGCGTTTTCAATAATTTTTTTCATCATTGTAGATCCTGGATGGCCTAGTCTATCATGCCATAAGTTAAATGTCTCAGGATCATAAAAACTTTAGTTTACTGCCATATGTGCCTGAGGTACATTAATGTGTGTATAATGCAAACAAGAGTGGAGCATTGGCAGTTTTTCCAATATATGATCTTTGCTCATGATGTGCAAATATTTTTTATTATCAAAAGTCCTTGACTGATTTTGGGGAAAATAAAGCATTCTCTATTAAGAGCTTTGTACCATTTGGTAATATTAAATTAGCTTTTCCCACTCCTTCTATCAAGTTTGTAGGACCTGATATTGTATCAACGGTTCCTTTTATTGGTCTCAACTCATAAAAATATTTCTTAGATTTAAGTATAGTGTGTGTGGCTCCACTATCCGCTATACATATATCTACATCATTTGTCTGCTCTTGTGCTCCAATGGTATTTATTTTAATCTTGAAATATAAAGAGAAATAATAAGTGTACAACGAAGGCATTATGAATTATTTTTTAATAAGAAGTTTATTTATTAGTTGAAAACGTTACATGAAAAAAAAGACTAATGAAACACAATAAAGATAGTTATAATAAAGGAAATTACATAATTGTTGCATATAATTATTATGGTTTAGCAACATTTGTTTCAGAGTTCCATGTCATTGACTCATTGGTATAGTCGGCGACATTTAGTTCGACATTGATATCATTAAAATTATCCACATGGTTCAACTCCTTTTTTTTTTATTTTGAGAGAGGCTTGGTAAAGTTCACATAAATGTGAAGGTGTACGAGAAGCCTTTGACCAATGATTTGTACTTCCACATCTGAAACAAGAAGTGCCATTGTTTTCGGACCTACCACCTTCATTCCTTTTGTTATACCGGTTGGAATTGGAATTTTGTGGAGTGTGGTAATTGGGGGTTCTTTGATTTCGACCACGACCGCGACTATATCCACGACCCTGGGAATTAACTCATAAATTATTATTTCTTTTGAAAGAATAGTTGCGACCATTACCTTTACCAAAATGGCCACGGCCTCATCCCCATTTTCTTCCAGAGTCTTTAGTATCATCATTAATAACAGCTTTTGCTTCTGGAATGGCTAATGATCCAGTGGGACGAGCTTGATGATTTTTCATTAGTAGCTCATTGTTTTTCTCTGATACGAGGAGAAATGAATTTAGATCAGAATATCTTTGAAATCTTTGCAACCGATATTGTTGTTGCAAGTTTATATTTGATGCATGAAATGTGGAGAAAGTTTTCTCCAACATATCTTCCTCCGTAACAGTTTGCCCACAGAATCGGAGCGTTGAGCATATCCTGAACAAAGCAGAGGTGTATTCATTCACCTTTTGAAAATCTTGGAACTTGAGATTGTTCCATTCATATCTAGTAGTGGGAAGTAAAACTTCCCTTTGATGATCAAATCTGCTTTTTAAATCTTCCCGCAAAACGTATGGATCCTCACAATTTGAATATTCAAATTGCAACATCTCATCAATGTGTTTATGGAGGAAGACATCGGCTTTTGCCTTGTCTTGATCGCTACAATTATTCCACTCCGTTATCATTTCCAAAACACCCAGTGATTTGAGATGTCGCTTAACATGTGCCGTCTGCGGCATATAATTTTCTCCGGTGATATTAAGAGCCGGGAATTCAATTTTTGCGATGTTGGCCATTTTGTTGCTAAACATAAATAAGATAAATATTAAAATCTAAATACTCATTAAAAATGAGATAACAAACATAGGTACAGCTATAAACAAATAAATGAATACATAAGTACAAAAAAGATGAGGTGAAAGCCCATACATTAAGGTCGGCAACAATATTAATATTATGCCGGCCAATATTAAAACCGGGTGAATCATCTTCGAAATTTTTTTCTTGAATAACCTTGAGAAGAAGAGTGTTTGTTGTGAAAAAAAATGAGATTGATAATTGGTAATTTATAGTGGCAAATTATAACCGTTTTGCAACGGTTATATTACCGTTTTATAGCCGTTATATAACAGTTATATATATATGTATTTATAATAAATGATGAATTACAGAAATGATATTTTATAAGATATAAAATTAGGATGCATAATAATAAGAATAAAAATGTTAGTATACGTAAATAAACGTAAACTCTAAATGAAATGTGAGCGTGTGTGTATAAATAAAAGTTAGTTGCGATAAAAGTAAAAGTTAGATGCATAATTAAATGTTAAATTGTTAGTAATCCCGTAGTTATGAAATATGTATATTAAAATGTTCTTTTGTACTTAATTTTTTTTAAAGTAAATTTATAAAGTTAATGAAGTGCTTACATTGCTTGTGATGGATATCTTTGGGCTTCAAGTCTTCTTTGATTAGGATATAAGCGACTCGTGCTGATAACGTGTTATAATATAACAAGAATTAACACAAGATTAGTGCTAAAACTTTAAGAACTTTAGAAATGTTATAAGAGAAAGAAGAAGATAATTGTATAACTTATGAAAGTATATGCATGAGGTGCATTTTTTCTTCTACCTTGAGCTAGTATTTATACCACAAAAAGATTAACTATTTGGTAGACAAGGTTAACTATTTGGTAGACAAGATTAACTATTTAGTAGACAAAGCTATCCATAAGTTTGACAAAAGAGTTTATCCACTTGCTTGGTAAATCTAGAGGTAAATCTTGATCTTCATGGTAAACCCTTTTGTAATATTCATAACATACTTAAATTTATTTAGTATATATAGATTTATTATTTGACCAATATGTATATATATATATACAAAATTTGCTTTATTATGTATCTATTTAATAATTAACACAATATATATAATTTATTATGTGTGTGTGTGTATATATATATATATATATATATATAGGGTCATGATTATTTCAGAACCATAAATATTTACAGAACTCGCAGAACTCCTAATAAACAATCTTTTTATTTATAGATTTTTATGTTTAGGATAATTTTATTATTTATTATGTGTATTTTTACGATTACATACATGTTAAGAGTAATTTTATCATTTTTTATATGTAATTTTATAATTACACATATGTAAACTAGTTTTTTTTACATATATATATAATTAGTTATGACACATATATATAATTTTGGCAATTAAACATATGTAAACTACTTTTAACATGTATGTAATCAAATAAATACATATAATAAATGATAAAAAGATTCTAAATACAAAAACTTATATATAAAATGATTGTTTAAAATGAGTTCTGAAAGTTTTGTAGTTATTTAGAGTTCTGAAATGAACTCAACCATATATATATATATGTGTGTGTGTGTGTGTGTGTGATTAGGTTCAAGTGTGAACAACTTCTTGAAAGTGAACTGTGTGAACTAATCTTGGCCCTTGATTTTGTTTAAAATGATAAGGGGTAGGATTGTAATTATATAATAAATTATATTTAAATCATTATTTTAATTCTTCAATTCAGTTACATTCTTTTATATTTTTATTTGATTATCACAATATCTTTTATATTTTTAGAAGATAATTATCAAAAAGATATAACAAATCACTAACCCAGAATTCAGATTCGATTGAAAATGTCAAAAGCACGTATTTAGACTTCATAAACCCAGAAGTCATCAAATAAATCATCATCGTTCAGTGGCACCAAACTTTCAGATTTTATAAACCCAGAAACCAGAATCGATCATTTCTTCTACAAATCCAGTTCAGAAAACAAATTTTATAAAACCAGTCCGTTTCCTTTTATACAAATATCAGTTCTTCCATAATACCTGACCCAGAAAAGGATTAGTTATTCCATATAAAGATCAGTTCTTCAATTTCGATCTTCCAGTATTTCAACCATGGCCGACCCAAAAAAATAATACCCATAATTCCGACGAAGATGTTCACAAAGACAACGTTCCGATTAACGATAATGTTTTAGTTACAACAATGGATCGCCCAGGTGTGTTTTTTATGATCTTTAAGATGAATATACGTATAAGAATGTTGTGTTTTTTCTTATTCTATTCCTATCATTTTTTGCTGCAGGTTTTTTCATGTTATTGTTTATCCAAATGTTATTGTTATTGTTTTCGTTACAATAATGGATCTTTGAGCTTATTAGTATGGGAAAGATGCCATGTTTGATCACGCATCCAAGGTGTTCGATGAAATGCCTGAGAGAAAATGTGGCCATACTATTAAGTCTTTTAATGCGCTTATTGGTTTTTGTGTTAATGCCAAGAAGTTTGATAAGGTTGGTGGGATTTTTAGAGAGTTGACTGGGAAGATGAGTGTGAGTCCGGATATTATTTCGTATAATATAATGATCAAGGCGTTGTGTGAGATGGGTTCGTTTGATTCGGCGGGTTCTGTGTTTGATGAAATAGGAAGGAATGCGTGTGAGCCTGATTTGATTAGTTGTAATACTTTGCTTTTTGGGTTGTATAGAAATAGGAGGTTTGTTGATGGGGAGAAGTTTTGGGCCAAGATGATGAGCACTAGCGTTTCGCCTGATATCAGAACGTATAACGCTCGGTTGGTTGGATTGGTTTATGAGAAGAAAATGGTCGAAGCGGTTGAATTTTTCAACCAATTATGTTCTAAAAACCTCAAACCTGATATGTTTACCTACAACGCTGTAATCAATTGTTATTGCAAGGACAACAACTTACAATAAGCAAAGAAGTGGTACACTAAACTAGTGCAAAGTGATTTTGTTCCTAATAAAACTACGTTCGCAACTCTGATTACGTTTGCTTGTAAACTGTCTTATTTTGATTGGGCTGTTGAGATGTTGAATTGAACTTTTGAACAGAAGTGTCTGGTGGATCCGAATGTGTTGCAACTCGTGGTCGATGGATTGGTTAAGGAGTTGAGAAGCGAAGAAGCGAAGGAACTTGGGGACATTGGAAACTCAAATAAGTTTAGACGCTATAATCTGACCATCCCTGCAGAGGAGTAATGTGTTAACTTCGATTCTTGTTTTTTATACGTTTTCAAGATTATGATGATCACTGATGAAAAGAATATGGTTTTTAGTTTGTTTTGTCGTTGGGGTTTCTTATCAGGGATGTTCTTGTTCTTACTTTTTTCATAAAATGGAATACTAACAATCTTTTGAAATAATTCTTGATTTTGATTCCTACAAGCCATTACGAATATGAACGAAACACAAAAAGATTCACGCCGAATAAACCCACGACGCATGTCATCAGCCAGTTTTTCTATCGCCTTTGAGGTTAAGCTTGAACCATTTTTGGGATCTGAGGTTCCTTCTTCGCTCAGACTGTGGCTGTTTTCACCATCACCACCTGGACTTTTACCGTCATTTCCACCTTTATTACTACTAGCTTGCATATTGCTCCCGCTACCAACAACCAAAGATCTACCTACTTTAAACGATGATTGGATATTTTCTCATCGTCTTAGTAGCTCGTCCACCTGTAACATTTGTCAACGTAAAAAAATAGAAAAACTTTTAGAACTATAAAAACATTTTATCTTTTTTTTTGGTAATCATGTGTGTAATAGACATATGCAAAAGCACATACATTCTGTTTTTCCTGGGTCTATCTGTTAGTCACTTCTTGAAATTGGGCCAAAGCCGACATAAATATCAAACAAGAAACACTCAGAACATAAATATAACATTGTAGTTTAGTCATCTAAATTACTAGTTGAAAATTTTTATAGAGCTATATCCATATATAGAATATATATCGATAACTAGGGGTGTCAATCATGTCGGGTTAGCAGGTACTTCGGTGTACACTAGTATGCTCAGTTGTGTACAACAGTCTGTACACATGTGCACAACAGTACATTACATAAGTGTACACTAGGCTTTATACCTTATATACAGTATTCTATTAAACAAAAGTTAATTTGTTTTTCTAAAACCGCATCCTAGTGTTCAACAACCCAGTGTACAATCTTCATGTGTACACCCGCCTCAAACAGAGCATAATAAACCAAAAAACACCCTGTACATATGTGTACAACCCAGTGTACAACCAACCAAACAACATAACTTCGTATAAAAATAGAGCAAAATCAGAATACACATGTGTACACCCGCCTCAAACAGAGCATAATAAACAAAAAACACCCTGTACATATGTGTACAACCCAGTGTACAATCTTCATCACATTTCCCCCAAAAAACAATACCAATAATCGGAACACATATGTGTACATCCGTCTCGAACAGAGCATAATAAACATAAAACACCCTGTACATATGTGTACAACCCAGTGTACAATCTTCATCAAATTTTCCTCAAAAAACAATACCAATAATCAGAATACACCTGTGTACCTCCGCCTTAAACAGAGCATAATAAACATAAAACACCCTGTACATATGTGTACAACCCACTGTACAATCTTCATCACATTTTCCCTAAAACACCATACCAATAATCGGAATACACATGTGTACACCGGCCTCAAACAAGAAACTAAACCCTAACCCACTATTCATATCGATGTCAATTACCCATTCAACATCGAAACGATCCAAACAAGTTTTTCCAAAAAATGAACTCCAAACAACTTAAATCGGAACCCTAATACCCCAGTAGATCAGGAAAACAAAAAAATTACGAATTTTGAATTAAATGGGAACCCTAATACCCCCAACAAAGACGACGACAAATAAAATAAACTCGGGAATTACATCGGTGTACCTTGGTTGCTTGATAATCCTTTCCAGATTCTGACGAAGATGATGATGACGGCAAAGAGTGTTCTTCGTAGACGACCTTTACTCTTCTTTGTTGCCATCAATGTCTATCTGCCTTCTTTTTTTATACAGACACAAAAAGGAAAGAGATATAGTGAGGGATATTGAAAACGATTTCAAACTGCATGATTTTTGAGGAGATATTATGAAATAATCAACAAATTAAACCATTTGGTTACATGATTCCATATTTTGTTAATTGTATACGTACAATAATACCCTTTTCTATTTAATCTCAATATGATGAAGATCAACGGTCCATATAAGTTCATACAGTTGACTCTTGGGAGGGTGTTCACTTTAGAACCCTACCCTATATATATATATATATATTCCTGTAAAAATGACACTTTTCGTGAGAAGTGTGAGAAGACATAAGAATTGACATGTAGGCATCATGTTTTGGACTTGGGCATAATGTTTTGGGTTGTTTTGGCAAGAAAAACACCAAACATAACAATTTAAGACACAATGCAATGAATTATAGGCTTAAAAATTAAAACACTATGCCAAGAACGTTAAGTAGTGTGTTTTAAGTGTTAAGTAGTGTGTTTTTGTTATTTTTTAAATTTCATGCCCATAGTACATTGCATTGTGTTTTAAATTATTATGTTTGGTGTTTTTCTTGCCAAAACAACCCAAAACATCATGTCTAAGTCCAAAACATGATGCCTTAGTCCAAAACATGATTCATACATGTCAATTTCTATGCATTCTCACACTTCTCACGAAAAATATCTTTTTTTACAGGAACCTCACCTTGTATATATATACATATATATTAATTAACAAATATCTATAATTTATTTTATTATTATTATATATATATATATATCCATTATTTAATATAATTTAGTTTTTATAAACAAAACAAACATTAACTAAAAAGGTTTTTTAAATAATTTAAAAATAGAAAAACTAGGAATAATAATATAATATAACAGTTTATTAATTAATTAAATTAGTCAATTATCAATTAAACACTTAAGTAAACAAAATATCTAGAAAAAGAACAAAAACTCGGGAGGCCGGGTGTCGAACACGCGACCTCCGGGTTGTCTGTTGCATTGCCTATTATCACCAGACCACTCTTGATATTATGACATATCAGAATTTCTAAATGTTTTAAATAGTTTGACGAGCATGTAGGTTGTTTAGAACAGAATAAGTACAACGGAAAACAAGGAGAATCGGGAATCGAACCTGAGACCTCTGCGAATATTAGAACGAAACAAAACACGCTAAACCACTTACTACATTGAATTTTGATGTTGATATTACTTCTGTATTATTTTTAAACGAATTACAAAGTGACCATCTTCTTCATATAACTCCCAACCCGAAAACCCTAGCACTTAAACCATCACATACTCTCAACGCAGACAAGTTATGGCTAATTAGATAAGGGGGTTTTGATCCCCATACAGAGACGAGCGGAATGATATGTTAGAGCCTTATCGGTTGTTGGTTTTTGGGTGGTTTGACTAATTTCGGCGACTTCAAACTCCGTCGAGCGTATATGCACGAGCTTCAGAGTTTTTCAAGTGAATTTGTCACACCCCGATATTTCCACGCATTACCGGTGGGCCCGGTGGGGAGTATCGTGACGTAGTTGATATCATCATGGTCAATAATCACAGTTCAATGTACAACGGAAGTCTAAAGTAATATTATTACAAACCGATTCGAAAGTACAATAAAATATTATACAACGGGTTGTAAGATGGATCCATAGGCGGATCAAAGCAAAAGAAGTATTGTTCAACAGACTTAAAGTGATAAAAGCTTGCAAGACTCTTTATTTAATCACTCAGGAGTTCCAACCCATTACGCTTAGTACCTGCACTTAACCTTTTGAAAATACGTCAGTTTACACTGTTAATACAACTAACTGACTCTTTTGAAAAGTGTTTATAAAAATTGATTTAAATGCACAAGGCATAAATATTCTTTATTAACTTGGGACAATTATTTAAAAATAATATTGTATACAGTTTTACATGTTTGTCGTCCATTTAGGACCCGGTTAGAAGAGCCGGTTAAGATTAATAGACACACCACTTGGTATAATACCCACAAGAAGTTTCCTTACGAGTGGGGTACCTTTTTACATACGCAACTGTCAGGTGTATGCCTACACTCCGTGCTTAAGTCGTGGCCATTTCAAATGAATGAGCCGAGGATATCCAGGACACGGTCATTAACCCCCCAAAGGCATTGCATCAAACAAGACAGATTAAAATGGGTTATGCATCTTTTTAATCATATTCCGATTGTACGACTTCATACCGGACCAAGCGGTATTATTATAATACCGTATCCCAAGCCCGTATAACGGAAAATAAGTTAAAAGTACTTACCTGAGCAAAAATATAAATTTAATCTCAGCCGTATAACAATCAACAAACACAGGTAGCTTTTACTGGGCTCCTAATCTGGAACGAAGGTTTTAATAACCTATTAGATTCCTAACGGGTCTTATTTAAGTCTTAACTTAGACCGGTTAGTTTTAATGAAAGATTTACGGTTCAAAACGCAAGATTAAGCGAAAACCGGAATAGAATGTGATTTAGACCTGACAAGTATGAAGACTTGTATAATATGGATAAACTAAACACATTCTGGATTTTTGAAGTAAAAATGATAAGGTTTGACCCGTTTCGGTTAATTTATGCAAACTAGTTACATAAACCGTACCGTACGCGAATATGCATAACGGGTAACAAAATGAGTCATGAACAGGTTGCACAAGTTAATATACTTAAAATATGTTATGATATCAGTAGGATACCTTCCATTATGCCCAAAACGAATTTAAAAACAATTTATGCCCCGTAGGGGTATTTTGGTTATTTTAAAGCTTATAAAAGAGGTTAAATTGTAATCTGAGGTTCTGGTCTAAAATAATTAGTAAAAATATTTATTTTAATAAGTTATATCAGTAAGATATCATATATATGTGAAATTTATCATTTATGACCAAACTATGCACCGTAGGGGCATTTTGGTCATTTCACATATGTTATAAAGGTCAAAATTGGAAATATGAGTTCAAAACTTTTACTTACTGTTAAAGTATAAAAATTTATTCATAACATCAGTAGTTAACAAGCTTTAGGTGCCAAATATGGTTTTAAACCATACTATGCGCCTAAATCGCATAAAAGTCGGTATTTGACGATATTCGGGTTGATTAAGGAAATCTGAGATTTTGATCAGCCTTTACTGTTTAAAATAACTTATTTAATATATAAAATCAGTAGAAAAAGGTTTGATATGTAAAGGATGTGTAAAACTCATTTTATTAGCAAAAAGGGCATAATCGTCAATTACCGAGTCTATGCAAGAACCCTATGTTATGATCTGTTTAAAATTTAATAAAAATTTCCAAAAATCACTAAATATTATATTACATCAGTGGGTAAAAGGTTTGGTGTCAAAATTTGGGTTTAATTAGGATTTATGTCAAAATTGCCATTTAATTAATAAAAAGGCTTTCATTTACGATATTGAGCATAACTCTCATTTTAGACCATAAACTGATGTCAAACTTTTAGGACAAACTAAAATATCAGTAATAAAGGTTTTTGTCCTCTCACATTTTCAAAAATCTCGTTTTGATATAAAAAGGGCATTATGGTCAACATTTAAGCAATTAACGGAAACACGCAAATGAATCAGATTATTAAGGAACCATGTAGAATAACCTCAGAGGGTTTTAATAACACATAATATGGTCCTAAAGGAACCCTAAGGCATTTATAAAACAAGTTAATCGGGTCAGAACTGAAAGTCAAAGCAAAAGTCTACTTTTGCGACTTTCTGTTGCGAACCGAGCCTAAACTCGGAATTGTCGGGTTGAAAATGCCTAAACATGTTCTTATATTATTCACCAAGTTATTTTAATGTTAATTGTTAAACAAGTTCCATAACCTCTGCATTATTAGTTATGAATTTATTTGAAAAAAATTGCTTCTGTTGACTTTTTATTAATAAGTTTGACCGACAATTGACCAAGTTAGAGTGATAATCAGTAGGTGCCCTTTTAAGGGTTTATTACCTATATAATTACCAACTCATTTCCCCTTTCAATTTGAATAATGGCTGGACCATTAGTGATTAATCACTAAGTCAAAGCTTAATTATGATGGCTTTGACTTTTGGTCTTTAAACTAATAAAACTTGAACTAGAGAAGCTAAGAATGCTTACAAGGACTCTTAGCACGAGATTAGAATAGAAGAAAGCTCTCTTAAACTCCAGGAAGCTCCTGAGAAAGAGTTTTGAAGTGAAAACCAAAGTGTGCAATTGAACAAGTGAAAACAAGGGTCTTATATAGGAACTTTGATGCATCAAGATCAAACCACATGTCCCTACATTGATCACAGATGCTACCAGGTGTCCCTAGTTCATGAAAAACTATTGGCTCAGACCCTGGTATTCAATTCAGGCATGCAAAGGTGGTGGAACAGGCTGAACATGCAGCTGTGCATTTTTTGGTTGCTGGTGCTTCTCTCGCGGGCCGCGTAAGACTCTTAAAGAGTCTATGTGGGCCGCGAGGACCTCCTGATCTGGTAAAAAGTTTTGCAACTTTGCAATTTCAGTCCCTGGTCCATTTTAACTTTATTTAACTTCCATTTATTGCACTTAGGACCCCCATAGTTAACTATTAAGGGCCTTGGGTCATATTTTAACTCCGTTAAGCTCTCGGTTAGTTGTAAGATCACCCGAAAAGTCTTGTTTTCATCGAAACTCCACAAAATTAATATCCAATATTCTTGAGAGCAAAATATACAATTATTACAATGTTTTTGGGATCATTAAAAGGTCACTCAGAGGTAACTTTTAACATGCTGACACTTTTTACCCCTATGCTTCGTAAAGTTTTAAATTTAAGCGCAAACGGCTTTCAATGTCCGATAATTTTGTTCATTAAGAATACGAACATCTTATGAGGTCATTCAGAGGCACGAGTTTGGCATGATGACACGTTTGATCCTTTTACTTACATATTTACATTGTTTGGCAATTGTTGTCCCTCCAGGTCAATCCATTACATGGTTAAAGTCCATGACACGTGTCTTTATTATATTGGTCATGATTTTGCGAGGTGTTACATCCTCACCCCCTTAAAAGAAATCTCGACCTCGAGATTTACTGAAATAAATGAAGGTACTTCTGTTTCATTGTGGATTCAACCTCCCACATGTATTCTGGGCCTCTTCGGGCATCCCATTTTACCTTTACAATCGGCACATGCTTCTTTCAAAGTTTCTTAACCTGTCGATCCTCAATCGATAAAGGTTTTTCAACAAATTTCAAGCTTTCATCTATCTGTACGTCCTTATGTGACATTGCTAGCGATTCATCGGCTAGACATTTCTTTAAGTTCCAGATGTGGAATACATTATGAATTCCACTAAGCTCCTCTGGCGAATATAACTTGTAGGCCACAGTTCCGACACATTCGATGATCTCGAATGGTCCAATATATCTTGGACTTAACTTGCCCTTTTTACCAAAACGCATCACCCCCTTCTAGGGTGATACCTTAAGTAACACTTTATCACCTACCTCGAATTTCAGAGGTTTACGCCTTTTATCCGCGTAGCTTTTCTGTCTATCCCTGGCGGCTTTGAGACGATCACGGATCTGAACAATCTTGTCCGTCGTCTCTAGGACTATATCAGGTCCTGACAGTTGGACATCTCCAACTTCCGCCCAACAAACTGGCGTTCTACACTTTCTTCCGTACAAAGCTTTGAAGGGCATTGCTTGAATACTCGAATGATAGCTATTATTATACGAAAATTCAATCAACAGAAGATGGTCATCCCAACTTCTACCCAAGTCTATAACACAAGGTCGTAGCATATCCTCCAGTGTTTGAATCGTACACTCACTTTGACCATCCGTCTGAGGATGATAAGCAGTGCTGAAGTTTAAACGAGTGGCTAACGATTGCTGAAAGCTTTTCCAAAAACGCGATGTGTATCTTGTATCCCTATCAGAGATAATAGATACTGGCACTCCGTGGAGAGATACAATCTCATCCACGTACAGCTGAGCTAACTTGTTGGAGCTGTGAGTTTCTTTAATCGACAAGAAGTGGGCTGACTTGGTCAATCTATCAACTATAACCCAAATAGTGTCATTCCCACGTTTCGTCTTTGGTAACTTAGTAATAAAATCCATAGTTACCATTTCCCATTTCCAAGTGGGAAGTTCAGGCTGTTGCAGCAAACCTGACGGTTTCTAATGCTCGGCTTTTACCTGCGCGCATGTCAGACATTTGGCTACATAAGTGGATATAGATTTCTTCAAACCTATCCACCAATAATTTGCCTTTAAATCCTGGTACATCTTATCACTACCAGGATGAACTGAATATTTAGAACTATGGGCTTCTTGAAGAATCACATCTCGAAATCCTCCATAAATTGGAACCCATATTCGACCATTCAACCTTAGGATTCCATCTTTGCCCTACGACAATTGATCGGTAAGCACTCCTAACTTCTCATTCGGATAATTAACTTCTAATACAGCTTCCTTTTGAGCGGCTAACAACTTTTTGATTCAAGCTGTTCTTTAGTTCAATGCTTTTGGCATTGATTCTAATAGGCTTAACCCTTTCCTTTCTGCCCAAGGCATCAGCAACTACATTTGCCTTGCCAGGATGATACCGTATTTCACAATCATAATCATTCGGTGTCTCCATCCATCGACATTATCTCATGTTAAGATCCTTCTGATTAAACAGATGTTGAAGGCTCTTATAATCAGAATAGATCACACACTTGGTTCCATAAAGATAATGCCTCCAAAGCTTCAGTGCAAATACAACGACACCCAACTCTAAATCGTGGGTGGTGTAATTCTTCTCGTGCACCATTAACTGACGGGAAGCATAGGCAATAACTTTACCTTTCTGCATAAGCACACATCCCATACCTATGTGCGATGTGTCACAATAAACCACAAATTCTTCGATTCCTTCTGGCAATGTCAACACTGGAGCATTGCTCAATTTCTGCTTAAGAATATCAAAGGATTCTTACTGCTTGGGACCCCAATCAAACTTTACATTCTTGCGAGTCAACGAAGTTAGGGGTGCAGCAATCCTCGAAAATTTTTCAATGAAACGCCTGTAATAACCTGCTAGACCCAAGAAGCTGCGTATCTCTGTAGGAGTCTTAGGCTCTTGCCAATTCATGATCGCTTCAATCTTAGCGGGATCCACCCGGACACCGCACTCGCTCACCACATGTCCAAGAAATTGGACTTCTCGAAGCCAAAACTCACATTTAGAAAACATGGCGTAGAGCTTCTCTTGGTGCAGAAGTTTAAGGATACACCGAAGATGTCTTTCATGATCAGCCTGATTCTTTGAGTAAATAAGAATGTCATCAATAAAGACAATGACAAACTTGTCTAAATACGGCTTGCAAACGCGATTCATGAGATCCATGAACACTGCTGGTGCATTAGTGAGCCCAAAAGGCATCACTAAGAACTCATAGTGACCATATCGAGTTCTGAATGCAGTCTTGTGTACATCTTCATTTCTGACCTTCAGTTGGTGATAACCTGATCTTAAATCGATCTTTGAAAAGTAACTTGCTCCTTGAAGCTGATTGAATAGATCATCGATCCTGGGTAACGGATACCTGTTCTTGATTGTAACCTTGTTCAGCTCGCGATAATCGATCCATAAACGCATTGATCCATCCTTTTCCTTTACAAATAGAATCGGAGCTCCCCATGGGGATGAGCTAGGTCGAATAAATCCCTTCTCTAACAAATCATCCAACTGAGTCCTTAATTCTTTCATCTCAGTCGGTGCTAACCGGTATGGTGCTCTTGCAATTGATGCTGCTCCAGGAATGATATCTATTCTGAACTCCACTTGCCTATCTGGGGTTAAACCAGGTAATTCTTTGGGAAAGACGTCTAGATATTCAGAAATAACAGGGATGTCTTCGATCTTGGGCTTTGGTTCATCAATGGTAACCTGTGCCATATAAATGACACATCCTTTCTTCATACACCTGATGCCTTAAGCATAGACACTTGCTTAGGCAATCCATACTGAGTATCTCCTTGAATCGTAAGTGGCTCACCATAAGGAGTCTTGATAACTACTTGCTTCTAATCACATACAATCTGGGCTTGGTTATGAGATAACCAATCCATGCCTATCACTATGTCGAATCCTGCTAATTTCAACGGAAGCAAGGATAGTGGAAAAGAATGATTCCTAATGGATATAAAACATCCATCTAGAACTGTTGAGGCAGTCTCTATGGTACCATCAGCCAATTCTACTTCATACTTTATGCTTAGAGTCTTAACAGGCAGGTTTAACCATTTACAAAACTTATTGTCTACAAAAGACTTGTCTGCACCAGAATCAAATAAAACTCTAGCATAAACATCATTTGAAAGACCCGAGCATTGGTCTTTTTAACTTCCTCAGGCTTCTTCGCGTACTTGGCGCAGTTGGTCTTGATATTCCCCTTCCCGTTACAATTGTAACAAGTCGCATCTTTTAACTTCTTGCAATCCAAAGTCTTTTGTTCTTTGGACTTGCAGGTCCCACATCCAAAAGTCATTGATTGCGACTGCGACTTCGATTCCAATCTGCCCTTCCCAAAGTGATGCTTATGGCAGGTTTTACACTTGGGTTTCTCACCCGTCTGCTGGCTATCCTTTTGGAATCCTGAACTCTTCTTATGCTCAGAGTTCCCTTTATTTTTCTTATCAGATAGACGTGAGTTCTCATCCTCACGTTTCCTTTTTCCTTCATCGGTATTCTTAAGCAATCTCTGCCTGACCGCATCGAGGGTAAAAGATAACGACAGATCAGCCACTGACCTAAAGGTAGTAGGTCTAGATGCTTTCACACTTTCTTTGATTTCCGGAGCTAAACCTCCAATAAAATGAGCTATGCATTTTGGTTCCGGTGTGACCAAGTGAGGAACCAATCGAGACATGGTGTTGAAACTCGTAAGATACGCCTGACAATCTAAGTTCTTCATGACCAAGTTCAAGAAGTCAGTCTCAATTTTCTCAACTTCATGTTGAGGACATAAATTTTCTTTGATTAACGCAACAAACTGATCCCAAGTCATGCTATACAACCGGATCTTCCCTGTAGCTTGGATTAGGGACCTCCACCAAGCTAAAGCTTCTCCTTTAAAAGATTGTGAAACAAACTTCACAATGTCCTGCTCTGCACAACCACTAATATCAACCACTGTATCCATCTCATCGAGCCATGTCATACAATCAATGGCTCCTTTCTCTCCTGTGAAGTCTCTTGGCTTGCAGGAGACAAAATATTTGTAAGAGCAGGTCTTAACACATGGCTCTTGATTGAGCACAATCTTCTTAGATGGGATACTTTGCTGATTCGATGAGTGACGAGCATCATCCTTCTTTGACTCGTGTGTTTTCGAAGGGGGCTTACTATGAGCGACAGATAGAGTCTTAGAGCGTGTACCACTTGATTCCTTGAACTGCCTGTCAAGTGCCCTAGTAACAGCATTATCTATCAATGCCTGAAGATCTGCACCAGCTACATTAATTCTGGTGGTGTCATTATTCTCCCTCGGGTGACTGTTAACCTCCTCTGATTCAGCCATGTAGCTTGATTGCTACAAAAAAATTGACAATATTTTATTCAGAGGTTATTATGGAATCATCATTTTAGATGATTTATTAACCATGGTAATATAAACCATATTGGTTAGTTTGTTAATCAAGCTTTTATTTTAAACTTTTTATTATAATTAATCCCTAGTTATAAAACATTAAGGGTATTATTAATGGCACATAAGGCCTAGTCACAAGGACAGTTTTAAAATTATAAGCCATGATCTTAGAAGATCGAGGCATTTAGGTTTGAACATAGTTCATCACCTTTTCTGACAGGGAGTCATAGACTACAACTGTCTTTTGTCTCATTGGACAATAAATATGGCCCGTAGGCACTTCATCACTAATGGATGTTTCAAATATGATCATCTTAATTGATGATTTGAACCCATGACTTATAGATCATTAGGTTGAATAAGGAATCTGGAAGAATCCAATATAAGGATGACATGTGTGATTATACCGAATCACATCTGCCAGGAGTGCTAACATGTTTTCAGATGTTAACAACGATTTGAATCTTTTTAAATAGGTTTTACCATCATGGCCAGGTCTATAATGACATTTAGGCTAGGTTATACCTTTTAAGATTCTTTTTAATATTCAATGGCAGATCAATTACAAAAAGGAATGATATTTTGATTTATTGCTTATATTATATTCATACATATGATGACAAGTGAAATTTAAATAAAACATTCCAATAACTTTAAGAGAAGTACATAATTACCCTAAACGGGACTTGAAAGAAATAACATTGTCCATGTAGGGATTAAAACAAGAAATACTAGTCCTCGCAGGGACCTATTACATAAATAAAAATGTCCACGCAGGGACTTGATTGAAATTAAAAAAATTACAAAACAAACAAATAAGGATTTTCAATAATCCCTCTTCTTCTTCCCCTTTATCAAGTCTGCCAAACCCTTAAGTAGTCCCCGGTGACTTCTACGCTCCTCCTGAACCTCTCGTTCGACCTGGTTCAACCTCTGAAGAATCTCCTGCTGCTGCGGTGGTTGGATCAGTGGTGGCAGTGGCGGCTGCTGCTGCGGAGGTTGAGGAGGTGGTGGGTATTGATACCCATATGCTTGGTACCCAGACTGGTACCAAGCTGCGTAAGGCCCTTTTGGATGGAGTGCATTGTAGCTGGCCGCCTCGAGGTACGGGTCGACGACACGGGTATTGTAGTAATTGTAGCCAGGATAAGCTGGCTGCTCAAAAAGGGTTATACATGGCTGCACCGGCGTGTGAAGGAATTGGGTTATTATAACCCATGTGTGGTGGTGGTGGTGGTACGACTGGCGCAGAGTCGACTTCTGAAACTGGGTTTGAAGGCCCACCCATTTGCGAGTCTTCATACAGTGGCAGGTAGTGGCTGCCACTGGAGTGTTGAGGGTTGCAGAAATGGAAATCCCCTCCTCGCATGGACATCCGTGCACCTGTTCTTCTTCGCCTTGGTGGTTCCGGAGGCAGCTGCTGCTCTAGCGGTGGCGGTGGTGGTGGCGTAACTGCCTGGAAACGCGAATCCTCAGAGGGATCTTACTGCTGCTGAGGTGGGTTGAAAGGGGGAGTGTACTCCCAATGGTATGTGGCCCATCTTTCAACAAAACTGTCTGGGCCCCTGTATGGCGAACCATGAAAAGATGATCCGTCGGAAATCTCGATGGGATGCGTGGGCATCCCAGTTGGTGGCTCGGCAGGTTCTGGATATGGATCCTCGTCCATATCCATATCTTGGGCTCCCGGAAAGTGGTCTTTGTGTCCCAATGGGTTATGGCCCTTTGGTTCTTCACTCACGTTCGCCGGGTTGAACCGGCTCTGAAAGTATGGGGTCGGGTCTTGAAAAGCCCGGTGCGAGCTTGACCGCTACAGCTTGACCGAACACGCGACCTCCGGGTTGTCTGCTGCATTGCCTATTATCACCAGACCACTCTTGATATTATGACATATCAGAATTTCTAAATGTTTTAAATAGTTTGACGAGCATGTAGGTTGTTTAGAACAGAATAAGTACAACGGAAAACAAGGAGAATCGGGAATCGAACCTGAGACCTCTGCGAATATTAGAACGAAACAAAACACGCTAAACCACTTACTACATTGAATTTTGATGTTGATATTACTTCTGTATTATTTTTAAACGAATTACAAAGTGACCATCTTCTTCATATAACTCCCAACCCGAAAACCCTAGCACTTAAACCATCACATACTCTCAACGCAGACAAGTTATGGCTAATTAGATAAGGGGGTTTTGATCCCCATACAGAGACGAGCGGAATGATATGTTAGAGCCTTATCGGTTGTTGGTTTTTGGGTGGTTTGACTAATTTCGGCGACTTCAAACTCCGTCGAGCGTATATGCACGAGCTTCAGAGTTTTTCAAGTGAATTTGTCACACCCCGATATTTCCACGCATTACCGGTGGGGAGTATCGTGACGTAGTTGATATCATCATGGTCAATAATCACAGTTCAATGTACAACGGAAGTCTAAAGTAATACTATTACAAACCGATTCGAAAGTACAATAAAATATTATACAACGGGTTGTAAGATGGATCCACAGGCGGATCAAAGCAAAAGAAGTATTGTTCAACAGACTTAAAGTGATAAAAGCTTGCAAGACTCTTTATTTAATCACTCAGGAGTTCCAGCCCATTACGCTTAGTACCTGCACTTAACCTTTTGAAAATACGTCAGTTTACACTGGTAAATACAACTAACTGACTCTTTTGAAAAGTGTTTATAAAAATTGATTTAAATGCACAAGGCATAAATATTCTTTATTAACTTGGGACAATTATTTAAAAATAATATTGTATACAGTTTTACATGTTTGTCGTCCATTTAGGACCCGGTTAGAAGAGCCGGTTAAGATTAATAGACACACCACTTGGTATAATACCCACAAGAAGTTTCCTTACGAGTGGGGTACCTTTTTACATACGCAACTGTCAGGTGTATGCCTACACTCCGTGCTTAAGTCGTGGCCATTTCAAATGAATGAGCCGAGGATATCCAGGACACGGTCATTAACCCCCCAAAGGCATTGCATCAAACAAGACAGATTAAAATGGGTTATGCATCTTTTTAATCATATTCCAATTGTACGACTTCATACCCGACCAAGCGGTATTATTATAATACCGTATCCCAAGCCCGTATAATGGAAAATAAGTTAAAAGTACTTACCTGAGCAAAAATATAATTTTAATCTCAACCGTATAACAATCAGCAAACACAGGTAGCTTTTACTAGGCTCCTAATCTAGAACGAAGGTTTTAATAACCTATTAGATTCCTAACGGGTCTTATTTAAGTCTTAACTTAGACCGATTAGTTTTAATGAAAGGTTTACGGTTCAAAACGCAAGATTAAGCGAACTCCGGATTAGAATGTGATTTAGACCCGACAAGTATGAAGACCTGTATAATATGGGTAAACTAAACACATTCTGGATTTTTGAAGTAAAAATGATAAGGTTTGACCTTTTTCGATTAATTTATGCAGACTAGTTACATAAACCGTACCGAACGCGAATATGCATAACGGGTAACAAAATGAGTCATGAACAGGTTCTACAAGTTAATATGCTTAAAATATGTTATGATATCAGTAGGATACCTTCCATTATGACCAAAACGAATTTAAAAACAATTTATGCCCCGTAGGGGTTTTTTGGTCATTTTAAAGCTTATAAAAGAGGTTAAATAGTAATCTGAGGTTCTGGTCTAAAATAATCAGTAAAAATATTTATTTTAGTAAGTTATATCAGTAAGATATCATATATATGTGAAATTTATCATTTATGACCAAACTATGCATCGTAGGGGCATTTTAGTCATTTCACATATGTTATAAAGGTCAAATTTGGAAATATGAGTTCAAAAATTTTACTTACTGTTCAAGTATAAAAATTTATTCATAACATCAGTAGGTAACAAGCTTTAGGTGCCAAATATGGTTTTAAACCATACTATGCGCCTAAATCGCATAAAAGTCGGTATTTGACGATATTCGGGTTGATTAAGGAAATCTGATATTTTGATAAGCCTTTACTGTTTAAAATAACTTATTTAATAGATAAAATCAGTAGAAAAAGGTTTGATATGTAAGGATGTGTAAAACTCATTTTATTAGCAAAAATGGCATAACCGTCAATTACCGAGTCTATGCAAGAACCCTATGTTATGATCAGTTTAAAATTTAATAAAAATTTCCAAAAATCTCTGAATATTATATTACATCAGTGGGTAAAAGGTTTGGTGTCAAAATTTGGGTTTAATTAGGATTTATGTCAAAATTGCCATTTAATTAATAAAAAGGCTTTCCTTTACGATATTGGCATAACTCTCATTTTAGACCATAAACTGATGTCAAACTTTTAGGACATACTTAAATATCAGTAATAAAGGTTTTTGTCCTCTCACATTTTCAAAAATCTCGTTTTGATATAAAAAGGGCATTATGGTCAACATTTAAGCAATTAACGGAAACATGCAAATGAATCGGATTATTAAGGAACCATGTAGCATTACCTCAGAGGGTTTTACTAACACATAATATGGTCCTAAAGGAACCCTAAGGCATTTCTAGAACAAGCTAAATCGGGTCAGAACTGAAAGTCAAAGCAAAAGTCTACTTTTGTGACTTTCGGTTGCGAACCGAGCCTAAACTCGGAATTGTCGGGTTGAACAAGCCTAAAGATGTTCTTATTTTATTCACCAAGTTATTTTAATGTTAAAGCATGTTCCATAACCTCTGCATTATTAGTTATGAATTTATTTGAAAAAAATTGCTTCTGTTGACTTTTTATTAATAAGTTTGACCCGACAATTGACCAAGTTAGAGTGATAATCAGTAGGTGCCCTTTTAAGGGTATATTACCTATATAATTACCAACACATAGCCACTTTCAATTCGAATAATGGCTGGACCATTAGTGATTAATCACTAAGTCAAAGCTTAATTACGATGGCTTTGACTTTTGGTCTTTAAACTAATAAAACTTGAACTAGAGAAGCTAAGAATGCTTACAAGGACTCTTAGCACGAGATTAGAACAGAAGAAAGCTCTCTTGAACTCCAGGAAGCTCCTTAGAAAGAGTTTTGAAGTGAAAACCAAAGTGTGCGATTGAACAAGTGAAAACAAGGTTCTTATATAGGAACTTTGATGCATCAAGATCAAACCACATGTCCCTACATTGATCCCAGATGTTACCAGGTGTCCCTAGTGCATGAAAAACTGTTGGCTCAGACCCTGGTATCGAATTTAGGCATGCAAAGGCGGTGGAACAGGCTGAACATGCAGCTGTGCATTTTTTGGTTGCTGGTGCTTCTCTCGCGGGCCGCGTAAGATTCTTAAAGAGTCTACGCGGGCCGCGAGGACCTCCTGATCTGGTAAAAAGTTTTGCAACTTTGCAATTTCAGTCCCTGATCCATTTTAACTTTATTTAACTTCCATTTATTGCACTTAGGACCCCCATAGTTAACTATTAAGGGCCTTGGGTCATATTTTAACTCCGTTAAGCTCCCGGTTAGTTGTAAGATCACCCGAAAAGTCTTGTTTTCATCGAAACTCCACAAAATTAATATCCAATATTCTTGAGAGCAAAATATACAATTATTACAATGTTTTTGGGATCGTTAAAAGTTCACTCAGAGGTAACTTTTAACATGTTGACACTTTTAACCCCGATGCTTCGTAAAGTTTTAAATTTAAGCGCAAACGGCTTTTAATGTCCGATAATTTTATTCATTAAGAATACGAACATCTTATGAGGTCATTCAGAGGCACGAGTTTGGCATGATGACACGTTTGATCCTTTTACTTACATATCTACATTGTTTGGCAATTGTAGTCCCTCCAGGTCAATCCATTACACGTTTAAAGTCCATGACACGTATCTTTATTATATTGGTCATGATTTTGCGAGGTGTTACAGAATTATACGGTGGTAACATCACAAAGGTTCATTTAGAGGTTGTTTAAATACGATATTGAGGTATTACCAACTTAGGGCATGTTTAGCTAAGCTTTTCCACCCCAACTTATAACTTATTGACTTTTACAAAAAGCTAATAAGGAAATTTAGTGTTTGGCAAACCCAAAAGGAGTTTTCAAAATGACTTTTTATATAGGAGAAAAAGTTACTTTTGAGAAGTTAAGATGTTGTGACTTTTTGAGGAGCTTATAACTTTTCAAACACTTTTAGTCATTTAACATCAATAAGCTAAGCCAAACACTTTTTAAAAAAAACAAGTTATTGACTTATTGGTTTTCCCCAACCCATAAGCTAATCCAAACACGTTCTTAAAAACTTCTTTTCAAAAACTCATAAGTCAATACTTTCACAAAAAGTCCTTTTTAACTTTAATAAGTTTAGCCAAATATGCCCTTAAATCATGATTTGATTTGATTATATAAAATTTCCAATTTAGAGATTATGGTGTTAGAGAAACCTTGATTTGGCAAGATACTAAATGTGTACCCGGTTCCTTTTGACGTCCAGATACAAGATTACTAAAATCATAACAAGATCGGCTTATTCAAATGAAGATCCACGAGATTTGAAGATATCCCGTTTTGTTCGCTGTTATCCATTACGCGTAATTAGAATTCAAAAATAGTTCCAACTTGGTTTAAATAAAAAGGGTATTGCGGATACATCGTCAACACCGTTGTGGTCCAATGGTGGGTGATGTTGTTTTGCTTTGTTTCTAATCGTGCGGAGACCCCGGGTTCAAGTCCCATGGTCATTCATCGTTTTGTTTTCCATATTTAAAACTTTTAACTTATTGTAGTTTTAACCCTTGGAGTTTATAACTTACTAGCTAACTTAGGTGGTGTTTGTTTTTTCAGATGTAAAAGGTCTGCTGTCTGCGGACCGCATCTGCAAACGTCTGCACGAGAAGAGGTGGACCAAATGTCTGCAGAGTGTAATAAAAAGAGTGTCTGATTATCTCACATCTTTTTAAAACCCAGAATATCTGCAAACTATCTTCCTTGACAAAACCCTAATTCCTACAACCACCTCTCCACCCAACCCACCACCATATCTCCACCACCCACCACCGTATCTCCACCACAGCCTGTCACACCCCAACCGATGGCGGAAACATCGGGGCGTGGCACTGAGCGAAACAAATTGTCCAACAGAATCCACAACAACTATTAATGACAATATATTTAACATTAATGTCCCATACCATTAACATACAAACCAAAAACAGTCATCACAGATATAAGTCTCAAAAACAAAACACTGTTCCGACAACTCAGATTTTATTGTGGGTTTCTAGACTTCGTACTCATTTCAGCAAGCATAGCATCCTATCAATACATAAAATGTAAAGGTGAGTACACAAGTTTGAGTAGCATATAGTATAGAAAAACGTTTACGCGTAACCATCATGTAACACGTAACGAGTGATGCAAGTAACTATCAAAACTATGTTCACACTTAACCACGAGACTACGTTGTAGAGTATGCGCGACACACGTTCATCGAACATCTGAACTAAAGTAAAGTGATCCCTAGAAACCCCCGTCCACCACAGGTGTTGAGTCCAAACTATAGTACTATCGTTGCTAGAGGCGGTACCGTGTAACACTGTCTAAGCATAGTAACAAGCATTCATAGATCACATATTACATGCGGGATCGGTTAGCGTTAAAAGTGTTTACGTTGTGTGTTGTTGTGTTTTGTTAGAGAACGTATGTAACACCCAAAAGTGAGTTAAAAGAAAATGGGTTCGAGTATACTCACAGTTCGTGTTTAGCTAGTAAACATAGACTTGGATTGAAGGAGCGCGTTGGAGTTAGCCTGAGCATAGAACAGTAGCGTAAGCATTGAATAGCGTGTAAACAGTGTCGAATGATGAACCGAATGAATGGGGATAACCCATCCGAACGGATGGTCATCCAGACGGAGATGACCATTTGAACGGTTGTCCATTTGAATGAGTGTGTTTGTTTGTAAATCATTTGAAAATTTGAATTTTTCGTTGTAGTATTTAAACAAAATGTAAAGTATAGATACCAAGTCATCCGGACGGATGGCCATTCGATCGGATGGCTATTCGGATGAGTGTGTGCGTTTTGGAATTTTGTTAAGTTTTGGAAATAATTAGGGACAGGTCACCTGGTCGAATGGTCATTCGATCGGATGGTGATCCGATCGGATGGCCACTCGAGTGGGCGATCTGTTGTTTTGAAAATTCTTGTAAAATTTTCTAACTAAAGGTTTTGAGTTTAACGGAGACGGCATGATGACATGTCAAACAACGGAAATACACCATGGTCCAGCTCGTTCGATCGGATGGGAATCACCCCATTCGATCGTACTCATTGTTCTTTTGGTGAAGTTTCATGTTCACCCGTAAATCGGTCATCTCTCCGGTGAAAACCCATCTTCAAGCCGGTTCTCCACTAATGAATGAGTAGAGAGCCTGAATGAGTCTAGATTCCTATCGGTTTTGTGTAGAATGTTGAAGAAAGGTAGAAAACAGTTGAAAAATGTTGAGATCTTGTTGAGATTCATGTTAAAAAGTGTGGAAATCCTATAGATCTTAACCAATCTTGATGAGATGGCATCACACAACCGATTGCATAAGCAACCGAGATGATGTCACCTTCAAGGGGTCCAAATCAGGTGATTTCAAGGTGAAAACTAGTGATTCTGATGGAGAAGATGATGTAGAGGTGTGTAGTGGTGATGATTGTACAAGATTCGAAGAGAAATACTTACGAAATAGCCTTGAATCAAGAGAAAAGGGTGATTGAGAGCGTCTAGAGTGCAGGTGGTCGAATGGAGCTGTCATGTAACACCCCGTGTTTTCATAAGTGAAAGTCAAAGTCAAGGTTAAAGTCAACGACCGATTTCGCGCGACTTGACTCGTAGAAATGTTTTTATTTTATTTATATTATGTGGAGTAAGTGTCGTACATTATAATAATCGAATCATGTTAACCGTATTTCAATCGATCTACGACTGTGAATGATAGGAAGTAACAATGCGATAAAGTTAATCGACTAATAATCAAGCTATAATAATCGAATCGACATCAAATCGTAACTCGAGCTATGTACGTTTACTTATTGTATATACGTGTGTGTGTGCCTTACGTGTTACCTGTGCATGTTTATTTATGTTTTGTTGTGGTAATCAAGCGAACTTAATCGAACTCGAAGTCTAACTCGAATGTAAACGAACACGAACCCGAATTCCGAATCGAACCATGTTATATACGAAGTAGTTGGGACTAAAAGTAATTTGACTAGGAAACCCTATCGAATCGCTCGCAATCGAAACCGAAGCGTCATCGCACCCGAACGCACCATTCAGTCGACATCCGGACGTATGGTCCATCCGCACGGATTGCCAATCCGCACGGATTGCCAGTCCGCACGGATGACCCATCCGGGTGACCTGCAATCCGCACGGATCACCCTTTCCCCTTTTAGCATCCTATAAATACCCAGGTCACTCTCCCAACTTTCCACTTTTGGCAAGTGATGTCCGACCAGCACACTCTCTTCACCTTTTCTTCGATTTCTCTCAATCCAGGTAAGATCTCGCCCTAAATCTTGTACATTCTTGATCTATACACACATCTACACCTTTCTATCTTTCAAATCTCAACTTTTAACCATGAAATCATCAAGATTTGAGGTATTCTAGGGTGACGTCATCATGAAGTTCTCATGAACTTCAAGTGTGACCTCATCCCACCAAGAATAACTCGGATCTGAACGATTTCAACAAGATTTCACAACAACTTCACCTAAATCTAAACTTTTCTAAGTATAAAAAAGTTGAAAGAAATAAACTCAAGTTTTTCTCCTTCTTTTACCCTCAAAAACGGTACGAATCGGATCAGTTCTAGTCTTCCACTCAATATTAGTGATGCACTAGTCCTAGATCTAGATTCTACCCGCAAGACACCCAATTTCGGGTTAAACCGGAATGACCATTCTAAACCGCCGACAGGCCGAGTTCGGGTGATTCCTGGCCGGCTTAGTCATTCGGATAAGAATGCGATTCCAAATGGTTGCCACGAAGTCAGAACGTCTCGATAGAACGACAAAGGCGACCAAGGGTAGCCGGACGGAACAACCAGGACGAGGAAGTTGTCCGCACGAGTAAGCTGTCCGCACGGACAAGCTGTCCGCACGGACAAGCTGTCCGCATGGACAGACAATCCGGACGGGTTGTCACCCGGACGAGCTACACTTGGGACCCACATTCAAAACAAGGTTTGAGTATCGACGAATGAACAATCCGGACGGACGACCTCTGAATGGATTACTCTTCGGATCATGAGATATTAAGACCTTAAACAATTTCAAACAATGTTCAACCGCACGGGCAAGTTGTCCGCACGGACAGACTATCCGGACGGATTGTCTTTGTCCGCACGAACAAACTATCCGGACGGATTACCACTGTCCGCACGGATTACCATCCGGACGGATTCCACCAATTTCATCAAGTGACTCAGCCTCAGAGACGTGTCCGCACGGATTACCATCCAGACGGATCGTTGTCCGCGCGACCGGCTTGAAAGGTAGAGATACTTAAATGTTTTCTAAATGCTACAACGAAAACTTCAAAGCACAAGCCATCATACACAAACACATCCTTAGGAAGAAACAATCCACTCGAATAGTAATCCACACGGACTACATGTCCGCACGGATAAACAATCCGCACGAGTGACTAATCCGCACGGATAGTTTACTCGCACAGATAGCTCACTCGCACAGATTACTAATCCGCACGATCAGCTATCCTGCCCGCTCTCACATTGTACTGTTTTGCGCGCCACTTATCGTTACGTTATCAAATCTATTCAGGCTAACCGTACTCGCTGAAAAGCGCTCCCTTCAATCCATAATCGCTGTGAGTATACTCGAACCCTTTTTGCTTTTTGCACTTTTGGGTGTTACATATGTTACGAATATTCAAACTACAACTATCACACTACTCAAGCTATTTTAACGCTAAACCATTAATGCATGTTGTACGTGGCTTATGAATGCTTGTTTGTTATGTTTACACATGGAATGCTGTCTACCTGCCTTAGCAACGATAGTACTATAGTTTGGACTCAGCACCCGTTCACTCGGGGGTTGTTAAGGATCTTTTACTTGCATGGATTACGGTGGTAATCATGTATTGCGAACTGCCTCGGGCAGTCAACCCGTAGTCATTGGTATCGATGGATCTATGTCGATAACTAATGTGCTTCATTTCACTATGTGTACGTGCTGGTTATGCGTAAACGAATTCGAACTCTATATGCTATTATCAAACTTGTATGCTCACCTTTACATTTTATGTATTGACTTTATTTTAACGTATGTGATAGGTGCTTAGGTTGCTTGTATGCTCTTTGTGCTGTGATGAAATCGAAGCTAGGAACTGGAGTCCTAGAAACCAACGAATAAATTAGTTATGTTTAAATCTGAGTTGTCGGAACAGAATATTTGTCTTGATGCTTGTCTGTAATAATTATTTAACTATTTGAGATACGGTATGGGACATATTATTTAAATTAAATGGTAATGATAGTTGTTATGGAAACTTCTGGACAATCTGTTTCGCTCAGTGCCATGCCCCGATGATTCGGCCATCGGTTGGGGTGTGACAGATTGGTATCAGAGCCATAACTATAGGGAATTAGGCAAGACTTGACATAGTCCGGGTCAAAGTCTTAGAGACCTAGACTATAGTTAGGAACCAACAGACCAACTCGCGCGTATGCATAAACTCGCCACTATCACTCGGTCTTTTCTATCATTGCACTCGAAATTTTAATTATGAGCAAGCACGGAGGCCGAGAATAGGTGTGAAAACCGCAAACTCTCGGCTAAAGTCGCTTGATCAACTTGCATTTTAACTACGAACAAGGACAATTATGCCAAATCAGGAGTGAAATCTACATTTTGATGAATAATCTCCTCCATTTTAGGAACGAAGTTGTTAAGCCAGGGGTGAAACCCTAACCTTGATAACTTGTTCCGCGCATTTTACAAAACTCCCACCAAGGTCTCAACAGACGATCTGTAGACGCCGTAAAACTAACGGGATTAACGCCAAACGCCCAAGAATCGAGGCCAAGGCACGATCCTGAAGGTTGAAGGTGCATAACAGATCCCCTGTGAATAATTGAACCACCTTGGTTAGTCGAAGTCTACTAGCCGCAGGCAATCTATTCTCGATTTTATGTGTTTCAAGCTTTGAGCCAAGACTATTAACTCTGACGATTCGTCGATTTTATGTGAATTACGTGTTTTATGCTTAGTTGTTAGCATTTTGAGATACTACTGGTTTCGATCTAATGCCTTTTGCTTTCGCTACCCACACAACACACTACACATCACCAACAAATCGCTCGCATTATACTACATTCGAACACTCGCGAACTTTGAATGCTAGGTTTCTGTTTTCAGAATGCCTCTAGTGACTAAGGCGTATGTGTTTCTTGCTATTGTGCTTACGTGTTTAGGAAATTTTGTGACTATGTGCCCTATCTGCTTATGTGATTTGTGTAATTCTGCGATTGTGTGACTATATGCGTTTACATGGTACGTGTTACTGAGCTTTAGTAGTAGTAGACGTGTAAGGTGAGATTCGAATACATGTGTTGAGTTCCGTGGCGATGTCTACTGCAGAAAATGTCATCTGGATCTCGTCATCCGCTCTCTCGTCAAGAAAAGAGGGACAGACGCCTTGCTTCTATTATCGCGAAGAGTGTAGCTAAATCCGTGAGTGATGTTTATGAGAATGCTAGCAAATCATCCGAGGAGTCTAGAATCGAAGCTCCCAAAGCTAACTCAAGGCCTTTCAGTTTTAAACAATTCAAGTCGTGTGGGCCAAAAGAATTCACTGGCGAAGGAGGTCCTACTGCACTATTTCACTGGTTTGACTCTATCGAGGTTACTCTACGACAGAGTGGTTGCCTTAATGACCTTCGAACTCTGAACGCTACCGGCGTCTTTCAGTCCCGTGCTCTAGACTGGTGGACGGCCGAGAGGAACAAGCGAGGGAATGATGCCGCTTACGGTTTATCGTGGGACGAGCTCAAGGAAGTCATGCTGGAGGAATTCTGCCCACCTCACGAACGTCAAAAGCTTGAAGATGAATTTTGGCACATACATCAGAAGGATGGAGACAATGCTGGTCTCACTGCTCGTTTCAAACAGCTCAGCATTATCTGTCCCGACCAGGTCAAGACTCCCGAGATGACCATCAAGAAGTATATCCGAGCCTTGCCCGACTGCGTTGCTGATTTCATGCAAGCGGCTAAAACTACGACGATCGAGGAAACCTACCTGTTGGCCGCTGAAATCAATGACAAAAGGGTTAAGGCTGGGGTATGGGATAAGACCTCCAAGCATCTGCATCAAGCTATCGCTACTGCACCAACTGTTGAACCCACCTCATCCAGCAACAAGAGAAAGAACAACTCCACCAACAAGAACTGTGCGATTACTGCTGCACCGATCCAAGTTGTACCTGCCCAACAGCGTCAAGTAGCGGCGCCTGTGGCCAATGCACCGCCTGCGAAGCGTGCATATACTGGGCCGCACCCACTCTCGACTACTATTCAATGTCGCTTCTGTGCTCATTGCAATGTCTACGGCCACTTTACCGCCAACTGCCGTATTCGTCAAGCTCCTGCCAATCAAGCCCTACTCACTGCCCCACAGGGTCCACAAGCTCCTCCGGCACCCGCAGTCAAAGCCAGAGCCTGCTTCACGTGTGGCGACCCGAATCATTTCGCCAACATGTGCCCGAACAGGGTAGTGAAACAAGAACCGCAACAGCAGCAACCACAGCAGAAACAACAGCAGCAGCAACAACAGGCCGCACGCGCCAGAACTTTCAATCTCAACGTGCGTCAAGCCCAGGCCGACAACGTGGTCAATGGTACGTTCCTTGTGAATGGTATTTATGCTTCATGTTTGTTTGATACTGGAGCCGATAATTGGTTTGAAGTCGCTACCGGAAGAACCGTCGCTGTTAATTCTGTTATCCGTGATTGTACTCTCGAGCTCAACAATCACATCTTTCCGATTGACCTTATTCCGATGCAACTCGGAAGCTTCGACGTCATAGTAGGCATGGACTTTCTTCGAGAAAACCATGCCGAAGTTGTGTGCTTCGATAAGATGATTCGTTTTTCGCTCGCAAACGGTGATTCATTGCGCGTTTATGGTAATACGACTTCGAAGGGTCTCAAACTTATGTCATGCCTCCAAGCTAGCAAGTATCTCTGCAAGGAATACAGGGCTTTCTTGGCTAACGTTGTAGCAGCGGAGAAGGAAAAGAAAGAGAAGAAGGAAGTGAAAGACGTACCTGTGGTTCGAGAATTTCCTAATGTTTTTCCAGAGGATCTTCCCGGACTACCGCCAAGTCGTGATATCGACTTTCGTATTGACCTCGTTCCAGGAGCTAATCCGATCGCCAAAGCTACTTATCGACTCGCGTCATCCGAGATGCGCGAACTCTCAACCCAACTCCAGGAATTACTTGAAAAAGGCTTCATTCGCCCGAGCACCTCTCCCTGGGGCGCGCCGGTCCTTTTCGTCAAAAAGAAGGATGGGACGTTCCGGATGTGCATCGACTACCGGGAATTGAATAAGTTGACTATCAAGAACCGCTATCCTCTACCTCGAATCGACGATTTGTTTGATCAGCTACAAGGCGCTACATGTTTTTAGAAGATCGATCTACGCTCAGGTTACCACCAACTACGCATTCAAGAGGAGGATATACCCAAAACCGCGTTTCGAACTCGATACGGCCACTACGAATTCGTTGTCATGCCTTTTGGCCTAACCAACGCACCAGCGGTTTTCATGGATCTGATGAATCGCGTGTGTAAACCATATCTCGACCGTTTCGTCATCGTGTTCATCGACGATGTCTTGATCTATTCCAAGTCGAGAGCCGAACACGCGCAACATCTACGTTTGGTTCTCGAGTTACTCCAGGGGAACCAACTCTACGCCAAATTCTCCAAGTGCGAATTTTGGTTGGGGGAGGTTTAGTTTCTGGGTCACATTGTAAATAGTCAGGGTATTCACGTCGATCCTGCGAAGATTGAAGCTGTTAAGAGCTGGGTTACGCCTAAGAACCCGTCTGAAGTCCGCTCCTTTCTCGGGCTAGCGGGCTATTATCGACGATTTATCGAAGGATTTTCGAAGATTGCTGTACTACTTACCTCTCTCACACATAAGGACCAGCCTTTTGTTTGGGGAACCAAACAAGAGTCTGCCTTTCGAACCCTCAAACACATGCTTTGCAATGCTCCTGTTCTAACACTACCCGACGGAAACAATGATTTCATTGTCTACTGTGATGCTTCCAACCTTGGTCTTGGTTGTGTCCTCATGCAACGAGACAAGGTCATAGCTTACGCATCTCGACAGCTCAAAATCCACGAGAAGAACTATACAACACATGACCTCGAGCTAGGCGCGGTTGTTTTTGCATTAAAGATTTAGCGACACTACCTGTATGGTACAAAGTGTACGATCTTCACCGATCATAGGAGCCTACAACACATCTTTAATCAGAGGGAACTAAATATGCGTCAACGCCGATGGGTAGAACTTCTCAACGATTACGACTGTGAGATTCGGTATCACCCAGGCAAAGCAAATGTTGTTGCCGACGCACTTAGCAGACGAAGCTATCTGCTTATCACTCGTAATGTTCAAGCCCAGCACAACCTCGAAACTTTCATCCGTGACGCCCAGCATGCGTGTTTCAACGAACGCACTTTGAAGAAGGAATGAATCTACCACGATGGAGCCCAGCTTATGAGCAAATCGAACGGGATATTCCACTTTTTAGACCGAATTTGGATTCCCAAGCGAACCGATTTGCGACAGATTATCATGGACGAAGCCCATAAATCCCGCTATTCTATTCATCCCGGAGCTGACAAGATGTACCAGGATCTTTGCTATAGGTACTGGTGGCCGGGTATGAAAAGGGATATCGTCCTCTACGTCGGAAAATGCCTAACCTGTGCTAGAATCAAGGCTGAACATCAAAGACCCTCTGGCTGGCTTGAACAACCACCAATTCCTATGTGGAAATGGGAGAGCATAGCCATGGATTTCGTAACCAAGCTTCCAACCACGTCATCAGGTCATGACAGCATTTGGGTTGTAGTTGACCGTTTGACTAAATCAGCTCATTTTCTGGCAATACGAGAAGACTACAAGGTGGAACGATTAGCCCGAATCTACACCGACGAGATCATTTGTAATCATGGGACGCCTCGTGACATCATCTCTGATCGTGATGCTCGGTTTACTTCACGATTGTGGGAAACGTTTCAAACGACACTCGGTACAACGCTTAATCTAAGTACTGCGTTCCACGCACAAACCGACGGTCAGACTGAAAGAACGATCCGTACTCTTGAAGACATGCTTCGTGCGTGTGTACTAGACTTTGGCGGTAATTGGGATAAACACCTGCCATTGGTCGAATTCTCGTATAACAACAGCTACCAGGCTAGCATCCAGATGGCACCTTTCGAGGCGTTATATGGAAGAAGATGTCGATCGCCTATTGTGTGGCACGAGATCGGTCACTCACAACTAACCGGTCCGGAGCTGCTACAAGAAACGACAGACAAAATTTTCCAAATTCGAGACAACCTAGCGAAAGCTCGGGATCGACAGAAAGTTTACGCCGATAAAAAGCGCAAGCCCCGTGAATTTGGCGTTGGTGACTACGTACTCCTAAAGGTATCACCTTGGAAGGGTGTAGTCCGATTCGGCAAGAAGGGAAAACTCGCGCATCGATATGTTGGACCTTTTAAGATTCTAGAAAGGATCGGAAAAGTCGCCTACAGACTCGAATTACCGGAGGAACTTAACAATGTCCACCCGACTTTCCACGTGTCAAACCTCCGAAAGTGCATCGCCGACCACGATTTACATGTCTCTCTAGACGATCTACAAGTGAACGAAACATTACACTTCGTGGAAAAACCTGTCGAAATCATGGATCGCCAAACCAAGCAGCTCAGGCGCTCACGCATTCCTATTGTGAAGGTCCGATGGGAAGGCAAACGCGGCGCGGAGTTCACTTGGGAACTCGAAAGCGACATGAAGACAAAGTATCCACAATTGTTTAATTATGGAGTAATATCTAGTTAAGAAAGGCAAGGTGGCATAATTGTAAATAAGGAATGATTCCTTATTCCCTTGGCCTATAAATAGGAGCCTTAGGGTTTCATTTAGGGACTTTTTCTCATTTGGCATTTAGGAGCTTTGGGGATCTAGAGCTAGAGAGAGAAAGTTCTAGAGGGAGGAAGTGCTCCACGTGATTCAGGTTCTTGTACGATTTCAGATCTGATCAATAGAATCACGTTAAAATTGTACGTCTAGTGTGTTCGATCCACGCACGATCACGGATTCCGCACATCGAACAATCGTTACGCAATCGTACGGTGTCAAAACCGATCCTGCAATGGTCACGTTCGTGTACGGATTCCGCACGTTACACGAGTCAAAATCGGTCTAAACGAAAACTTCTCACACGATTCACGGCTTAGTTACGGCTTTCAGCTTAATTTCGGGACGAAATTCCCTAAACAAGGGGAGGCTGTAACACCCCGTGTTTTCATAAGTGAAAGTCAAAGTCAAGGTCAAAGTCAACGACCGATTTCGCGCGACTTGACTCGTAGAAATGTTTTTATTTTATTTATATTATGTGGAGTAAGTGTCGTACATTATAATAATCAAATCATGTTAACCGTATTTCAATCGATCTACGACTGTGAATGATAGGAAGTAACAATGCGATAAAGTTAATCGACTAATAATCAAGCTATACTAATCGAATCGACATCAAATCGTAACTCAAGCTATGTACTTTTACTTATTGTATATACGTGTGTGTGTGCCTTACGTGTTACCTGTGCATGTTTATTTATGTTTTGTTGTGGTAATCAAGCGAACTCAATCAAACTCGAAGTCTAACTCGAATGTAAATGAACCCGAACCCGAATTCCGAATCGAACCATGTTATATACGAAGTAGTTGGGACTAAAAGTAATTTGACTAGGAAACCCTATCGAATCGCTCGCAATCGAAACCGAAGCGTCATCGCACCCGAACGCACCATTCAGTCGACATCCGGACGTATGGTCCATCCGCACGGATTGCCAATCCGCACGGATTGCCAGTCCGCACGGATGACCAGTCCGCACGGATGACCCATCCGGGTGACCTGCAATCCGCACGGATCACCCTTTCCCCTTTTAGCATCCTATAAATACCCAGGTCACTCTCCCAACTTTCCACTTTTGGCAAGTGATGTCCGACCAGCACACTCTCTTCACCTTTTCTTCGATTTCTCTCAATCCAGGTAAGATCTCGCCCTAAATCTTGTACATTCTTGATCTATACACACATCTACACCTTTCTATCTTTCAAATCTCAACTTTTAACCATGAAATCATCAAGATTTGAGGTATTCTAGGGTGACGTCATCATGAAGTTCTCATGAACTTCAAGTGTGACCTCATCCCACCAAGAATAACTCGGATCTGAACGATTTCCACAAGATTTCACAACAACTTCACCTAAATCTAAACTTTTCTAAGTATAAAAGAGTTGAAAGAAATAAACTCAAGTTTTTCTCCTTCTTTTACCCTCAAAAACGGTACGAATCGGATCAGTTCTAGTCTTCCACTCAATATTAGTGATGCACTAGTCCTAGATCTAGATTCTACCCGCAAGACACCCGATTTTGGGTTAAACCGGAATGACCGTTCTAAACCGCCGACAGGCCGAGTTAGGGTGCTTCCTGGCCGGCTTAGTCATTCGGGTAAGAACGCGATTCTAAATGGTTGCCACGAAGTCAGAACATCTCGATAGAATGACAAAGGCGACCAAGGGTAGCCGGACGGAATAACCAGGACGAGGAAGTTGTCCGCACGAGTAAGTTGTCCGCACGGACAGACAATCCGGACGGGTTGTCACCCGGACGAGCTACACTTGGGACCCACATTCAAAACAAGGTTTGAGTATCGACGAATGAACAATCCGGACGGACGACCTCTGAATGGATTACTCTTCGGATCATGAGATATTAAGACCGTAAACAATTTCAAACAATGTTCATCCGCACGGGCAAGTTGTCCGCACGGATTACCACTGTCCGCATGGATTACCATCCTGACGGATTCCACCAATTTCATCAAGTGACTCAGCCTCAGAGACGTGTCCGCACGGATTACCATCCGGACGGATCGTTGTCCGCGCGACCGGTTTGAAAGGTAGAGATACTTAAATGTTTTCTAAATGCTACAACGAAAACTTCAAAGCACAAGCCATCATACACAAACACATCCTTAGGAAGAAACAATCCACTCGAATAGTAATCCACACGGACTACTTGTCCGCACGGATAAACAATCCGCACGAGTGACTAATCCGCACGGATAGTTTACTCGCACGGATAGTTTACTCGCACGGATAGCTCACTCGTACGGATTACTAATCCGAACGATCAGCTATCCTGCTCGCTCTCACCTTGTACTGTTTTGCGCGCCACTTATCGTTATGTTATCAAATCTATTCAGGCTAACCGTACTCGCTGAAAAGCGCTCCCTTCAATCCATAATCGCTGTGAGTATACTCGAACCCTTTTTGCTTTTAGCACTTTTGGGTGTTACATACGTTACGAGTATTCAAACTACAACTATCACACTACTCAAGCTATTTTAACGCTAAACCATTAATGCATGTTATACGTGGCTTATGAATGCTTGTTTGTTATGTTTACACATGGAATGCTGTCTACCTGCCTTAGCAACGATAGTACTATAGTTTGGACTCAGCACCCGTTCACTCGGGGGTTGTTAAGGATCTTTTACTTGCATGGATTACAATGGTAATCATGTATTGCGAACTGCCTCGGACAGTCAACCCGCAGTCATTGGTATCGATGGATCTATGTCGATAACTAACGTGCTTCATTTCACTATGTGTACGTGCTGGTTATGCGTAAACGAATTCGAACTCTATATGCTATTATCAAACTTGTATGCTCACCTTTACATTTTATGTATTGACTTTATTTTAACGTATGTGACAGGTGCTTAGGTTGCTTGTATGCTCTTTGTGCTGTGATGAAATCGAAGCTAGGAACTGGAGTCCTAGAAACCAACGAATAAATTAGTTATGTTTAAATCTGAGTTGTCGGAACAGAATATTTGTCTTGATGCTTGTCTGTAATAATTGTTTAACTATTTGAGATACGGTATGGGACGTATTATTTAAATTAAATGGTAATGATAGTTGTTATGGAAACTTCTGGACAATCTGTTTCGCTCAGTGCCATGCCCCGATGATTCCGCCATCGGTTGGGGTGTGACATGTCACATCAGTGAACAGTGGTGTATGGGCGGGTATTTATAGTGTGAGAGGAGGGTTAAGGAGGTGGAGTGAAGTGTCGGATGGCCAGTCGGTCGGACGGCCATCCAGTCCGTGTGTTAAGCGTTGCGTTTCGTTTAAGCGTGTTACGAGGATGCATTGAGCGTGTAAGCGTTGCGTTTATCACCGCATAACAAATAAACAGATAATCACACATATAACACACAATCACATAATACAAAAGTAAATATGCGTTGCGTTGGCGTTGAGATTGCATTGCGATAGCGTTTAGTATAAACAAGCGATAATGCGTTAAATAGTAAGTGTTATAAACTGCGTTTGTTGTGATAACTGCGTTTTGATTAAGCATTGTGAACAACATTTAAAATGCGTTTGAAAACATAGTTTAAAATAGTTAACCCGTATCGATAATCGAAATCTTGAGAGTACAAGTAATTAAGAAAGTAATGACAGATACAAGCAATGACCCGAAAGGTCGGGTTGTTACTGCCTCCCATACTTTAGGGAATTTCGTCCCAAAATTAAGGCGCTGGCGTAACGAAGGAATGTGGATATTTAGCTTTCATATCACTTTCGAGTTCCAACTGAATTCGGCGCCGCGTTTGCCTTCCCAGCGAATCTTCACTATAGGAATGTGATGTGCATAAAATGCAACATATAAATTACATCAATTGTGGCATAAAACTAACCTTTTTTTAGTACTAATGTTGGAAAAAGTGTGTTTTTGTCTTCCTTTTGTATTTTCAGGATTAAATGAGCTCAAATGAACAAAAGAAGCAAAAAGGTAGCTAAATCTAACATAGATACAAGAAAAGGGACAAACGTGGCAAGCCCGGCCTCACCAACAGCATCTTACCAAGCAAAACGAGAGAACAGAAGGTTGAACATGCCCCGTGCTCAATGAGCACGGGGGCGTGCCCAAGTGTCAGCAGAAAAGACAAAGCTGTAGAAGCTTCTATCACCCACCACGGGTGTGTGCCCAGCAGACACGGGGCCGTGGTCAACTCTAAGATTCGCAGAATCTGGGGAAATCTTGATAGTACAAATACGCTTCTGCACACGGGGGCGTGCCCAGGGGACACGGGGGCGTGGTCAACTAATGCAGACAAACTGCAATTAATGAAAAAGAGAAGGAAGGTGGACACGGGGCCGTGCCCGAGCCTCTGTTCAGCCTATAAATAGGGGTGCTTGGCTCATTTGCAAACCAACCCTTGGCACACCACCTCTCTCACACTTCACCCACACTCCACCCACACTCCACCACCATCATCCATCATCCATCATAGAATGTGTGAGTCGTCTCGGGATCCAAGATTGATCGTAAGAGTTCTTGACAATCAAAGGCCATGTTTGCCTAAGTCTCTTACATCACTTGGTGAAGACAAGTGTCTAGTGTAATAATTTTTATTTTTAATCTTTTCGCACTTTTTATTTGGTTATGTATTAATGACTTTAATAACTAGTTTCTTATGTTGAAGGTGATTCTTCCTTATCGTTTGTCTGTGGTGTCTTGGCATTATTTTACTGTCTATATAAAATAAAAGATTTTCACCATTCATATCTCCACGGTCTATATGGAGATAGGTTGGCTACCTGGTCGGGGGTTAAGGGAACGGTTTGGGAAGAGTCTTGCGTTGTTCAGTGTATAGATCCTGCAAGGACCTGGGTCAAATTTAGTAGGACCTCCTTCAATACCCACCGGTATTGGATGGCGGGGTCCAAACTCTTTGATCCCCTCATATGTTAGCTAATATTAATACTTTAACCCGGCTACTTAGGACTGTATCCCTGCTGACTCAGACTACTTAGCCGAGGGTAACGTCACCTTCAAAAGAGGGGCCTACCATAATATGCATTAATAACTTAATTAATTATCTTTCAATAATCCGACCCTTTAGGATTGTATCCTTGCTGACTCAAACTACTGGGTTGAAGGTAACGTCACCTTCAAAAGAGGGGCCTACGACAATAACTAAGATAATCTCTTAAAAAGTGCAAAAGTGCGGAAATAATCAAAGGTTACACTAAACACGAGTCGGAGCCAAGTGATTCATCTTTTCTATCTGTTTTTACTTTTATTTTATTTTTCAGCATTTTAGTTAGTTTTATTTTTCTTATTTAAAAACACTTTTCTAACTTTTTGATTTGATTAGACGTTGAGGATAAACCGGTATTAAAAGCTCTTGTGTCCTTGGACGACCTCGGTATCTTGCCAACACTATACTATGCTCACGATGGGTGCACTTGCCCATATGTGTGTTTGGTGTTAGTAAAATACCGTGTTTTATAAATTTAAAACTTGGCTAACGTGTAAAAAGGGCTTAAAATATACTTAAATATATATCACACCACACGTGCATCAAGTTTTTGGCGCCGCTGCCTAGGACACAAGGATTTTAAGAAAGCTTAAAATCCACGGCCTAATCAGTTTTCAAAACCTTTTTAAAACGCGCGCACATTTTTCTGCATTTTAGTTTAGTTTTGCATTTACAGTAACCTGAACACGGGCCGTGCTCTTTGAACACGGGGTCGTGCTGCACATTTTTCATAAAACACCTAGATACAGAGCCTGAATACGGGGTCGTACACATTGAACACACCCCAGTGCGCAACGAAATCAGTAACTTTAATTCAAACGCCCAGATACAGATCCTGAAGACGGGGCCGTGTCCACTGAACACGGGGCCGTGTCCAGCCTATGTTTCCGTTTTTATTTTTGTTTTCTGGTCTCGAAACTTTGTTGTGGTCTGCTGAATGATTCTTATGGATCAATACTCAGGAGGTTACAACTACACCTATGAGGAGGATGATTATAGGGAAAACTATTGCACTAATTGTGGTAACCCGCACTCGGTACAATATTGTGACTTATTTCAACCATCCACTTCATACACCTACTATGAGGAACCCAGGTACGAGCCATCAACTTCATACACATCCTATGAAGACCAAAGGTATGAACCTTCTCCCTCATACTCATATTTTGATGAACCAAGGTATGAGCCTTCATACTCATACTTTGAGCAACCAAGATATGAGCCACCACTTTCGTATGCTTATTATGAGGAACCATGGCGTGAACTACCCACCTAATATGAGTATTATGAAGAACAAAATTACGACCCTTATCCATCATATACTTACAATGAAGAACAATGGTGCGAACCATCTACTTCCTATGAGTATTATGAGGAACAAAGGATCGAACATCCGGATTCAAGCTTTGAAAATCCCGATCCTTACTCTATCGCAGACGTGACCGATAGGATATTAGAACACCTTAAAACAATCGAGCGCTACATAAAAGAATCCCGCGCAAGGGAAGAGGAGTCCCGCGCAAGAGAAGAATTAAATAAAGAAGAGATAGTTGAAAGTGTAAAAATGGAAGAACAAATAAGTGAAAAAAACGACACACGAGTTAAACAACGAAAAAGGTGAGTCCGTCAACGTTAAAATTCAAGAAGAGTCTAATTTTGAAGAAATTAATCTCTTGTCACTTTCTTTTGAAAATCATTGTTTAGTACCTACTCATGCTAAGTTTTTAAAAGAATTAAACACTAACACTAAAATTGACGAAACGATAAGCATTAAGTTAACTAATGATCAAACCTCGCTAATAAAAGAAGACCCATTTGAAATCAACATTACACCGGTTCCATGTTTTTTTCAAAATTCATTTATTAGTAACGTCACAATTGATAATGATCTTTGTATTAACATAATGCCAAACTACATTTTCGAAAAATTAAATATTGGTGATTTTTCTCCACTTCAAATACCCATTTTTCTATCCAATCGGAAAGTAATAAAATCAATCGGTGTAGTTGAGGATGTCTTGGTTCAAACAAATCAAATGGTAATCCCAACCGACTTTGTCATCCTTGATGATGCTCCTCTAGTGTTGGGACGACCCTTTGTAAAAACCCACGAAGCTTTGAAAAACCGGAAGCGCAACAATCTATCTATTCAATTAGGGGCATTTAAAAAGAGTGTCGATCTTGAGCGTTCAATAAAATATCCATTCGGCAATGACGACCCCCTAATTGAAGATGAGCCAAAACCACCCGATAAGGAGGGTCTAGCTAAGGACCCTTATAAACGTGGCGCACCACGGAGGCATTCCGCAGAACTATCCTTAGTTTTAGATTAGTTTAACTTTTATGTTTTCTAGTTTAGTTTTAATTTTTAGGAATAAAGCACACTCGAAATGGTGGAGGTTACTAAGGTAAACTTGAACCCACACCCCATGCACAAAAACAGAGCCTCCAGACAATTTTTCTTCATTACAGCAAGTTCAGCACGGGGTCGTGCTCACCCCAACACGCCCCGTGCCCGAGGTTCTGCAGAAAATGCCCAGTTCAGGTAACTGGACACGGGGCCGTGCTCACTGAACATGCCCCCGTGCCCAGCCTTCTGTTTAAATTTGATACTGACAGTCTGACTACGGGGCCGTGCTCAGCCAACACACCCCGTGTTCAGCTACCCAGTAACATAAAATCTTGTTTTTAACCCACTTTTACACATTTTAATCAACCGAAAAACTTATTTTTGGGACACATTGAGGACAATGTGTAATTTAAGTGTGGGGAGGGGGGGGGGGATGCTAAAACCTTGAATCTTGCAAGTCCTAAAAACAAGCCTTACACAAAACTCTATTGGAACCGCTAATCACCCCAATTTTTTTTTCAAAAATTTTCATTTTTTTTTACTTGTCTTGGTTTAATTTGGGAATAGCATGTTCTAAAATGGTTATATTTTTACAAATTTACAACCGATTGCGTCGTGATAAAAAGAACCAACATAAGAAAATTATGAAACGGCATGACAAATCTAGTTAAAATTTGATTATATATACTTGATCATATTAAAAACCAATTCCCACAAAAAGTGAGTTTTGAGCCTTTATTGAGCATAAAAATACACATCTTTAAATTAAATGCTCATTTTTTTTGTTTCTTGTGTGAATAGTCGCTTGGTTTCTTACAACTCTAGAACTTGCCACGATGATACATTCCCGGTCCTTACCAACTTAACCCCGAGTAAGTAAATGATGGTGGCATTAGGACTAACCCTTTTTATTTCTACACCATTATTTTTCTTTTTTTTACCACCTACCAAAAATCCCCCTAGTTAACCCCTTTGAGCCTAAACCTTTTCATTTCTTAACCCAAAACAAACACCCTTTTACCCACCAAAACCCTTTTTTATTTTTAACTCTTTGTTTTAGTAACAAGCTCGGTTTTTCTTATGACTTCCTTATCAAAAAAAAAAAAAAAAATGATGATGATGATGAAGCAAAAAAAAAAAAGAAAGAAATAAACAAACAAGTTTATCAAAAATAACTTTGTTTGAAGAAGTGCTTCATTAAAATAAAAAGTTACAAAAAAAAGTCTTACGAAAACCGACGCTTTTTACGCCTTTCGCCCTTTTTCTAACCACTAATCCAACCACCTACCTTTAACTCAAGCCTAACCCTTCCCCCCAAAAGTCCTCTTGATATTTACAAAGGTATATAGTTAAAAAGGAGGAGGATTGATTGCTTGGCAAACTTATGGTAGGAGTAAGTTCCATGCCGCTCTCGAGTGATTCACTAAAATACATCTTCGGCCGAGTGTTGAGTGATCCCCCGTGAGGTATGTGAACTTGTATATAAATGGAATTTTAAAAAGGCATGTTATGCCCTAATAAGTAATTTATCTTATGAAATGTGTTAAATAAATCATGACGAATAGGATTGTAAATAAATAAAAATAAAACTTAATAAAGAATCATGGAAATCCCGACACTCTATGACAAGCCCAAAAACCTTGTCTTCTACCCATTCCATTTGGGAGTGTAAAGCCACATTATAAAGAGTTTTGCTTGAGGACAAGCAAAGATTCAAGTGTGGGGGTATTTGATGTGCACAAAATGCAACATATAAATTACATCAATTGTGGCATAAAACTAACCCTTTTTTAGTACTAATGTTGGAAAAAGTGTGTTTTTGTCTTCCTTTTGTATTTTCAGGATTAAATGAGCTCAAATGAACAAAAGAAGCAAAAAGGCAGCTAAATCTAACGTAAATACAAGAAAAGGGACAAACGTGGCATGCCCGGCCTCCCCGACAGCATCTTCCCAAGCAAAACAAGATAACAGAAGGCTGAACACGCCCCGTGCTCAATGAGCATGGGGGCGTGCCCAAGTGTCAGCAGAAAAGACAAAGCTATAGAAGCTTCTATCACCCACCACGGGGGCGTACCCAGCAGACACGGGGCCGTGGTCAACTCTAAGATTCGTAGAATCTGGGGAAATCTTGATAGTACAGATACGCTTCTGCACACGGGGGCGTGCCCAGCGGACACAGGGGCGTGGTCAACTAATGCAGACAAAATGCAATTAATGAAGAAAGAGAAGGAAGGTGGACACGGGGCCGTGCCCGAGCCTCTGTTCAGCCTATAAATATGGGTGCTTGGCTCATTTGCAAACCATCCCTTGGCACACCACCTCTCTCACACTTCACCCACACTCCACCACCACCACAACACCATCATCCACCACCATCATCCATCATAGAGTGTGTGAGTCATCTCAGGATCCAAGATTGATCATAAGAGTTCTTGACAATCAAAGGCCATGTTTGCCTAATTCTCTTACATCACTTGGTGAAGACAAGTGCCTAGTGTAATACTTTTTATTTTTAATCTTTTCGCACTTTTTATGTTGAAGGTGATTCTTCCTTATCGTTTGTCCGTGGTGTCTTGGCATTATTTTACTGTCTATATAAAATAAAAGATTTTCACCATTCATATCTCCACGGTCTATATGGAGATATGTTGGCTACCTGGTCGGGGGTTAAGGGAACGGTTTGGTAAGAGTCTTGCCTTGTTTAGTGTATAGATCCTGCAAGGACCTGGGTCAAATTTAGTAGGACCTCCTTCAATACCCACCGGTATTGGATGGCGGGGGTCCTAACTCTTTGATCCCCTCATATTTTAGCTACTATTAATACTTTAACCCGGCTACTTAGGACTGTATCCCTGCTGACTCAGACTACTTAGCCGAGGGTAACGTCACCTTCAAAAGAGGGGCCTACCACAATATGCATTAATAACTTAATTAATTATCTTTCAATAATCCGACCCTTTAGGTTTGTATCCTTGCTGACTCAAACTACTGGGTTGAGGGTAACGTCACCTTCAAAAGAGGGGCCTACTACAATAACTAAGATAATCTCTTAAAAAGTGCAAAAGTGCGGAAATAATCAAAGGTTACACTAAACACGAGTCGGAGCCAAGTGATTCATCTTGTCTATCTGTTTTTACTTTTATTTTATTTTTCAGCATTTTAGTTAGTTTTATTTTTCTTATTTAAAAACACCTTTCTAACTTTTTGATTTGATTAGACGTTGAGAATAAACCGGTATTAAAAGCTCTTGTGTCCTTGGACGACCTCGGTATCTTGCCAACACTATACTACGCTCACGATGGGTGCACTTGCCCATATGTGTGTTTGGTGTTAGTAAAATATCGTGTTTTATAAATTTAAAACTTGGCTAACGTGTAAAAAGAGCTTAAAATATACTTAAATATATATCACACCACACACGCATCAGAATGCGAGAGCGTCGAAGTTTCTTGGTTTCTCGGTCCATGATTTCTATTGGCTTTTCCACGAAGTGTAGAGTTTCGTTAAATTGCAAATCCTCAAGGGGGACATGCAGGTTTTCTTTGGCTAGACACTTTTTGAGGTTCGAGACGTGGAAAGTCGGATGTATGTTGTTGAGTTCCTCCAGTAATTCGAGTCCGTAGGCCACTTTACAAATTCTTTCCAGAATCTTAAAGGGTCCCACGTATCGTGGCACTAGCTTTCCTTTCTTGCCGAATCAGATCACCCCGTTCCAAGGTGAAACCTTTATGAGTACGTGATCACCAACTTCGAACTCAAGGGGCTTGCAGCGTTTATCAGCGTAACTCTTTTGACGAATCCGAGCTTTCAGTAGGTTGTCTCGTATTTGGAGGATCTTGTCAGTCATTTCTTGTCACAACTCAGGACCGGTAATTTGCGCGTCTCCGATCTCGTGCCATACAATAGGCGATCGACATTTTCTTCCATATAATGCTTCAAAGGGTGCCATTTGAATACTAGCTTGATAACTGTTGTTGTACGAGAATTCGACTAAAGATAAATGCGAGTCCTAGTTACCACCGAAATCTATAACGCAGGAACGAAGCATGTCTTTAAGGGTGTGAATCGTGCGCTCAGTCTGACCGTCGGTCTAGGGATGGAATACGGTACTGAGATTAAGGGTAGTACCAAGGGCAGATTGGAATGTCTCCCAGAGACGCGAAGTAAAGCGACCATTGTGGTCAGAGATGATGTCATGAGGTGTCCCTTGTCGACAAATGACTTCGCCAGTATAGATTCGTGCTAACCATTCAACCTTATAGTCTTCTCGTATTGGTAAAAAGTGCGCGGATTTCGTAAGATGATCAACGATAACCCAAATGCTATCGTGACCTGATGGCGTGCGCGAAAGTTTCGTAATGAAGTCCATAGTTATACTCTCCCATTTCCACATCGGGATCTCGGGTTGTTCGAGTAAGCCAGAAGGTCGTTTATGTTCAGCCTTAGCTTTCGAACAAGTTAGGCATTTCAAAACACAGAGGCCGATATCCTTCTTCATTCCTGGGCACCAATACCTGGAGCGAAGGTCCTGGTACATTTTGCCGGCACCAGGATGAATGGAATATCGGGATTAGTGGGCTTCAATCATCAATATCTCTCGGAGATTATGACGATTGGGAATCCAAATTCGGTCCAGATAGTATCCTTTCTTCCTTCAGGGTATTCTCGAGAAAACAAGCGTGTTGAGCATCGCGAATAAGAGCTTCGAGGTCGTGTTGGGCTTGAATGTTACGAATATTGTGTAATTAGCTTCGTCGGCTAAGAGCATCGGCAACGACATTTGCTTTCCAAGTATCTTTTCTTCCTTCAGGGTATTCTCGAGAAAACAAGCGTGTCGAGCATCACGAATAAGAGCTTCGAGGTCGTGTTGGGCTTGAACGTTATGAATACTGTGTAAATAGCTTCGTCGGCTAAGAGTGTCGGCAACGACATTTGCTTTGCCTGGGTGGTATCATATCTCACAGTCGTAGTCGTTGAGAAGTTTGACCCATCTGCGTTGGCGCATATTCAGTTCTTTCTGGTTCAAGATGTGTTGTAGGCTCTAATGGTCGGTGAAGACCGTACACTTAGTACCATAAAGGCAGTGTCACTAAATCTTTAACGCAAAAACAACTGCACCGAGTTCGAGATCATGGGTTGTGTAGTTCTTCTCATGAACTTTGAGCTGGCGAGACACGTACGCGATAACCTTGTCTCGCTGCATGAGAACACAACCAAGACCTAGGTTAGAGGCATCGCAATAAACAACAAAGTCATCGTTTTCATCGGGTAGCGCGAGTACGGGAGCGTTGATGCGTGTGAAGTGTGTATATAAGTTTAAGTATATGTTAAGCCCTTTTTACACTTTTTTAGCCAAGTTTTAAATTTATAAAACACGATATTTACTAACACTAAACACACATATGGGCAAGTGCACCCATCGTGAGCGTAGTATAGTGTTGGTAAGATACCGAGGTCGTCCAAGGACACAAGAGCTTTTAGTACCGGTTTATCCTCAACGTCTAAGCAAATCAAAAAGTTAGAAAAAAGGTTTTTAAACTAGAAAAATAAAAACTAACTAAAATGCTGAAAATAAAATAAAAGTAAAAACAGATAGACAAGATGAATCACTTGGCTCCGACTCGTGTATAGTGTAACCTTTGATTATTTCCACAGTTTTGCACTTTTTAAGAGATTATCTTAGTTATTGTAGTAGGCCCCTCTTTTGAAGGTGACGTTACCCTCAACCCAGTAGTTTGAGTCAGCAAGGATACAATCCTAAAGGGTCGGATTATTGAAAGATAATTAATTAAGTTATTAATGCATATTATGGTAGGCCTCTCTTTTGATGGTGACGTTACCCTCGGCTAAGTAGTCTGAGTCAGCAGGGATACAGTCCTAAGTAGTCGGGTTAAAGTATTAATAGTAGCTTACATATGAGGGGGTCAAAGGGTTTGGACCCCCGCCATCCAATACCGTTAAGTATTGAAGGAGGTCCTACTAAAATTGACCCAGGTCCTTGCAGGATCTATACACTAAACAAGGCAAGACTCTTACCAAACCGTTCCCTTAACTCCCGACCAGGTAGCCAACATACCTCCATATAGACCGTGGAGATATGAATGGTGAAAATCTTTTATTTTATATAGACAGTAAAATAATGCCAAGACACCACGGACAAACGATAAGGAAAAATCACCTTCAACATAAGAAACTAGTTATTAAAGTCATTAATACAAAACCAAGTAAAAAGTGCAAAAAGATTAAAAATAAAAAGTATTACACTAGACACTTTGTCTTCACCAAGTGATGTAAGAGACTTAGGCGAACATGGCCTTGATTGTCAAGAACTCTTACGATCAATCTTGTTTCCCGAGACGACTCACACACTCTATGATGGACAAAGGATGATGGTGGTGGATGATGGTCTTATGGTGGTGGTGGGTGGTGGGTGAAGTGTGAGAGAGATGGTGTGCCAAGGGATGATTTGCACTTGAGCAAAGCACTCCTATTTATAGGCTGAACAGAAGCTCGGGCACGGCCCTGTGTCCATCCTCTTCTCTGTCTTCATTAATTGCAGTTTGTCTGCATTAGTTGACCACGCCCCCGTGTCCGCTGGGCACGCCCCCGTGTGCAGAAGCATATCTGTACTATCAAGATTTGCCTGGATTCTGCGAATCTTATTGTTGACCACGGCCCCGTGTCCGCTGAGCACGGCCCCGTGGTGGGCGATAGAAGCTTCTACAGCTTTGTCTTTTCTGCTGGGACTTGGGCACGCCCCCATGTTCACTGAGCACGGGGCGTGTTCAGCCTTCTGTTTTCTTGTTTTGCTTGGGAAGATGTTGTCGTGGGGTCGGGCATGTCACGTTTGTTCCTTTTCTTGTATTTATGTTAGATTTAGCTGTCGTTTTGCTTCTTTTGTTAATTTGAGCTCATTTAATCCTGAAAATACAAAAGGAAGACAAAAGCAAACTTTTTCCAACATTAGTACTAAAAAAGGGTTAGTTTTATGCCACAATTGATGAAATTTATATGTTGCATTTTGCACACATCAAATACCCCCACACTTGAATCTTTGCTTGTCCTCAAGCAAAACTCTTTATAATGTGGCTTTACACTCCCAAATGGAATGGGTAGAAAAGAAGGTTTTTGGGCTTGTCATAGAGTGTCGGGATTTCCAAGATTCTTTATTAAGTTTTATTTTTTTATTTATTTACAATCCTATTCATCGTGATTTATTTAAAACTTTTCATAAGATAAATTACTTATTAGGGCATAACATGCCTCTTTAAAATTCCATTTATATACAAGTTCACATACCTCACGGAGATCACTCAACACTCGGCCGAAAATGTATTTTAGTGAATCACTCGAGAGCGGCATGGACCTTACTCCTACCATAGGCTTGCCAAGCAATCAATCATCCTCCTTTTTAACTAAATACCTTTGTAAATATCAAGAGGACTTTTGGGGTGAAGGGTTAGGCTTGGGTTAAAGGTAGGTGGTTGGGTTAGTGGTTAGTGAAAGGGCGAAAAGCGTAACAAGCGTCGGTTTTCGTAAGACTTTTGATTTTTGCAACTTTTATTTTGATGAAGCTTTTATTCAAACAAAGTTATTTTTGATAAACTTGTTTGTTTATTTCTCTTTTGCTTCATCATCAACAATTTTTTTTTTTTTTTTTTGAAAAGTCATACGAAAAACCGAGCTTGTTACTAAAACAAAAGGTTAAAAATAAAAAAAAGGGTTTTGGTGGGTGAAAGGGTGTTTGGTTTGGGTTATGAAATGAAAAGGTTTAGGCTCAAAGGGGCTAACTTGGGGGATTTTGGGTAGGTGGTAAAAAAAAATAATGGTGTAGAAATAAAAAGGGTTAGTCCTAATGCCTCCATCATTTACTTACTCGGGTTTAAGTTGGTAAGGACTGGGAATGTATCGTCGTGGCAAGTTCTAGAGTCGTAAGAACCAAGCGGCTATTCACACAAGAAACGAAAAATGAGCATTTAGTTTAAAGATATATATTTGTATGCTCAATAAAGGCTCAAAACTCCCTTTTTGTGGGAATGGATTCTTATGTGATCAAGTATATATAATCAAATTTTAACTAAGCTTGTCATGTCGTTTCATAATTTTCTTATGTTGGTTCTTTTTATCACGACGCTATCGGTTGTAAATTTATAAAAATATAACCTTTTTACAATTTGAAATTCCCAAGTTAAACCTAGACAAGTAAAAAATGAAAATTTGTAGGATCGTTTTCAGACCTGAACGAGTCGACCAGAAGAGCTTTACTTTGAACGAAAGGCAGAAACAGACATTCTGAGGTCAATTCAGCACAATATACACTTTAACTGTTGATATTATTGATTACATGACGTTTTATAGTGAGACGACACTTCGGCAGCACTTCGTTGCTCTGACCGAAAACTGTTACAAATGAAATCAAGACACACCTATATATAGGATTGTAATTTCGTTTGAATGTTTCGTTTGAAAGTGGTAATGTCACTTTCAAGCGGAATTACCCTATTCAAACCATAAACCTTCTATATTCTCGAACAATGTGCCCTGAACTAACAACTCTAAGTACAAGACTCGATACAAGATGAAGTCGACAGACGCATGCACCAACAGACTCCCCCTCGAATGTTGACGAGTCTTAAGTGTCGAGTCTTCGGTTGTCAAACCTTCAGTCTTTATCAGTCTGCACACTTTCTTCAAAATTCTCCATTGTAAGCATCGTCAAACAATCTTTTTATCTTTCTCATAATCTTCAGGATCTGAATCTGACTCTACTATCTTCAGACTCCCTCTTGATGTCATCAGACTCCCCCTTTTCGCTAAGTTGGGATCGCAGTCTGGAATTCATTGATCAGAACCAAATCCTGGCTCCTGCATAAATTTCTACCCTAAAACAAGTTTCCCAAATTTAAAATTTTGATAAACTTATATCATTTTTCAGATGATTTTCAGAAAGATTTATCATATTAAAGCTTCTAATGATAACTTGTAAATCAAATATTTTCAAACATCTCAAACAAATTCTCTCCCATGCCATTTGTTCATCATGTTTAGCACTCGGAATTTTGAAAATCAGTTTTCCAACATCAGTTGTCAAAAATCTTTTTGCCTTTTTCAAAATTTTATGCTAAAACACACTAAAAATCTTTTTTAATTTTTTAATAAAATGAAATGCAGTAATGAAATATTTACAGACAATATATTTTGTGAGCTTGTGTAAGAGGATCATATCAGTTTTTGAGACAAATCACCAACACCGTTAAGCTTTAAACATTTTAAGTTTTAAATGATTCACTTAGATTGTCAGTATACTGATCCACTTAAATTCTCACACAAAGTTCAACTGTTTCGAGATATGAGATTAATGTTTTAAGCACTTAAACTTAAACGAGTGTCCCACCTCAGAATATACTCCCGTATCCAGATCCCAATATTCAGTCTTACAGGTGAGTATACCACAGATGATATCTGTAAGGGGTTATATTGCGAAGGCCGTGAGAGCTCAGGTCAGAACTTTCGTTCAGCAGAGAGATGACAGCTTCAACTTTTGGTGGGTCCCCTTTAGAGGATCTTTTTTACAACAGCACATGATTTACATAATTTTTCAATGTTTCATCATTTTTTATGCTGAGGGTAGGCTATATTTCAAGCAAGCGTAAAGTATTCTCCAGGGACTAGGCCATTGCTTCCGCATTATCAGAAGTCCCGGGATAATACCCCAGATATCACTAAGTATAAAGACCTAGTATCTCAGAAAGAGGGACCTTTCAAACAAGATTTCGGGGGTTACCCATATATCCGAGAGATGTTCCCCACGATATAAGCAAGTTTGAATTTATGTTTATATCTCGTTACAATCTACTAAATGTGCAAAAACCTACTGACACATCATCAGTAAGACCGTTTATCACCTTTTAACTTTCCATTTCTTTAGCATGTTGTGATAGTCCACTGATGTACTATCATTTCCTCTTCTTTGACACACAACTCATTTTTGATTTTATCATGTTTTTGGCTTTTTCAAATTTTCAAATGTTTTTGTGTTTCCTGAAATACTTACTCCCCCTAAAATTCAAACATATTTAAAAGAAATTTGAAAACAAACTGTACAAGTAAAATGACAACATGATATCGAATCACTTCAAATCGCCATCCACTTGGCATAAACACTCAGAACTCCCCCTTACAACAAACTATTTTCCCATTGTGATTTCAAAACACTTAAGTTTGTTTTAATCAAATGGTTTTTCCGGAAAATTAGTTTTGTTGATTTTATAAAAACCACACGTAGGTTAGGGGATTCATCATCTTGTTCTCTTAACCACTTGTAAGAAAGATAAATCAAGTACAAGTTAATGTCCCTGATTAATCTTAAACAATAAGTACCACCTGTAAGAATGGTCCAATCAAGTTCAACCTAATGACCTTGATTTTAACACTTGTATCACAAACTCTTTTCAACCACATGGCTTACCAACCAATACCACATGTAGGTTGAATTCTCAAGATGCCGATACCTACTCCTCACTTACCAACCTGGGAGATCTGGCAAGTCACACTTATACAAAAACAAATTTCATAAACCATAAATGATGCTGATTCATGCTCCGCGATTACCTACTTGGGAGCTCCGGCAAGTCAGGATTTTTAGTTAGAGAGATTCTCCCAAGCCTGACAGACCTTGGGAGATTCCGAGTTATCAACACTCGGTTGCCTACCTGCCATTTTCTTCTCATAGAATTCTTTAACCCCCTTGACTTTCCCATCAATCATATTACCAAAAATGTTTTGCACTGTGGGGTTAAAAACTTTTTCAACATCAAATTCTTTCTTTTTAAGAAAAAAATGATTTGAAATTTCAACTTTACCAATTTTAGATTTCAAATTTTCAGCCCGCAATGGTGGAAAATTTTCGTCATCCAAAGGCGGAACTTTTTTCTCTTCTTTCTTAACAACTTTTGGCTCCTCTGATTTTGTGGAATCAGATTCATCACCAGAACTTTCACTTGAATTCTTAACAACCCATTTTTGGTTGTTAAGTTTTTCCTTTCTTTTGGAAACATTTTTCGAACATTCACCAACTTCAAAAGTTGAGTTTTCAAAAACTTTAAATCGGTTAGTTGGTGGTTCGATTTTCTCAACAATCTTTTCTTTCAGTTTATCCGAGACTCCCTGCTTTGTTTGAATTGTCTTTGGACAATTTCTGGCAATGTGACCAACCGTTTTACATTGAAAACAGGTTCTCGTCTCTATCTTCTTTTGTGCAAAGCTTTTCTTCATTTCTTCTTGCTTTTTGGCAAGGAATTCTTTGTTCGTCTCCTTCCAAAATGAACTCTTTTGTTCTTTCTCAGCACTTGTTCCTGAAACAAAAACAGTTTTTGAATTATAAGTTTTCTCATTTTTATAATTTTTCGGTGGAATAAAACCCAATCCATTCTTTTTGAAATTACCGTTATGGTTTGGCTTCTTTTGATAACCCGAACCAGAACTGTAACCTTTTTTCTTGTTTAAACGTTGTTGAACTCTTGAGGTGTAATGTCTAGGTTTTTCAAAAAGATTTACATCCTTTATTTCAGAAATATTAATTTCTGTTAGTTTGAAAACCTTTTTAATCATTTCTGGTTTAACACCTCTTACTGGAAAAATCTCATCAGAATATAATTTGTCAGAATCTTTCAAAGTATATGCTACTTTAATAGGTTCGTCATTCAAATTAGATTTTAATAACAAAAATTCTTTATTATAAACCCGTTTGTCCTTTTTGACTGTTGACTTTGACGGTTTGGACTCAGACTTTGACTCTGGTTTGGACTCCTCCGTTTCATCCTTATCTAACACCTGATCGACCACTTTCTTTATTAACTCGGACTCATGATCAGTGTCAGACGACGTGAACGTGACATTAATATTTTCTGGCAAGTTATCCGACGACTCAGACTCCCACTGTAAATTTGTTGCCTTTTCAACTCTTTCAGATTTTGGATTTCGAGGAGAATATCCATTTTCGATCGGGGGTGGACATTTGTTATAGACAACACTTGGTTTTTTACCAGAAATCTTCACTTCATCATCTTCTTTTGTTTCGGACTTCTTCTCTTCCGAAATCTTTTCTTCTTCAAATGTCTTCATTCCTTCCACAATTGGGTAAATCCTGTCAACAATAAAAGTAGAACATGAGTAATTTTTCAACAATTCATTTACTCTATTTGTTTCAATTTTCTGAGTTTCCAATTTCTTCTCAAGTTCAGCATATTTTTCTGTGTAATAAATGACATTGTCAAGCTGCCTCATGTATGCCCCTTTGAGTGTATTCATTGCTACAGCCTGTTCACCGTTCGACTCACGGTACTTATTCATCTCTCTGTTCAAAACATCGTAGGATTCTTTTAGCCTTTTGATGTTGTGTAGCAGTTCATTGTTTTGATTTATCAGAGATTCATAATTCATACACTTCTCTGGAACTTTTACTGCATCAACATCTGTTTTGATTTCAAATTCTGGAACTTCTTTGACTACTCTCACTTGAACTTCTTCAGCTCTTTTCTTTTTCTCTGCTTCAGCTTGTCTCTTTTCTTCTTCTTCTTCTTCTGCATATCTTTGCCATTTCTCTTCTTCAGCCTCCTTAATTTTTCTGTATTTTTCTGCCCAATATTCATCAGTATAATCATTAATAACACGAGCAACAAAACCTTTAGCCAGGAATTCTTTGTCTGGGCAATAATTGTCCCAACTGAAAACTTCTGACAATTTTTCATCTTCTTGATCTACCACACATGCTTTACTATCTTTTGGAATGTATTTATCCCAACTGAATCCTTTTCCATTATCTTGATTACCAAGGCATGCTCTCTTTGAATCTTCAATTTCTTTTCTTCCATGAGCTGTTTGTGCCTGTTGTTGTTGATGTGGCAGTTGAGCAACTTGATGATATATCGCTTTTCGATAGTAGTCATTGTTTCCAAAGGGATTTTGAGCTCCACTTGCTTCACGATTGGTGCACTCCCTTTTGAAATGCCCTTTTTCCCTGCAATGAAAACAAGTAACTTTAAACTTATCAAATCCTAAAGTTGAAACATTTGCATCGCGAAAATCATCTCTGCCTGTAATTTGTTTAAATTTTTCAGCTCGTCTCAACACACTAGCCATACACCATTTTATATCCATCAATTCCATCTCCTCAGCATTAATTTGATCGTAATCCTCTTTCGTGAGCATTGGATTCCCGATCCTTCCTGCAACTAAACCTCCATAGGATTCAAGCACAGTCACCAGCAAAGACATGTGGCTTTAGCAACTTCCTCGGTATAATTCTGATCATTTTCAAGGTTCAAAGCAATGTTGCATTGAAGAACTTTGCCACTTTTTGTTGTAGAAAACTGTGGATCAAATGTTGGAAATGAAGTGAATCCAGTTTTGCTGCTTGATCCCTGAGATGAACTTTCTGAAGAACTTTTTGCATTGTAAGCAGTTTCAACTTTTGGAGAAAAAATTGTCTTTTCACTAACACCACCTTTGAAATACAATCCGATGTTTGATGAACCCACCCAGTGTTAACTCGCTATACAATCCGATGTTTGATGAACCCACCCAGTGTTAACTTCTTCATTCTAGCAATCGTTCTTTGCTCCATCTCTTGAGCTTCAAGATGTTTGATGAACCCACCCAGTGTTAACTCGCTATATTCCTTTCTATTATTCCTCAACATCATCAGAAACGTTCCCCAAACATTATGTGGCAACGCATCAGCCAGCTTCTCAATCAACTCATCTTTATTTTTGTTGATGCCCAATCTTGTCATGTTTTTCACCAAGTTACAATATCTTTCAATAATCTGTTTGGTGCTTTCCGTTCTCAAACCACGGAATAGATCAAATTCTTTCTTCATAAGTGACATCTTGTTCCTGAGCATATCTTCACTACCAAGGGACTTTGCTTCTAATTCTTTCCAAATCGAATATGCAATTCCATTGTGTTGAAGTAAGATCAAGATATCTTCTTTAATCGCTTGTTGTAACAAACTAATCATCAATTTCTCATCTTTGTATTTCTTTTTCTCCGCATCACTTAATTCTCTAATTGGTATTTTCACCTGATTGTTCCCGACTGGTCTAACATATTGAACTTCCGTATGTTCCCATGCATCTAGGTGATAAGCTTCCACCCAATTACCAAAACGTTCAGACCATCTACTAAAATCATCAATATCCATAAGCTTCGGTGGTTTCTGCATAGTTCCCGTTTCATTTTCAAGCATCGTATTCTGAGCTACAGTCATCGGACTAGCAAAAGAGTTATAAAACTCGTTCTCCACGTTTTGATTTTTTCAAATTTCACAAAACTGTTCTGTTCAAACAAAATACTAGTTTCAAACTAAATTCCCTTTCAAATGGAATTACCAAAGTCAAACGAGATCCCTCTTCAAACTAAATAGCTTTCCTCAAACGAAATCACTAACTCAAACTGAATTTCACTTCAAACGAATTTCACTCAAACTAAATTCCCTTTCAAATGGAATTACCAAAGTCAAACGAGATCCCTCTTCAAACTAAATAGCTTTCCTCAAACGGAATCACTAACTCAAACTGAATTTCACTTCAAACGAAATAACCTGTTCAACCAATATACTTAATTTCGTTTGAGATTTCAAACGAAATTACAGTCTTGAAACAAAATTGATCAGTTCAAACGAAATCTCCAAACGAAATACTGTTCTCAAACGAAATCAATCAAGTTGTTCAAACGAGATACCTAATTCAAACGAAATTAACATGTAAACTCAAACGAAATCAGGTAACATGTCCAATCTCAAACGAAATTATCAGACATCTTCAAACGAAATCAGTCTCAACATGCACTCTCAAGCGAAATCAACAAGAACATCTCAAACGAAATCAGCATGATGTCATCCTTTCGGTCTGATTTTGGTCCAATTGGTCAAGTTTTAAGCCGATTTTAGTTCTGAAACTCTCAAGGATTTGTTAAAACACAATTACGCACACATTGTGAAAAGATTAGCCGATTTTAACCAAGAAAACTTGTTTGATTTTGAAAGAAGGTGTAGAAAAACAGAATTTGCAGCTGAATTGGTAAGAACTCTTCCTCCTGAGCTCTTATACCACTTGTAGGATCGTTTTCAGACCCGAACGAGTCGATCAGAAGAGCTTTACTCAGAACGCAAGGCAAAAACAGACATTCTGAGGTCAATTCAGCACAATATACACTTTAACTGTTGATATTATTGATTAGATGGCGTTTTACAGTGAGACGACACTTCGGCAGCACTTCGTTGCTCTGACCGGAAACTGTTACAAATGAAATCAAGACACACCTATATATAGGATTGTAATTTCGTTTGAATGTGTCATGTACCATTTCAAACAAAATTAACAAAGTTAATTTCGTTTGAAAGTGGTAATGTCACTTTCAAGCGGAATTACCCTATTCAAACCATAAACCTCCTATATTCTCGAACAATGTGCCCTGATCTAACAACTCTAAGTACAAGACGAAGTCGACAGACGCATGCACCAACAAAATTTTTGAAAAAATTTGGGGTGATTAGCGGTTCCACTAGAGTTTTGTGTAAGGCTTGTAGTTAGGACTTGCAAGATTCAAGGTTTTAGCATCCCCCCCCCCCACACTTAAATTACACATTGTCCTCAATGTGTCCCAAAAATAAGTTTTTAGGTTGATTGAATGTGTAAAAGGGTGTGAAAAAGCAAAAAATTGTGTTACTGGGCGTCTGGACACGGCGCCGTGGTGTCCGGGCACGGCCCCATGTTCAGTCGCCAGTAACAAAATTGAAAAAGAGAAATAGAAGCCTGGACACGGGGGCGTGTTGGGTGAACACGGCCCATGTCCAGTTTACCTGAACTGGGTATTTTCTGTAGACTGTGCAGCACGGGGCCGTGTTGGGCGGACACGGACCGTTCTGAACTTGCTGTAACGAAGAAAATTTTGTCGGATGGCCCTGTTTTCCTGCATGGGGTGCTGGTTCAAGTTTCCCTTGTTTCCTTTGCCATCCCGAGTGTGTTTTATTCCTGAAAATTAAAACTAAACTAGAAAACATAAAAATTAATCTAAACTAAACTAAGAATAGTTCCGCGGAATGCCTCCGTGGTGCGCCACGTTTATAAGGGTCCTTTGCTAGACCCAAAGCCTGGGCCGTAGCTAGGAATGGCCTTCATGTAGTTGATCGGGTCTTCGTCTTCTACTCTGTTTCCGACTCCAAATTTTACTTCCTCGTCCCTAACCCTCAATGTTAGTGTCCCATCATTCATATCTACCACTGCTTGGGCCGTAGCTAGGAATGGCCTCCCTAGGATGAGTGGTACTTCGGTATCTTCCTCCATATCTAGTATGACAAAGTCGGCTGGAAAGACAAATTCGCCGACCTTGACCAATAGATTTTCAGCGACACCTTGTGGATATTTGACGGATCTATCGACGAGTTGTATGCTTATTTTTGTATGACTTGTTTTTCCTAAGCCGAGTCGATTGAACATCGATGAGGGCATGAGGTTGATGCTTGCCCCGAGATCGGCTAGTGCATTACGAATGGGGGATTCCCCAATCGAGCAAGGAATTGTGAAGCTTCCAGGGCCAAGCTTCTTTTGTGGGAGTTTGTTGTGTAGTAAGGCGGAGCATTCTTCGCCTAAGTTAACTAATTGCAATGATTCAATTTTCCTTTTATGAGTGAGGAAGTCTCTCATAAATTTTGAATGTTTAGGCATTTGAGTTAGGACTTCGATAAATGGAATATTAACTTGCAATTGTTTTAGTAAATTTTCAAACTTTGCGAATTGCTAATCGGTCTTTTGATGAATTAACCGACCGGGGTATGGAACCGGAGGAGTCTTAGTAGGCTCTTGAACTGGTGGAGAACCCTTTTCTTGTTGGGGCGCGGGTGGAGTTGTGGATTGGCTAGATTGGCTTCCTTCAGTTAGTGGGAGTGGAGCCTCTTCGGGACCCACGGTACGGTTTCTCAATGTTATGAGATGTACTTGCGCCTTTGGGTTGGTCTCGGTATTACTTGGTAACGCGCCTTGTGGTCTCTCGGAGAAATTTTGAGCTATTTGATTTAATTGTTTTTCAATGTTTTGAATGCTAGCTTGTTGATTTCTAAAATTCGATTCCAATTGCTGAAATCGATCCGAGTTTTTCTTTTCGGTGTCGGAGATGAGGCGAGATACAGTATCTTCAAGCCTTTCTCGTCCACCTTGTTGTTGAGAAAAATTTTGTGGTTGTTGAAAGTTAGTTCGTTGGTTTTGTTGGTTACTACTATTGTCGGGATCTCTCCAACCAAGGTTAGGGTGGTTACGCCATCCTTGGTTGTAGGTACCCGTTGGAGGACCCGACGGCCTAGGTCTATTATCAATGTAGTTTACCGTTTCTGTTTGATCATCTAATTCTTTCATACAACTCCAATTTTCATGTGGCCCACCACATCCTTCACAAGCCATAACCGAGGCCCTTTTTTCCATTTCTAACTTTTTTATTTTTGAAGAAAGGGCCTCGATTTGGGCTTGTAAAGAAGTGCTTTCATCAACCTTATGGGTGCCCGGGGCAATAGATTTATTGCCTCGGGGAGTGTGCCATTGAAAATTGGTTTGAGCAATTTCCTCAATTTGATTATATATTTCATTTGGGCGACGATTACCTAAAAGTCCCCCGGAGCTAGAATCAAGTGTTTATCTTGTGTGTGGCAACAACCCATTGTAGAAAGTGGATACTTGTTGCCATACCGCAAGACCGTGATGAGGACACTTTCTTAGTAGCTCCTTGAACCTTTCCCAAGTTTCATACAAGGATTCCCCATCCTCTTGTGAATATGTATTAATTTCAGTCATTAGTTTAGCCGTTTTAGCAGGAGGGAAATACTTATATAGAAACTTTTGGGCTAGTTCATCCCAGGTGTTTACCGAGCCAACTGGGAGGGTGTTAAGCCAAGCCATTGCTCGGTCTTTTAGTGAAAATGGAAACATCCGAAGGCGGATGGCGTCGTTTGATGCTCCATTGATCCGAAAGGTATCACATATTCCTAAGAAATTAGTAATATGTAGATGGGGATCCTCGTCCGCAAGCCCATGGAAGGTTGCGGAGTTTTGAAGCATTTGTATCAAATGTGGCCGAAGTTCGAAGTTATTGGCTTTGACATTCGGTGCATTGATAGCGGCGCCAAGATTACCCACAGTGGGTCGTAGGTAATCCATAAGGGTACGTTGGTCCGCCATTGGAAGTGGGTCCACCGAAGCTTTCTCTTGATTTTTAACTTTAGGTCTTTTTCTGAGAAAGCGTTCGGGTTCTTCTAAAGGTTCTTTTATGTCTCTACTAGAACTGGAGCTCATACACTACGTAGGAAGTTCAAATGTGGCGCCTGGGTTCCAAGTCCTGCAATAAAAACAGAAAAGAACGTTGGTCAGAAGGTTCACCACGGCCCCATGCTCAGGTGAACACGGCCCGTGGTCGGAGATACAGTGATTGTTTTCCGGATCCCTGTTATTGGGGAGTTGGATACGGCCCCGTGTTGCACCAACACGGCCCCGTGCTCAGCTCTCTGTAACTCGGAAAATAAAAACTGCCAGTAACAACGCTGGGCACGGCCCGTGTCCGACCAGGCACGGCCCGTGCTGAGCTCTGCAGAAACTAAAAAAAACTAAGAAAAATCTAAAAAAATAGAAAAATAAGAAAAAACGATTAGGCCGCTGATTCCTAACTTTCTTAAAATCCTTGTGTCCCCGGCAACGGCGCGAAAAACTTGATGCGTGTGAAGTGTGTATATAAGTTTAAGTATATTTTAAGCCCTCTTTACACTTTTTTAGCCAAGTTTTAAATTTATAAAACACGATATTTACTAACACTAAACACACATATGGGCAAGTGCACCCATCGTGAGCGTAGTATAGTGTTGGTAAGATACCGAGGTCGTCCAAGGACACAAGAGCTTTTAGTACCGGTTTATCCTCAACGTCTAATCAAATCAAAAAGTTAGAAAAAAGGTTTTTAAACTAGAAAAATAAAAACTAACTAAAATGCTGAAAATAAAATAAAAGTAAAAACAGATAGACAAGATGAATCACTTGGCTCCGACTCGTGTATAGTGTAACCTATGATTATTTCCGCACTTTTGCACTTTTTAAGAGATTATCTTAGTTATTGTAGTAGGCCCCTCTTTTGAAGGTGACGTAACCCTCAACCCAGTAGTTTGAGTCAGCAAGGATACAATCCTAAAGGGTCGGATTATTGAAAGATAATTAATTAAGTTATTAATGCATATTATGGTAGGCCCCTCTTTGGAAGGTGACGTTACCCTCGGCTAAGTAGTCTGAGTTAGCAGGGATACAGTCCTAAGTAGCCGGGTTAAAGTATTAATAGTAGCTTACTATCAAGATTTTCCTGGATTCTGCGAATCTTATAGTTGACCACGGCCCCGTGTCCGCTGAGAACGGCCCCGTGGTGGGCGATAGAAGCTTCTACAGCTTTGTCTTTTCTGCTGGGACATGGGCACGCCCCCGTGTTCACTGAGCACGGGGCGTGTTCAGCCTTCTGTTTTCTTGTTTTGCTTGGGAAGATGCTGTCGTGGGGTCGGGCATGTCACGTTTGTTCCTTTTCTTATATTTATGTTAGATTTAGCTGTCTTTTTGCTTCTTTTGTTAATTTGAGCTCATTTAATCCTGAAAATACAAAAGGAAGACAAAAGCACACTTTTTCCAACATTAGTACTAAAAAAGGGTTAGTTTTATGCCACAATTGATGTAATTTATATGTTGCATTTTGCACACATCAAGCGTTGCAAAGCAGACGCTTGAGAGTTTGAAAGGCTTCCTCTTGTTCAGTTCTCCAAACAAAAGGCTTGTCTTTATGCGTTAGAGAGGTGAGAGGAAAGGCGATTTTATAGAACTTAGCGATAAATCGACGGTAATAACCTGCCAATCCGAGGAAAGAATGAACTTCAGACGGGGTTTTCGGCATAATCTAACTCTTAACTGCTTCAATCTTTACGAGATCGACGTGAATACCTTGACTGTTAACGATGAGACCGAGGAATTGAACCTCCTCGAGCCAAAATTCACACTTGGAAAACTTGGCGTAGAGGTGATTTCCTTGGAGAAGTTCGAGAACTAGATGAAGATGCTATGCTTGTTCAGTTTTTGACTTCGAATAGATGAGGATATCATCGATAAACACGATGATGAAGCGATCAAGAAAGGGTTTACACACGTGATTCATCAGATCCATAAAGACTGCGGTTGTGTTGGTAAAACCAAAAGGCATAACGATGAATTCGTAATGACCATAGCGAGTTCGAAAAGCGGTTTTGGGGATATCTTATTCCGGAATTCACAATTGATGATAGCCAGAGTGTAGATCGGTGTTATAAAAACATGTAGCACCTTGCAATTGATCAAACAAATCGTTGATTCGAGGTAGAGGGTAACGATTCTTGATAGTAAGCTTATTGAGTTCCCTATAATTGATGCACATCCGGAACGATCCATCCTTCTTTTTCACGAAAAGGACAGGTGTGCCCCATGGAGATATGCTAGGGCGTATGAAGCCTTTATCAAGTAATTCTTGGAGTTGACTAGAAAGTTCACGCATTTCGGACCATGCGAGGTGATAAGGGGCTTTAGCGAAAGGGTTAGCTCCCGGAATAAGGTCGATACGAAAGTCAATATCAAGAGTCGGGGGTAGACCGGGTAAATCTTACGGAAAGACATTAGGAAAATCATGAAGTATGGGTACCTTTTCCATTGTTTTCTTTTCCTTCTCCGCTACTTCAATGTGAGCCAAGAAAGCCATGTATTCCTTTCGAAGATACTTGCTTGAATGAATGCATGACATAAGTTTCAATTCCTTCGAGGATACTTCACCATATACACAGAGTTGGTCACCGTTGGAAAGAGAGAAACGAATCATCTTTTCAAAACAGATGACTTCGGCACGATTCTCGCGAAGAAAATTCATGCCTACTATGATATCGAAACTACCAACTTGCATTGGAATGAGATTGATTAGAAAAACGTGGTTGTTGAGTTCGAGGGTACAATCATGGAGTATAGAATTGACGGTGACGGTTCTTTCGGTGGCGATTTCTACGTCGAACATCGTCGGGAGGTTAGCGCGTTTATGGTTTAGGAGCTTTTCGAATTCAAATGACACAAAATAGTTATTGGCTCCAGTATCAAACAAACATGAAGCATAAATACTGTTAACAAGGAACGTACCATGACAACGTTGTTGTCAGTCTGAGCCTGGTGGACATTGATGTTGAAAGTTCTTCCGCGGGCTGCTTGTTATGGTTGTTGCTCCTGCTGTTGTTGTTGTTGCTCTTGTTGCTGTGGTGGCTGCTGCGGTGGTTGCTGCGGTTCTTGTTTCACCACACGGTTCGGGCAAACGTTAGCAAAGTGATTACGGTCACCACAAGAGTAGCAGGCTCATGCATGAACAGCGGAGGCAGGAGCTAGTTGGTTACCCTGAATAGCGAGAGGTTGAGCGGGTGGTGCTGGAGGGGCTTGACCGGCTTGTTGACGCGGGCCTGAATGGCAGTGATCAGTGAAATGCCCGTAGATTTTGCAGTTTGCACAGAAACGACAATTCACCCCAGCTGGGTGATGGTAGGTGCAAGTAGGGCAGAAAGGGTGAAAACCAGTATACGCACACTTGGCAGGCGGTGCATTGGTGTTAGGAGCTGCAACTTGATGGTTCTGGTTGGGTTGGGCGGGGACGGCGTTGAGAGGTGCGGTGGTAGTAGCGTAGTTCTTATTGTTGTTACCCTTGCGCTTGCGATTCTGACGTGAGGACCTTGAACCCTGAGATGACGCGGTTTTGGTTGCAGGAGCGGGAGTAGCAATGACCTGGTTGAGACTCTTGGTTGAGGATTTGAAATACCCAGCTAAGACTCGCTTATCGTTGATCTCAGCTGCGAGTTGGTAAGTCTCCTAAATAGTAGCAGGTTTAGCTGCTTGCACAAAGTCAGCTACACAGTCGGGTAAAGCTCGAATGTACTTCTTTATCGTCATATCAGGTGTTGCCACCTGGCTAGGAGAGATAATACTAAGCTGCTTGAAGCGAGCGGTGAGACCAGCGTTGTCACCTCCATCTTGTTTGATATGCCAGAATTCATTCTCCAGCTTTTGAACATCATGGGGAGGACAAAACTCCTTCATCATCCGCTCCCTGAGTTCCTCCCAAGAAAGACAATAAGTTGAATCATTACCGCGCCTGTTGCGCTTAGCAGTCCACCAATCAAGTGCCCTGGATTGGAACACTCTGGTAGCATTAACAGTACGCAGATTTTCTGGACATCCACTCCGCCTGAAAGTGACTTCGATTGAGTCAAACCACTGGAACATAGCACTGGGCCCATCTTCACCAGTGAAGTTTGCAGGACCGCAGGCCTTGAATTGCTTAAAGCTGAAAGGCGATTTAGGCGTGTCGCTTTTTGATTCGACCGACGATTTGCTGCTGACTTCGTTGATCTCACTGACGATCTGAGGTATGACTTTAGCCATTTCCTTGGCGACGAGACAAGCGATGCGCTTGTCATCTCTGCTTCTCAGAGCATTTCGGTGAGTGTGAGAATCAAGAGAAGACATTGTCTGCAGCAGACATCGTCATGTGATTTAGACGAGATTTGATTATATCGGGTCTTAGTTTTTGAAAAGTTTAGCGTTCCAACATCCTCTTTTACGTAAAGCTCAGGAACACGTAGGCACATAAAAGAGTTTAGCGTTCCAACATCCTCTTTTACGTAGGGGTAGTTTGGTCATTTTAAAAGTTATAAAAGAGTTTAAATACGAATCTGAGTTTCAGGTCTGATATAATCAGTAAAAATAATTATTTTTATAAGTCATAACAGTAGGGTATTGCATATATGTGAAATTTATCTTTTATAACCAAACTATGCACCGTAGGGGCATTTTGGTAATTTCACATAAGCTTTAAAGGTCAAAATTAGAATTCTGAGTTCAAAACTTTTGCTTACTGTTTGATTATAAAAATTTACTTAAAACATCAGTAGGTACTAAGTCTTATATGTTAAAAATGGTTTTAACTCATACTATGCGCTTAAAACGCGTAAAAGTCAGTTTTAAGCGATTTACGGGTTTAAATAGGAAATCTGAGTTTTTGATCAGTTTATAAAGTTCAAAATGTTTTATTTATTATATAAAATCAGTAGTAAAAAGTTTGGTGTCAAAATATTATGTTAAACTCTTTTTATTCAAGAAAAGGGTATAACCTACAATTACCGAATTATAGCAAGAACCCTACGTTATGCTCGGCTTAAAAATAAATAAAAATCTTCAAAAATCCCAGAATATTATATTACATCAGTGGGTAAAAAGTTTGGTGTCAAAATTTGGGTTTAGATAGGCTTTATGCTAATTACGCCGTTTAATTAATAAAAAGCTTCTTAATTACGATATTGAGCATAACTCCTAATCTAGACCTCAAACTGATGTCAAATTTTTAGGACAAGTTTATAAATCAGTAATAAAGGTTTTTGTCCTCTCACATTTTCAAAAATCATGTTTTAAGGTCAAAAGGGCATTATGGTCAACATTTAGGCATATAACGGAAACATGCACATGAATCGAATAACTAATGAACCAGGCTGTATAACCTCAGAGGGTTACACTAACCTATAACCTGGTCCTAATAGTGCTCTAAGGAATTTCTAAAATATGCTTCATTGGGTCAAAACTGAAAGTCAAAGTAAAAGTCTACTTTTGCGACTTTCGGTTCCGAACCGAGCTTAAACTGAAAATTGTCGGGTTGAACATGCTTAGACATGTTCTTACATTGATTACCTAGTTATACAAGTGATAAAACAGGTTTCATGGCTTCTACAATTTTAATTATGCTTTTATTTGAAATTTAGCTTTCTGTTGACTTTTTATAATCAGTTTGACCCGACAATTGACCTAGTTAGAGTGGGAATCAGAAGGTGCCCTTTTAAGGGTTTATTACCCACAAAATTACCAACTCAAAGTTGCTTTCAATTCGAGAATTGACTGGACCATTAGTGATTAATCACTAAGTCAAACCTTAATTACGACGGGTTTGACTTTAGGCCATTAAACTAATAAAACTGAATTAAGAAATGTCAAGGAGGCTTACTGAAGTACTAAGCACGACTAATGACCCTTAGGAAAAGATCTTGAGCTCCAGGAGACTCCAAAAGTTAAGTTATGAATGTTTTCAAGTGAGTGCCCAAAATGTTACAACAAGATGTTCTTATATAGGACTTTTAATTGAACAAGATCATGTCAAACAAGTCTACAACTGATGTTAGATCAACCCCAAGTGTCCCTATGCATGTAAAACTATTGGCTCTGCCTCTGGAATTCGAATACCATGCATAAAGGTCGGTTAAACAGGCTGAAACTGGCACATGTGCTTGATTTTGGTCGCTGGTGACCACCTGGCGGCCCGCGTAAGACCCAGACAAGGTCTACGCGGCCGGTATGAATGCCAGGCTCAGGTCCCTGGTCCTTTTAGGTCCCTGGTCCTTTTAATAGTTGTTTTAACTTATTATTTTGCACTTTTGACCCCCAAACTTGACTTTTAACGACTCTAAGTCATAAACCAACTTCGTTAAGTCCCCGATTAGTTATACGATCACCGAATAAGTCCTGAATTTCGACGTTGACGCTTTTAACCCCTTATTTACGAATGTTGGCATAACTTCTTCATACGATATCGAAACGTTGTGAAATTTTTATCACTTATTCTCGTGAGTATAATTAGTTGTTACAAAGCTTCGGGTTCGCTAAAAGGTCACTCAGAGGTATAAATTAAACATGTTGACACATTTAACCCTTGCGGTTTGTAAACTTTCACTTTCTTCCACAAACGGCTTCATATGATTCATAATTCATTCGTTTAAGGGTATAAACATCGTGTAGGGTTGTCGAAAGGTATAATTATTCAATGTTGACACTTTGAACCTTTTTACACATATACTTTCTTTGTTTGTCAACTTTAGTCCCTCGTATTCCATCCATTACACGTTTAAAGCTTATGACGCGTGTCTTCATTATATTGGTCGTCATTTTACGAGGTGTTACATCCTCACCCCCTTAAAAGAAATCTCAACCTGGAGATTTACTGAAATAAATGAGGGTACTTCTCTTTCATTATGGACTCTACCTCCCACGTATACTCGGGACCTCTACGGGCATCCCATTTAACATTTACAATCGGTACCTGCTTCCTTCGAAGCTTCTTAACCTGTCGATCCTCGATCGACAAAGGTTTCTCAACAAACTTCAGGCTCTCATCTATGTGCACATCCTTATGTGGTATGACTAGTGATTCATCAGCTAGACATTTCTTCAGATTGCAGATGTGGAATACATTATGTATACCACTGAGTTCTTCAGGAAAATTTAACTTATAAGCCACTATTCTGACACATTCGATGATCTCGAAAGGTCCTATATATCTTGGGCTTAACTTGCCTTTCTTGCCAAATCGCATTACCCCTTTCCAGGGTGATACTTTCAGTAACACTTTGTCACCAACCTCAAACTTTAGAGGTTTACGCCTTTTATCTGCGTAGCTTTTCTGCCTATCCCTGGCAGCTTTGAGATGATCTTGTATCTGTACAATCTTATCTGTCATCTTCAGGACTATATCAGGTCCTGTTAGTTGGACATCTCCAACTTCTGCCCAACAAACGGGCGTTCTGCACTTTCTTCCATACAGAGCTTCAAAAGGTGCAGCTTGAATGCTAGAATGATAGCTATTGTTGTATGAGAATTCAATCAATGGAAGATAATCATCCCAACTTCCTCCTAAGTCAATAACACAAGCTCGTAGCATACCCTCGAGTGTGTATAGTACGTTCACTTTGACCATCCGTCTAAGGATGATATGCTGTGCTGAAATTCAATCGAGTGCCTAGGGATTGCTGAAAGCTTTTCCAGAAATGCGACGTATACCTCGTATCCCTATTAGAGATGATAGACACTGGCACTCCGTGGAGAGATACAATCTCATCCATGTATAGCTGAGCTAACTTATCTGAGTTGTATGTTTCCATAATAGGAAAGAAGTGGGCTGACTTAGTCAATCTATCCACTATAACCCAAATAGTATCATTTCCTCGCTTTGTCTTTGGTAACTTGGTGATAAAATCCATAGTCACCATTTCCCACTTCCAGGTGGGAAGTTCAGGCTGTTGCAGCAAACCTGACGGCTTCTGGTGTTCTGCCTTAACTTGAGCACATGTCAGACATTTGGCCACATAAGTGGCTATAGACTTCTTCAATCCTATCCACCAATAATTTCCTTCAAATCCTGGTACATCTTATCACTTCCAGGATGAACAGAATACTTAGAACTATGGGCTTCTTGAAGGATAACATCCCGAAGTCCTCCATAGATCTGAACCCATATTCGTCCATTCAATCTTAGGATTCCATTCTTGCCATATGATAATTGTTCAGCAGTTACTCCCAACTTCTCATTCGGGTATTTGGCTTCTAATACAGCTTCTTTCTGAGCGGCTAGCACTCTTTCTTTCAAGTTGTTCTTCAATTCAATGCTATTGGCATTGATTCTAATGGGCTTAACTCTTTCTTTTCTGCTCAAAGCATCGGCGACCACATTCGCCTTACCTGGATGGTATTGGATTTCACAATCATAATCATTCAGTGTCTCCATCCATCGTCGCTGCCTCATGTTCAGATCCTTCTGGTTGAACAAGTGTTGAAGGCTTTTATGATCAGAATAGATCACACTCTTGGTACCATATAAATAATGCCTCCAAAGTTTTAGTGCAAACACAACGGCACCCAACTCCAAGTCGTGGGTGGTATAATTCTTTTCGTGCACTTTTAGTTATCGGGAAGCATAGGCAATCACCTTGCCATTCTGCATCAGTACACATCCCATGCCAGTGTGCGATGCGTCGCAGTAAACCACAAATTCTTCAATTCCTTCAGGAAATGTCAACACAGGAGCATTGCTTAACTTCTGTTTAAGAATATCGACGGACTCTTGTTGCTTAGGACCCCAGTCAAACTTGATATTCTTGCGGGTTAGTGAGGTTAGGGGTGCAGCAATCCTCGAGAAGTTTTCAATAAAGCATCTGTAATATCCTGCCAGACCCAAAAAGCTACGAATCTCTATGGGCGTCTTTGGTTCTTGCCAATTCATGATAGCCTCAATCTTAGTGGGATCCACCTGGATACCACGCTCACTAACCATATGCCCAAGGAATTGGACTTCACGAAGCCAAAAATCACACTTTGAAAACTTGGCGTAAAGCTTTTCTTGTTGAAGAAGTCTAAGAATACAACGAAGGTGCTTCTCATGGTCAGCTTGATTCCTTGAATAAGTAAGAATGTCATCAATGAAGACAATGACAAACTTGTCCAAATAGGGTTTGCAAACGCGATTCATGAGGTCCATGAATGCTGCTGGTGCATTAGTGAGCCCAAAAGGCATCACCAAGAACTCGTAGTGACCATAGCGAGTTCTAAATGCAGTCTTGTGCACATCTTCATCTCTAACCTTCAGCTGATGATAGCCTGACCTTAAATCGATTTTGGAGAAGTAACTTGCCCCTTACAGTTGATCGAACATATCGTCGATCCTGGGCAATGGATATCTGTTCTTGATTGTAACCTTGTTTAGCTCACGATAATCAATGCACAACCGCATTGATCCATCTTTCTTCTTAACAAACAGAATAGGTGCTCCCCAAGGAGATGAGCTAGGTCTAATAAATCCCTTTGCCAATAAATCATCCAGTTGGGTTCTTAACTCTTTCATCTCAGTTGGGGCTAATCGGTAAGGTGCTCTTGCAACAGGTGCTGCTCCAGGTATAATGTCAATTCTAAACTCCACTTGCCTATCTAGGGGTAAACCAGGTAGTTCTTCAGGAAATACATCAGGGTATTCAGAAATGATAGGGATGTCTTCAATCTTGGGCTTTGGCTCATCAATAGTCACTTGTGCCATATAAATCACACAGCCTTTCTTCATACACCTTGATGCCTTAAGCACAGACACTTGCTTAGGCAATCCATACTGAGTATCTCCTTGTATGGTAAGTGGCTCACCATACGGAGTCTTGATCACCACTTGTTTCTTGTCACAAACAATCTGGGCTTGGTTATGAGATAACCAATCCATGCCTATTACTATGTTGAAACCAGTTAATTTCAAAGGAAGTAAGGTGATGTGCGTGAATTAAATATATTTTTAATTGAGTTTTTCTTCACACAAATTTAGTTTTAAAAATGGTTTTCCACCTAGAAACTAACTACACACACAAAAGGGCAAGTGTACCCGTCGGGTGGTAATATAGCTAATCGGTAAGAACCGGATATCAATCCGTGGATGCGGTGTCTCGATACTAAACTTTTGCTACTTTAAAGCCTTTTCAAATGGTTGGGTTGATTTTTCTAACTTAGTATGCAAATAAATAAACTACTAAAAATTCTAACAAAGAACAATATCTAAGAAAGGGTTGCCTAAACTAAGTCTCCACTAACAAACATATGACAACAAGGTGGAAGGAATTGTGATGATGCAAGCTCTAAATTTAACTAAGTCCCCAATCACGGCTTCCTAGTCTATAATTCTTAGGAAAACTAAAAATGAATTAACATTCTAATCACCTAAAAATTATTCTTTTAACCTCACTTGCTAAGTTGATGTTAATCTTTAATAATGAGTTATTTGTTTGTCAAAACTCCGAACTCTACAAATTAGGGAAAATTAATATGAAAAACACACTAATCACCCCAACTTGGTTTCAAGTAGTTGGCACTATCATCATGTTCTTGAGATGAACCACAAGCATAGTCATGCTAGCTAACAATTTTGGCCTAAATCATCAAACTAACAAGAACACAAACTATAGAATCCATATAAACATACTTATGATCTTTCCAAATCTAGATGCAAGAATTCATACATATGCTCAAATCATCATTCAATCACATTAGCAATCACCATTCCTAGTTTCATGCTATGAATCATACTAACAAGTTAACAAGATTCAATAATCATAATCTTTACATGGGCTTTCCAACACAACATGTAAATACTTATGAGCAAACATTCAAGAACAAGAACTTTAAGCATACACATGAACTTCAAGAACAAGATTAAATACCAACATGAAGATTAACAAGAACAATCATCACATCTACTTCCATGTTATCACATATTCATTAGCTTCATAGACAACTCAAATGTTTAGCCCATAAGGCTCATGGCTACCAAATCAAGTGCAAAGAAACATAAATTGTTCATAATGTAATAAGCTAACCAAGTTAAAGACAAGATTAAAATGATGTTTGAGTAGATCTTCAAGTGATTAAGTCCTCTTTAAGGCTCCCTCTTGGCTCCAACAAGCTTCCAAGACCAGATTCTTGAGAGAAAAAGTCACCAAAATGCTCCAAATCCCCTCCAAATGAGCTAGAAACTCGTATTTAAGCTGCTGGGAGAATGGCACGACCATGCCACCTTTTGGCACGGTCGTGCTTGGCAAGTCTCAGAACTACTTTCTCGGTTGTTGACCATGTTTGATTCCATTTTTGGGAAAATCCGCGCTCAAAAGTTCCCGAGGTGGCACGACCGTGCTCGGGCATGGTCTGGTCGTGCGAGCCGATAGTGCTCGGCAACGATCTCGGAAACACTCTAATCTGGGGCTCAAATTGACCTGGCACGGTCGTGCCAGTGGTTGGCACGGTCGTGCCGTTTCTGGATTTTGATGGTGCTGGTGCCGGATGCAAGTGTTGATCGAGAGTGCCGATGTCGGAATGGCTGGCACGGTCGTGCGCCTGGGTGGTATGGTCGTGCCACATCTGGCAGTTTGCTGAAATGTTTCGTTTTTGCTCCATTTTACTCCAAAAGCCTTCGTTTCATCACCGGGCCGAAGCCCGGACCTGTATTTTCACAAACAACTCAAATGAGTACCAAAATCAATGAAAATACAAAGAGTTTTCGCATAAATGGGGCGTATTTGACGTTTAAAAGATGTATAAATTCTTATACATCATAAGGATAACAGAAAGGAGTGGTTCCTAATGGATATAAAACATCCATCTAGCACAGTTGAGGCAATTTCTATGGTACCATCGGCCAACTCTACTTCGTATTTCACGCTTAGGGTTTTAACAGGTAAATTCAACAACTTACAAAACTTATTATCTACAAATGACTTATCCGCACCCGAATCAAATAACACCCTTGCATAAACATCATTTATAAGGGAGGTACATGTTATCACATTATCATCCTGAACGGCTTCTCGTGCATCCATTCGAAAGACCCTAGCATTGGTCTTTTTGGCTTCTTCAGGCTTTTTGGCTTACTTAGGGCAGTTGGACTTGATGTGCCCCTTCTCGTTACAGTTATAGCACGTTGCATCCTTTATCTTCTTGCACTCTATCGTCTTGTGCTCACTTGACTTACAAATCCCACAAGCCCTCGGTTGTGATTGAGATTTTGACTTGTATCTGCACCTCCCCAAATGGCGCTTCTTACTGATTTTGCATTTGGGCTTCTCGCCCGACTGCTGATCATCCTTTCTAAACCCAGAACTCTTCTTGTGATCAAAGTTCTCTTTGTGTTTCTTGTTTGATCGGTGTGAGTTTTCATCCTCACGTTTTCTCTTCACTATATCAGAATTTCTCAGTGATCTCTGCCTGACCGCATCAAGGGTAAGCGATAGTGCCAGATCGGCTACAGATCTAAAGGTAGTCGGTCGAGATGCCTTCACACTGGCTTTGATCTCCGGGGCTAAACCCCCAATGAAACGGGCTATCCGTTTTGGTTCCGGTGTCACCAAATATGGAACCAATCGAGACATGGTATTACAACTCGTAAGGTACGCCTGACAGTCTAAATTCTTCATAACTAATGTCAGGAAGTCGGTCTCGAACTTCTCAACCTCATGTTGAGGGCAGTAATTTTCTTTGATGAGAGTAACGAACTGCTCCCAATACATGCCATACAAATGGACTTTTCCAGTAGCTTGGATCAGAGACCTCCACCAAGCTAGCGCTTCTCCTTTAAATGACTGAGATACAAACTTCACAACGTCTTAATCAGCGCAACCACTGATATCAACCACAGTGTCCATTTCATCGAGCCAAATCATACAATCGATGGCTCATTTCTCCCCTGTGAAGTCTCTAGGATTGAAGGAGACTAAATACTTATATGTACAGGACCTTCCACGTGGTTCTTGTTTGAGCTCAATCTTCTTCGACGGAACACTATGCTGATTTGAGGAGTGATGATCGTCATCCCTCCTTGATCCATTATGTTTAGGAGGTGGCTTACTATGAGCCTCAGAGTGAGTCTTAGGTTTAGAATGGTGTACAGATGAGGTCTTGCTTCGAGTACCACTTGACTCATTAAACTACCTATCTATGGCCTTGGTAACAGCATTATCAATTAATGCTTGAAGTTCCGCACCAGTTACGTTGATCCTAGTAGTATCATGATTCTCCCTTGGATGACTGTTGACTTCTTCAGACTCTGTCATGTAGCTTGATCGCTACATAAAATGATGACAATGATTTCTTAGAGGTTTATAATAGATTTGTCATCTTATTAACTTATTAACTATGGTACTAAAGAACCATATTGGTTAATTTATTAAGTATTTCGTTCGGGATTTTTCATTAATAACCCTTAGTTATAATTAAATATAATAATGGCACAAAAGGCCAAGTCACATGGACATATTCAAATTTTAAGTCAAGATCTTATAGGATCGAGGTACTAAGGCTTGAATCATAGTTCATTACCTTTCTTGACAGGGAGTCATAGGCTACAACTGTCTTTTGTCTTATATGACAATGATTATGGCCCGTAGGCATTACATCACAATTGGATGTTTAAATAATAAAGAAGGAATTGGAATAATCCAATATAAGGATGACACGTGTGATTTTACGAATCACATTAGCCAGGAATGTTAACATATTTTCAGATGTTAACAAGGAATTGAATCTTTTTAAACATGTTTTACCATCATGGCCAGGTCTTATAATGACATGCAGGCTAGGTTATACCCTTTAAGATTCTTATTTAATATTAAAGGCAGATCTTGTAAAAGGAATGACATATTTTGAATTTTATTTATTTATTTCATACATTTTACATTTATGCATATAATGACAAATAAAATTTAAATGATAACATGCCACTAAAAATTTAAAAAGAGTACATGCTTGTCCTAAACGAGACTTTTAACAGAAATAACTTGCCCACGCAGGGGCTAAACAGAAATGACATGCCCACGCAGGGGCTATACTAGAAATATAAGTCCTCGTAGGGACTGAATACAGAAATAGATGTCCACACAGGGACGTGATTGAACATTAAAGAAATACAAATAAACAAATAAAGGATTTAATGATCCTTTTTGCTCTTCCCCTTGATTAAGCTTGCCAAACCTTTAAGAAATCCCCGGTTGTGTCTACGCTCCTCCCGAACCTCTTGTTCCACCTGGCTCAACCTTTGTAGAATCTCCTGTTGCTGCGGTGGCGACAACAGTGGCTGCTGCAGCGGCTGCTGATGCTGCAGAGGTTGAGGAGGTGGCGGGTATTGTTACCCATAGGGTGGGTACCTAGTCTAATATGGGACTCCAAAGGGCCCCTCAGGATGAAGAGCATTGTAATTTGCTGCCGCAAGGTATTGGTCAACTTCGGCATAGTTGTAGTTAGTATGGGCTGGCTGCTCGAAAGGGTTATACGCCGCTACACCGGCGTATGTAGGGATTGGGTTATCATAACCCACCGGTGGCGGTGCGACTGGCGCAGACTCCACCTCAGAAACAGGGTTCGAAGGCTCACCCATTTGTGGGTCTTCATATAGTGGCGGGTAATGACTGCCACTTGAATGCTGAGGGGTGCTGATACAGACTCCCCCTCGCACGGACATCCATGCGGTTGATCTCCTACGCCTCGGTGGCTCAGGAGGCGGTTGCTGCACTGGTGGTGGTGGCGGTGGAGTAACCGCTACAAAACGCGAATCCTCTGAGGGATCCTGCTGCTGCTGCTGTGATGAGTGGTAGCTGGGAGTAAACACCCATTCGTATTGGGAAAACCTTGCCTGATAACTGTCTGGACCACGATAAGGTGATCCATGATATGACGACCCATCCGAAATCTCGATGGGGTGAGTAGGTGTTCCGGTTGGCGGCTGGTCAGGTTCCGGATCCTCTTCCATGTCCATGGAGAAATGGTCCTCCGGTCCCAACGGGTTATAACCCGTTGGTTCATCAATTTGGTTTGCCGGGTTGAACCGACTTTGAAAGTAGGGTGTTGGGTCATTGAAAGAATGGTGTGAGTTGGGGCTTTGAAGGGGTATAAAAGAGTGATGTGAGTTGTGGGGCTCGTTCTCCAATTAAGGCCCGAAAGAGTTGAGGTAGGAAGGTGAGGAGCTCAATGAGACTGAACGCCTCGCGGGTTCTAAATGGGTCCTCCAGTCTTCTTGAGGACTTTTGCTTAAAGTTTCTGATGGAGTTCGCCGGTGTGAAGGCCCGGCCTCGTGATCGTTGGAGGCGATGAATGGCCCCTTGCCTCTCTTCCTCTTCCTCGGACTCTTGCCGGCATTTTTTTTGTAGGCCCTATCAAAACAAACAACAGAAACAATAAAAGAAACAATTAAGGACAAAACAAAATAAGTCAGAATTAGTCCTAAGTTCTTTGTCTAGACTCGAAAGTCGAGGAATGTGCAAACTGTGTCATTGAGATTAAACACAAAAGGCTAGTGTTTAATTCACTCAACGTTGGCTCTGATACCAACCTGTTACACCCCAATATTTCCACGTATTACCGGCAGGCCCGATGGGGAGTATCGTGACGTAGTTGATATCATCATAGACAATTTATCACAGTTTATATACACAGCGGAAGTCGAAAGATAAAATCATTACAAACCGAATGAAAGTAATATCATTTATGACAAAACAGTTGTAAAGGATCCACAGGCGGATCAAAGTTAAAAGAAACGTTGTTCAGCAGATTTATAACATCTAAGCTTGCAAGACTCTTTATTGATGCTAGGAGTAGCCAGCCTATTCTGTTTAGTACCTGCACTTAGCCTTTTTGGAAAATACGTCAGTTTACACTGGTAAGTACAATTAACCGACTCATTTTGAAAATGTTTAAGAAAATTGATTTGAATGCACAAGGCACAAAATAATCTTTTATAATTTGGGATAATTATTTATATATAAACTTGTAAAAGAATTACATGTTCGTTATACGTTCAGTAGCCCGGGCTGAATACCGGGTTAAAGATTAATAGACAGACCACATGATATAATCCCGCGGCGAGTTATTCTCAATCCGTCGGTTATACCTTTTTATATATATGCACTGGCAGGTGTATGCCTACACCCCGTGCTTAGGTCGTGGCCATTTCAATGAATGATGCCAAGGATATCCGGGACATGGTCATTAACCCCCCAAAGGCTTTAAGCAAACAAAACAGTTTAAACGAGTCATCTCAATAAATTAACCTTCATATGATTAAAAATTCAATGCCCGACTAAGCGGTATTTTATATACCGTACCCTAAGCCCGTATAAGGGAAAATAAGTTAAAAGTATTTACCTGAGCATGTATATATCACAATCAGCGAGTGCAAGTATCTTTTACTGGTCTCCTAATCTGGAACAAAGGTTTTAATAACCTATTAGATTCCTAACGGGTCTTAATTAAGTCTAAACTTAGACTGGTTAGTTTTAAAGGAAGATATATGGTTCAAAACGCACGATTAAGCGATGACCGGATTAGAGTGTGGTTTAGACCCGGCAATTTTGTATACTTGTATAATATGGGTAAACTAAACACATTCTGGATTTTGAGATAAAAACGAAAAGGTTTAACCCGTTTCATCTAATTTATGCAAACTAGTTACATAAACCGCACCGAACGCGAATAATGCGTAACGGGTAACCAAATTAGTCATGAACAGGTTTACTAAGTTAATATGTCTTAAATATGCTGTGATATCAGTAAGATACCTTCCATTATGCCCAAAATGGATTTAAACTCAAATTATGCCCCGTATGGGTATTTTGGTCATTTTAAAGGTTATAAAAGAGTTTAAATACTAATCTGAGTTTCAGGTCTGATATAATCAGTAAAAATATTTATTTTTATAAGTCATAACAGTAGGGTATTGCATATATGTGAAATTTATCTTTTATAACCAAACTATGCACCGTAGGGGCATTTTGGTAATTTCACATAAGCTTTAAAGGTCAAAATTATAATTCTGAGTTCAAAACTTTTTCTTACTGTTTAATTATAAAATTTTACTTAAAACATCAGTAGGTACTAAGTCTTATATGTTAAAAATGGTTTTAACTCATACTATGCGCTTAAAACGCGTAAAAGTCGGTTTTAAGCGATTTTCGGGTTTAAATAGGAAATCTGAGTTTTTGATCAGTTTATAAAGTTCAAAATGTTTTATTTATTATATAAAATCAGTAGCAAAAAGTTTGGTGTCAAAATATTATGTAAAACTCTTTTTATTCAAGAAAAGGGTATAACTGACAATTACCGAATTATAGCAAGAACCCTATGTTATGCTCAGCTTAAAAATAAATAAAAATCTTCAAAAATCCCAGAATATTATATTACATCAGGGGGTAAAAAGTTTGGTGTCAAAATTTGGGTTTAGATAGGCTTTATGCTAATTATGTCGTTTAATTAATAAAAAGCTTCTTAATTACGATATTGAGCATAACTCCTAATTTAGACCTCAAACTGATGTCAAATTTTTAGGACAAGTTTATAAATCAGTAATAAAGGTTTTTGTCCTCTCACATTTTCAAAAATCTCGTTTTAAGGTCAAAAGGGCATTATGGTCAACATTTAGGCATATAACGGAAACATGCATATGAATCGAATAACTAATGAACCAAGTTGTATAACCTCAGAGGGTTACACTAACCTATAACCTGGTCCTAATAGAGCTCTAAGGCATTTATAAAATATGCTTCATTGGGTCAGAACTGAAAGTCAAAGCAAAAGTCTACTTTTGCGACTTTTGGTTCCGAACCGAGCTTAAACTGAAAATTGTCGGGTTGAACATGCTTAGACATGTTCTTACATTAATTACCAAGTTATACAAGTGATAAAACAGGTTTCATGGCTTCTACATTGTTAATTATGCTTTTATTTGAAATTTAGCTTTCTGTTGACTTTTTATAATCAAGTTTGACCCGACAATTGACCTAGTTAGAGTGGGAATCAGAAGGTGCCCTTTTAAGGGTTTATTACCCACATAATTACCAACTCAAAGCAACTTTCAATTCGAGAATTGATTGGACCATTAGTGATTAATCACTAAGTCAAACCTTAATTACGACGGGTTTGACTTTAGGCCATTAAACTAATAAAACTGAATTAAGAAATGTCAAGGAGGCTTACTGAAGTACTAAGCACGACTAATGATCCTTAGGAAATGATCTTGAGCTCCAGGAGACTCCAGAAGTTAAGTTATGAATGTTTTCAAGTGAGTGCCCAAAATGTTGCAACAAGATGTTCTTATATAGGACTTTTAATTGAACAAGATCATGCCAAACAAGTCTGCAACTGATGTTAGATCAACCCCAAGTGTCCCTATACATGTAAAACTACTAGCTCTGCCTCTGGAATTCGAATACCATGCATAAAGGTCGTTAAACAGGCTGAAACGGGCACCTGTGCTTGATTTTGGTCGCTGGTGACTACCAGGCGGCCCGCGTAAGACCCAGACAAGGTCTACGCGGCCGGTATGAATGCCAGGCTCAGGTTACAAGTTTTCCAGCTTTGCATTTTAGGTCCCCTGGTCCTTTTAATAGTTGTTTTAACTTATTATTTTGCACTTTTGACCCCCAAACTTGACTTTTAAGGACTCTAAGTCATAAACCAACTTCGTTAAGTCCCCGGTTAGTTATACGATCACTGAATAAGTCCAGAATTTCGACATTGACGCTTTTACCCCTTATTTACGAATGTTGGCATAACTTCTTCATACGATATCGAAACCTTGTGAAATTTTTATCACTTATTCTCGTGAGCATAATTAATCGTTACAAAGCTTCGGGTTCGCAAAAAGGTCACTCAGAGGTATAAATTAAACATGTTGACACATTTAACCCTTGCGGTTTGTAAACTTTCATTTTCTTCCACAAACGGCTTCATATGATTCATAATTCATTCGTTTAAGGGTATAAACATTGTGTAGGGTTTTCAAAAGGTATAATTATTCAATGTTGACACTTTGAATCTTATTACACACATACTTTCATTGTTTGTCAACTTTAGTCCCTCGTATTCCATCCATTACACTTTTAATGCTCATGACGCGTGTCTTCATTATATTGGTCGTGATTTTATGAGGTGTTACAGACATGGAGGCCGATGAGAGAGTCCCGATCATTCTTGGTCATCCATTCTTTCGTACCGCAAAGGCCGTCATCGATGTCTTTGACGGTATGATTTCACTTCGTGCGGGCGATGAGATAGTCACCTTTGAGATAGATAGAGCCATGCAACACCCTAGGGGTAGTGATGATTCTAGTGTTCTGTGTCACTCCGTCTACTTCCTAGATTCGTTCATCTCATGCGCTGATAGGTGCATAGATTTCATTAGTGGGGCCGATCTAGTTAGTGAGGGAGTAGTTGAAGATGAGTTTGTTGATGAGGGTGAGGAAGTAGATTCGACTTGGGTTCCCGAGACCTTAGAGCTTTGCGAGATTAAGGAAGAGAGTGAGAGTAAACCCATAGATACTCCACCCCTAGAGCTTAAGGTCCTACCGTCACACCTAGAGTATGTTTTCTTAGGAGAAAATTCAAGTATGCCTGTCATTATCTCTTCTAGATTGACGGAGGTGGAGAAGGGGAAATTAGTTGAGGTGCTAAAGGAGCACAAGGAGGCGATTGCTTGGAAGTTTTCTGACATTACGGGGATTAGCCCTACTTTTTGTACCCACCGTATTCTTATGGAGGATGAATTTAAACCGGTGGTGCAACCTCAAAGGCATCTAAATCCCAACATGAAAGAGGTGGTTAGAAAAGAAGTGTTGAAGTTAATGGAAGCCGATTTGATTTACCCCATGTCCCACTCTTCATGGGTGAGCCCTACTCAAGTCATCCCTAAGAAGGGGGGGATGACTGTTATCGTGAACGAGAAAAACGAGCTCATCCCTTCTCATACAGTTGCTGATTGAAGTGTGTGTATCAACTACCGCAAGCTCAACGATGCCACCCAGAAAGACCACCTCCCACTCCCATTAATCGACCAAATGCTAGAGCATCTCACGGGGCAACTATTCTATTGTTTCCTTGATGGTTTTTCTGGCTACTTCCAAATCCCTATCGTGCCGGAAGACCAAGAGAAGACGACATTTACATGTCCATATGGCACATATGCGTACCGACGCATGCCTTTTGGACTATGTAACGCTCCGGCTACATTCCAACGGTTCATGATAGCTATCTTTCAAGACATGGTTAAGAGCTCTATGGAGGTTTTTATGGATGATTTCTCGGTTTATGGCAATTCGTTTGATGAATGTTTACGTAATCTAGCGAGAATGATGAAGAGGTGTGTTGAGACGAAGTTGATGCTTAATTGGGAAAAGTGTCACTTCATGGTTACCGAGGGGATTATGCTAGGACATAAGATACCTAGGGCCGATATAGAGGTAGATAGAGCCAAGATAGATACTATTAGTAGGCTTCCTCCACCGACTAGTGTTAAGTCCATTCGTAGCTTCTTAGGTCATGCGGGCTTTTATAGGCGCTTTATTAAGGATTTTTCCAAAATTACTCGTCCCATGACTCGAGCACCCATTCTTGTATCCCCCGATTGGAGCTTACATTTTGAGCTCATGTGCGACGTGAGCGACTACGCGGTCGGGGCGGTCTTGGGTCAAAGACGGGAGAACCACTTTCACCCGATCTACTATGCGAGTAAAACCCTCAATGACGCCCAGGAAAATTACACTACTACCGAGAAGGAACTTCTATCCATTGTCTTTGCTTTCGATAAGTTCCGGTCATACCTTGTGCTTTCAAAGACCATAGTGTTCACCGATCATGCGGCTTTGCGCTATCTTTTCCAAAAGAAATATGCTAAGCCTCGTCTCATCCGTTTGATTCTACTGCTTTCCGAGTTTGACATAGAGATTAGGGATACGAAAGGAGTGGAAAACGTAGCGGTGGATCACCTTTCGCGATTAAAGGATCCGAGTAGGGAGGGGATTCGTGAGGGGGCGATAGGAAATAGATTCCCTCACGAGTCCATAGATTTTGTATCGGCGGAGAAAAAAGGGTTGCCGTGGTTTAGTGATATGGCGAACTATCTTGTTAATGGGTATGTGATGAAGCATATGAATGCCCAACAAAGGAGGAAGTTGTTTAGGGATACAAAGAAATACATATGGGATGATCCTTACCTTTTTAGGATATGAGTGGATCGTATTCTTAGTAGGTGTATTAGCAAGGAAGAGGGTATCGATATTCTTAGACACGTGCACGAGGGGTTGACGGGAGGTCATCATGGCGCACATACTACCGCACAAAAATTCTTTGATTGCGGTTTCTTTTGGCCTAAGGTAGTTGAGGATGCTTTAGAATTCGTTAGGACATGCGATGCTTGCCAACATACCGGCAATATCTCATCCAAGAATGAAATGCCTCAAAATCCCATTCAAATTCTTGAAATCTTTGACGTTTGGGGCATTGACTTCATGGGATCTTTTCACCTTCTAGTGGAAATAGGTACATCCTCGTGGCGATAGATTACGTCTCGAAGTGGGTGGAAGCTCGAGCTTTGCCTACGAACGATGCCCGGGTGGTGGTGAAATTCCTAAAGAAGTTGTTTACTCGTTTCGGCATACCCAAAGCCATCATTAGTGACCGAGGATCACATTTTTGTAATGCCTTGATGGGGAAGGCCTTAGAGCGTTATGGAGTTACTCACCGTTTATCCACCACGTACCATCCACAAATGAACGGTCAAGTAGAGAATGCAAATAGGGGAGTGAAGAGAATACTAGAGAAAACGGTAGGCAAGAGTCGTAAGGATTGGTCGGATAAACTTTATGATGCTTTGTGGGCATTTCGTACCGCCTACAAAACACCCTTAGGGACCACACCGTTCATGATAGTCTATGGCAAAGTTTGCCATCTTTTGGTTGAATTGGAGCACCGAGCGCTTTGGGCTCTTAAAACCGTCAATCTTGACCTTACTCAAGCGGCTAGGAGGAGGTATTTCCAAATCCATGAGTTAGAAGCTCTTAGAGATGCGGCGTATGAGCGTTCTTGGAATATCAAGGAGAAAACGAAAGCGTTGCATGATAGGAGGCTTAAGGGGTTGAAGGATTTCAAAGTCGGTGATAAAATGCTTCTTTATAATTCGAGGTTCAAGTTATTTCCCGGAAAGTTGATGTCGAAGTGGACGGGACCTTATGTTGTGAAGGAGGTGTTCCCGTATGGCGCGATTGAGTTATTTGATGAAGTTACTGAAGGATCTTGGAAGGTGAATGGCCATATATTGAACATTATTTAAGTGGCCCGATTGACAAGACCGAGAGGGAGGAAACTCCTCTCGAAGACATTCCAAACACCACCGTTTAGTTTCTTGGGTGATCTCAAGTGTAGTGTTTGTACCGTTTATATTTTCGTTTATTTTGGTTATTTTTCGTAGCTAATGGTTGTTTTCGGTAGTGTTTCGGTCCTTGTTTTTGTGTTTCGAGTCATTTGCAGGGATTCATTACCGAGGATGTGCAGGGATTAGCGAGAAAAACAAGTTTTCAGGTGAGTTCCAGTGTTAGAAAAATTTTGGGTTGAGTTTTGGGAGGTTTGGTAATGTTTACAAAATTTTTCTAAGGCATGAAACCAACAAAAAACCGAAACCTTCTGTGAAAAACGGCTTCTGGCGGGGCACGAGAGACTTAGGTCTCTTGGTCGCGGCCCGCTAGAGACTCATTGCTCCGGAATTTTGCTACTCATTGGCGGCCCGCGAAAGTGGTCCTTGTGTTTGTCGCGGGGCGCCAGAGCCCTTATCTGCAGCCGACATATGTTTAAACCCCAAATTTCACTTACAAGCCCTAACTTCTTCATTCCCCTCCGCCGAAAACCACCATCTATCATCACTCTCCACCGGAAATCCGCCATTTTCACCCACATTTACACTCCCATTTCACCTATAATCATCACCCAACCGATTTCTACCATAAATTCCACACTTTTCACCATAAACACGGGATCTTTCTTTGGGTTGCAAGTTTCAATCGGATTTCTTGTAGTTTATCTTGCTTAACTCGAATCAAAGGTATGTATTCTTGTAATCTTTGTACTATGAGTCGTTATTTCAGTTCTTACTTAGTTTGGTGTTAGTTCTAGTGTCGGGTCTTGTTTTAGTAGTGTGTTTTGCTATGGTTATTGGTAGTTTGAGGTTGCGGACTGGTTTGTGTATTTTAGTATATTGTAGGTTGCAGGTGGCTCGGTTTGGTGTATGCTATACATGTTTGTGCTACCATGATCTAGGGTTTGGTTAAAATTGAGTGTGGGGATTCGGGTTGGTTAGTTTTTAGATGAACTTAAGATTTAGTACATACTTTTGACCCGTTTTCCCAAATGCTATTATAAAGTTCTTAACTTTAGTTCATTTAACACTCAATGTTAGTTTGTTTTGGCACTTGGGATTTAATTGAGGACAATTAAAGTGTCGGGAGGAGGTAGTGTATATTGAGTCTTGTGTTTTGAGTCGAGTCTTAGGTTTAAGTTTGGTCTTTGGTTTACTTATATGCACGTACAGGTACAAAACACTTCGCCCGTACTCAATCTCCATTTGGGTGAGGTTGTTTATAACTTATGCTTTTGTAAACGGTAACCCGATTTTTTTCCACTTATTTTCGGTTTTAACCGCGAATGAAATGCTATACGGTTATGCCATTTTCTTAAAAAAAATTCAAAAATACCAAAAATAGTTCGTTACTAATAATCTGCTTTGTTTTGTCTTGTCTTGTCAATCTTGAATTGTTTAGCAGAATGTCTGGTGAAGGTTCATCTAGTAGAGCTGGTAGGAAGAGAGGTCCAACCGCTCGCCCAAGAGGAGGTCCGGCTCAACAGGAACCAGTGCAACAACCCGAGTATGTTAGGGTAGTTGAATATATTGGACCGGGGGTTCCTCATGGTCAGAGTATTAGGCTTTTGGATAACCCTTTGTTGCAATTTGATTTGGATTCGGGTGAATCTCAGAGGTTGGCGACTTTGTATTCGGTAGATCTGCTACCGTTTAGGAGGATTGATTGGGAATTGATGGATAGCCTGGGGGCGAGAGCAAGAGTCGAGCAATTATTGGGTCAAAATTTTAGAAGGGTTTTAGACTGTGATGCAAGGCAATACAAAGAAATTACTTTGGAGTTCCATTCTACCTTTGATTATAAGCAAGGGAACTTTAATGAGAAGGATGCAGTTTTCTTTGCCTTGGGTAGACAGTCATATGAGATGACGATTCCACAACTCGAAGTGGCCACATAGTTTCATACACAAGCAGAGGAACAGACACCCGAGTTTCTTACAAGTTTGCAAGGAGAGTTCAAGAAAAGACGTCGGCACAGTGTTCAAGTTGATGAGTTGATTAGATTCTGGGTACTATATCGACAGTTCCGTATTCTACTGGTGTGGTTGCAAGTGATATCATTGATCCGGTTTATCGATACATCCACAAGATTCTTGCAGCTACATTGGTTGGTAGGGGGCAAGGAGATAATAAGGTGAATCAAGTCAGTCTATTTTGCTTAGTGTGTATGGTTGAGAATAGGCCGGCGAACTTGGCTACTATATTCGCATGGTCGATGAGGAGACTTTGGAGAGGTGGCCCGGGTGCTCGTGTGTATTGTGGGCCGTTTGTGACTTGGTTGGCTGAGAGCTTGGGAGTTTTTGATAGATATCCAGCAGATATGATGAGAGAGGGCCCAGACCCTTGTTTCATAAGTGTTAGGGATTTACAGTCTGCGGGGATATTGACATACACTGATCCGATTGAGTGGGAGCCCATTCGTCAGGGTCCACAGGTTCAGCCTCCTCCTAATTCAGATGTTGCAGCAGTTATGCAGGGGGCCATTCCTACTCGTTACCAGAGGCCCCGTACACGATATGAGATTCCAGCTAGGCAGTACCCATTGAGTCCGCCACGACCCGATCCACTTACTTTAGATTCTTTATATGATTCGATGCAGACGGGTTTTGGGGACTTGCGTGGCTATGTTGATGAGCAGTTTGGTGGAGTTAGGCAGGTGATGGAGGAGAGTCGTAGAGCTCATGAGTAGGGTAGCAGAGGCTGGAGGACGATATGAGGCACATGATGGAGGGGGCTACGTCTAGGAGTTCCTCATTATTTTCAACAGCCACAGGTAGGACCCAGTGGTATGCAGGGAGTTGAGCCATATCAAGTCTACCAGCAGTCCGAGGAGGAGTCTAACGAGGACTAGTGTGGGGATAGCCACATTTGGAGTTTGATGCAGTATCTTTTATTTTGTTTTTATGTTGTTTTTATTATATCCAGTCTGTATTCCTAATTTTTGAATACTTGGCTACTTGGTTGGATGGGTTGGGGTAGATTGGATGACTAGTAGGAGTGTTGGATGTTCTAAAACACTTTTATCTACCGTATGCTATTTTGGTATGTTTATTTTGGATGTGATAGGTATGGTGTTGGTTTTGCCGCTTCCGTTAGCGTGAGAGAGTTAGGACTTGTTTGCTGAGCATTTTCGGATTGGAGGGCATATGTTGAATTGACTGGTACATTGACAGTCTCACATATTCATATCAGCTAAGTCATTTTCCACTTGTATATTTTGTACATTTATTTTATTCGGTATCTAGTTTATTTAGTTAGTGGTAATTTAGGTAGTTAGTTTGAGTCGTATTCTCGTTCTTGCATTAGGGACAATGCAATCTTTAAGTGTGGGGATGGGATACATAGTAGTAGTAGTCGAGTCATAAAAATTTGAAAAATAAAAAAAAAATTAAAATATTAAAAAATCGAAAAAAAAAATTGAAAAATCAGAAAACGTCTTTTGAATAAAGAAGTTTGCAAAATTGAAACGGAAAATGATAGAAAATATGGGTTTTTTTTCGGGTTCAAATAATGATAATATGAGATTAATTAAGTCGAACTTGTGTCTAGTTTGGGATATGTGAATAGGCTCGGTTCGGTTTTAGGTTCCTTTGATTTAATATTACCTTAATTGTCGGTTTAATAGTGGGTTCTCATCTAGGAGAGGTAGTGAAGCCGAAACTGTCAATAATAGTATAAGGGATGCCGTTATAAGCTAAGATCGTTAGAATTTCTTATCATATCATGGACATAATAAAAAATAAAAAGAGCTAGACTAAAAAAATCGGCAAGGCCTACGTAATCTCTATTGGGGATGGTGACTCTGACTAGGAATACCTCTGGGATTGTTGAATAATAATGCAAAATACCAATGCGTATTGTAATCTCCTTCGGGGATGGTGACTCTGATTGGGAAAGCCTTTGTGATAAGGTATACAAGGTCTAAAAAGCTCAAAACGAAAAAAATTGAAAAGAAAAAAAATAATAAAGATTTGATTTTAAATTCTCTTGATCTTGGTATAAAACGGTTTGGAAATAACCCAGTGGTTGTTCTTTTTGTCCTATAAACTTGAGGTGGGACTAGGTGAATCGGCTAATTCTAGTGTGAGACCCTAGGTAGATTGACCGCACTTGAATTAAATTTGCATGATAAGGGCTTAGGACCGGGTTTGGGTTTAAAGGGCTAAGTATATTTGCAATCGCGGCTAAAACAGGCAGGGCCGGCCCATGGGCCAGCTAACTCAAGCTAGGGCTTTAGGCCACATATTTTATAGGGCCTCTAGCCAAAAAAAAAAAATTATATAGCATGTATTGCATTTTGGGCTTATAAACAAAGGAGTGGGCTTAAAAGATTGGGCTATGTGATTAAATGGAAACGTGAAGGACAGAAGGAAACGTAGAAGTCAGAAGATTAAAAGATTGGGCGCGTGATTCTTGGGAACGTGATTCTGGGGAACGAAAGAAGATTATCTAGGGCAGTTATTGGCAAAGGAAACAAGCGTGAAGGCTGAAGCGACTGCCAAAGCCAATAGACAATGGATTTGTTCTTCTTCAGTGAATCCATTTTGCAAATTTGTTCTTGATTCTGAGTTCTACCTGCAATAAAATAAGCTTCAACAATAACTGTAAGTAATCTTTCTTTTGATTTTCATTACTACTACTTAGTATTCCGATCTACAGTTCTTGATGAGTCTAATCGTTGCCAATCACAAATTCATAGCAGTTCTTGCTTTTAAAAAATTTAATAGTTCATGTATTTGGCAATTGCTCATTTAGATAACTTATCTATTTAATTGTAATTGGCAGATAACTTGAGATTAGGATAAACATGTAGTCTTTGTTTTTAACAAATGTGATTCTGGAAGATATCAAGCTTGTAACTCATCTTTCCCAGGTATTTTTTTCCTGCAACTTATATTGTTGTGATAATTAAGATTCTGTAGCGTTAAATTGTTAATCTGGAAAGATTGGAATTGAATTTACAGTCAAACCAATGAAACAAAAATTAAATCAAATTCAAAGCCCATATGAATTTAACTTAACAAAAATGAAACCACCCATCAATAATATAGACGAAACAAAAAACTGTAAAATAAGGTAAAAACAAAATATTTTGACAACACGGCTAAATCGGGAACTGAAAAATTATGATCCTCGTTAATTTTAAAGGGCCTCAATTTTTTACTACGCTTTGGGCCTCAAAAATGGTTGAGCCGGCCCTGAAAACAGGTTTTGATTCTAATAAGTATAAATAGTTTTGACCCGAGTATTTATTTGTCTCTGATTCCGTGTGCATAGATTCTTTTTTGAGGACGAAAAAAGAGTAAGTGTGGGGATATTTGATGTATTGTAGAATACATCCTTTATTCGTGTATAGTTTGTATAGTTTTCCGTTAGTTATAGTTTAGTTTTCGTTAGAATTTGCGTACTTCTGATCCAATTGCGTTTTGCAGGTTTTGAGCATTTGAAACTGCTGGAAAATGAATAAAACGAGTTCAAGTATGGAAGAGTCAAGTCCTGGAACGTGTTGGAGAGCTCGGGAGCTCAAACGGTGTTAAATTCTGGAAAACGGGCTTCTGGCGTCCCGCAATACAACTAAAAGAGTCTCTCGCGGGTGGCGAGAGACTTGAAGAGTTGACGATGTCAGTTAGGCGGTGGCGCCCCGCGACCTACTACCCTGTCTCTCTCGCGCCTCGCCAGAGAGTGTTTCTACCAAAATTCTTCGAGCTGGGCAAGGGTTTTCAGCTGCAAATCATAAATAAACATATTTAAACATTCAAGAGACCCTAACTTACGAATTAGCAAAGTTTGAGGCGAACTTGGAGCGGAGTTTGAAGCGTTTTTGAGCATTCGAAGCTGTCAGTTGAAGGTTGGAAGTTCCGAGAATCATTCGGGTCGTCTACCTAACATCCGGGTGTTTTTGCTTGTGTTTCTTCCTCTTTGACTATGTTTTGTTTCTCTAAAAATACTTTGTTTATGCTTGTTTCCATGACTTTGATTGGCTAGATTTCTATTACTACCTAGACAAGATGAATGGTTGCATAAAGTTTGGATTTTTATTATAAATTTATGATATTTATGGATTTATTTATGTATTGTAGGCGATTTGATTATTAGCTAGATGTGTATGCATACTTGATTGTGTTTGAGTATTGTTTATTGCTTTACATAATTCTTGGTGACGGTCTTTATCACATAATAGAGTTGTGTTAGGTTCTAGATTTTGGTGAGTGTCTATATCACATAATAAATCGTGGATCTTTAGGGTTGAATACGTAATAGACCTTAAAAGCAATATTCGGTAATCTTATAAAATCAAGTGTTCTACTAACTCTCAATAGCTGAAAGGTGCGAGGTTATTGTTAGGTCTAAGCAATTAAACCGTAATGTGGGTCCTTCTTAGGAAGTAAACCTATTAGCTGCTGTCTAACAAGTCTAGTTAAGAACCCAAATTTATCCTTGACTTGAGTCCCGAAAAGCAGAGAGTCTTGTAGGGTACTTTCATAAATCATTAGAGGTCCTAACAAGGAGTCTAATTTACCGGCGACTATAACAACCTTTAGGGTGCCCTAATGTACTCTTGAGAAGGGTTAGGAGGCTTACTTGGTAACTCGAGAGGTTTAGAATCTTACGATCCTGGCCCATAATAATCAATCTTCAAATAAAATCCATAACTAAAAGCAACCAGGATTCGAATCTAGGTAATGTTTCCACCGTCTGAGTAAAAGCCCAAAGTAATTCGTTTTAGTTAACTTAGTTAATTATTTTAGTTTAATTTCAATTGCTTTCTTAGGATTTTTAGAAACCCCCCCCCCCCAATCAAACAAACAAAATAGTTCAGTCTGTGTCAGTCTAGTCTAAATAGAGTCATTAACGTAGTTCGATAGAGTCTCATGGGTTCGATATCCGGACTTACAGTAGCTATACTAGAGTCGATCAGTACACTTGCCGGTTAGTAGTTTAGTGTGTCTTAGTGAATCTAGAGTATTACTTAGAGTCTAGAATTAGGTTAATTTAGTTAATTTTATTAAACTACTTTTTAGCACATCAATACCTTGGGTGTTAGGTATCGACTATCCAAAGTGATTAGACTATCCTCAACATGATCGAGTACACGCTTTGGCCTATTAGACTGTGCTCTCACTGGGGTACGGTGAACGGCACTCATCCTTTCGGTTACTACGTGACTCGGGTCATTAGAATCCATTGAGACTTTTGTGAGAGTTTTGTAAAATCAAAGTAGGAGTGGAACAGGTCATTAAGATGCGGGTTTCAACCCTAGCTTAACAACTTCATTCCTGAAAGTGTGGTAAAATCACGAGATAGAGATGGAGAATTTCGTCGAGGTATGAATGTCACTCCTAACTCAACAGATATTCTCGTGCTGAGAGTAAAAATGTGCGTGGAGTGAGTGACTTTATCAATAGTTCTTGGTTTTCACACCTAATCTTGATAAGGTCATTGGATTGTGGTATGCGAGTGTTTTCGAAAACATGTGTTGTGTCAGCCTTAGGAAAGGACATGTAGTATCCAGCCTTAGGAAAGGCTCTCTTTATGCGAAGCTGTAGTATGCAATGTTCGCACAAAGATGTAGTTTTAGCGAGTTTGAACGAGAGCACTACTCTTGATACTCTCATGAAGTGGTCTGTTGGTACTTAGACTATAGACTAGCTCAATCCTAAGACACAGACTTTGAACTAGGTCGTGCCATTCCTAATTCCCTATAGCTCTGGCTCTGATACCAATCTGTCACACCCCAACCAATGGTGGAAACATCGGGGCGTGGCACCGAGCGAAACAGATTGTCCAAGAGAATCCACAACAACTATTAATGACAATATATTTAACATTAATGTCCCATACCATTAATATATAAAGCAAAAACAGTGATCACAGATATATAAGTCTCAAAAACAAAACACTGTTCCGACAACTCAGATTTTATTGTGGGTTTCTAGACTTCCTACTCGTTTCAGCAAGCATAGCATCCTAGCAACCTGACACATACGCTAAAATAAAGTCAATACATAAAATGTAAAGGTGAGTACAGAAGTTTGAGTAGCATATAGCATCAAAAAGCATTTACGCATAACCAGCATGTAACACGTAACGAGTGATTCAATTAACTATCAAAACTATGTTCACACTTAACCACGAGACTGCGTTGTAGAGTATGCGCGACACACGTTCAACGAACATGTGAAGTAAAGTGATCCCTAGCAACCCCCGTCTATGACAGGTGCTGAGTCCAAACTATAGTACTATCGTTGCTAGAGGCGGTACCGTGTAACACTGTCTAAGCATAGTAACAAGCATTCATAGATCACATATAACATGCGGGAGCGGTTAGCGTTAAAAGTGTTTGCGTTGTGTGTTGTTGTGTTTTGATAGAGAACGTATGTAACACCCAAAAGTGAGTTAAAATAAAATGGGTTCGAGTATACTCACAATTCGTGTTTAGCTAGTAAACACGGACATGGATTGAAGGGAGCGCGTTGGAGTTAGCCTGAGCATAGAACAGTAGCGTAAGCGTTGAACAGCGTGTAAACAGTGTCGAATGATGAACCAAACCAATGGGGATAACCCATCCGAACGGTTGTCCATTCGAATGAGTGTGTTTGTTTGAAAATTGTTTGAAAATTTGAAGTTTTCGTTGTAGTATTTAAACAAAACAATGTAAAGTATAGATACCAAGTCATCCGGTCGGATGGTCATCTGGACGAATGGCCATTCGATCAGATGGCTATCCGGATGAGTATGTGCGTTTTGGAATTTTGTTAAGATTTAGAAATAATGAGGGACAGGTCACCTTGTCGAATGGTCATTCGATCGGATGGTGATCCGATCGGATGGCCACTCGAGTGGGCGATCTGTTGTTTTGAAAATTCTTGTAAAATTTTCTAACTAAAGGTTTTGAGTTTTACGAAGACGGCGTGATGACATGTCAAACAACAGAAACACACCATGGTCCAGCTCGTTCGATCGTATGGGAATCACCCCATTCGATCGTACTCACTGTTCTTTTGGTGAAGTTTCATGTTCACCCGTAAATCGGTCGTCTCTCTGGTGGAAACCCATCTTCAAGCTGGTTATCCACTAATGAATGAGTAGAGAGCCTGAATGAGTCTAGATTCCTATCGGTTTTATGTAGAATGTTGAAGAAAGGTAGAAAACAGTTGAAAAATGTTGAGATCTTGTTGAGATTCATGTTAAAAAGTGTGGAAATCCTTTAGATCTGAACCAATCTTGATGAGATAGAGTCACACACCCGATTGCATAAGCAACCGAGATGATGTCACCTTCAAGGGGTCCAAATCAGGTGATTTCAAGGTGAAAACTAGTGATTCTGATAGCATAAGCAACCCGATTGCTTCTGCACACGGGGTCGTGCCTAGCGGACACGGGGGCGTGGTCAACTAATGCAAACAAACTGCAATTAATGAAGAAAGAGAAGACAGGTGGACACGGGGCCGTGCCCACTGGACACGGGGCCGTGTCCGGGCTTCTGTACAGGCTATAAATAGGGGTGCTTGGCTCATTTGCAAACCATCCTTTGGCAAACCACCTCTCTCACACTTCACCCACCCACCACCACCATCACAACCCATATCCACCACCATCATCCATCATCCATCATAGAGTGTGTGAGTAGTCTCGGGATCCAAGATTGATCGTAAGAGTTCTTGACAATCAAAGGCCATGTTTGCCTAAGTCTCTTACATCACTTGGTGAAGACAAGTGTCTAGTGTAATACTTTTTATTTTTAATCTTTTCGCACTTTTTATTTGGTTCTGTATTAGTGACTTTAATAACTAGTTTCTTATGTTGAAGGTGAGTCTTCCTTATCGTTTGTCCGTGGTGTCTTGGCATTATTTTACTGTCTATATAAAATAAAAGATTTTCACCATTCATATCTCCACGGTCTATATGGAGGTATGTTGGCTACCTGGTCGGGGGTTAAGGGAATGGTTTGGTAAGAGTCTTGCCTTGTTCAGTGTATAGATCCTGTAAGGACCTGGGTCAACTTTAGTAGGACCTCCTTCAATACCCACTGGTATTGGATGGCGGGGGTCCAAACTCCTTGATCCCCTCATATGTAAACTACTATTAATACTTTAACCCGGCTACTTAGGACTGTATCCCTGCTGACTCGGACTACTTAGCCGAGGGTAATGTCACCTCCAGAAGAGGGGCCTACCACAATATGCATTAATAACTTATAATTAATTATCTTTCAATAATCCAACCCTTTAGGATTGTATCCTTGCTGACTCAAACTACTGGGTTGAGGGTAACGTCACCTTCAGAAGAGGGGCCTACTACAATAACTAAGATAATCTCTTAAAAAGTGCAAAAGTACGGAAATAATCAAAGGTTACACTAAACACGAGTCGGATCCAAGTGATTCATCTTGTCTATCTGTTTTTTATTTTATTTTTCAGCATTTTAGATTAGTTTTATTTTTCTAGTTTAAAAACCTTTTTTCTAAACTTTTGATTTGATTAGACGTTGAGGATAAACCGGTATTAAAAGCTCTTGTGTCCTTGGACGACCTCGGTATCTTACCAACACTATACTACGCTCATGATTGGTGCACTTGCCTATATGTGTGTCTAGTGTTAGTAAATATCATGTTTTAAATTTAAAACTTGGCTAAAAAGTGTTAAAGGGCTTAAAATATACATTAAAAATATACGACACTTCACACGCATCAAGTTTTTGGCGCCGTTTCCGGGGACACAAGGATTTTAAGAAAGCTTAAAATCGACGGCCTAATCAGTTTTTCAAAACTTTTTCAAAACACGCGCGCATTTTTCTGCATTTTAGTTTGTTTTTGCATTTACATTAGCCTGAACACGGGGCCGTGTTCACTGAACACGGGGTCGTGCTGCATTTTTTTAAAACACCCAGTAACAGAGTCTGAACACGGGGCCGTGCTCACTGAACACGCCCCGTGCTCAACAAAACCAGTAACTTTAATTCAAACACCCAGATACATAATTTGAACACGGGCCGTGTCCACTGAACACGGGGCCGTGCCCAGCCTCTGTTTCCGTTTTTATTTTTGTTTTCTTGTCTCCAGACTTTGTTGTGGTCTGCTGAGTGATTCTCATGGATCAATACTCAGGAGGCTACAACTACACTTATGAGGAGGATGATTATAGGGAAGACTATTGCACTAATTGTGGTAACCCGCACTCGGTTCAATATTGTGACTTATTTCAACCATCCACTTCATACACCTACTATGAAGAGCCCATGTACGAGCCATCAACTTCATACACAACCTATGAAGACCCAAGGTATGAACCTCCTCCCTCATACTCATATTTTGATGAACCAAGGTATGAGCCTTCATACTCATACTTTGAGGAACCACAATATGAGCAACCACCTTCATATGCTTATTATGAGGAACCATGGCGTGAACAACCCACCTCGTATGAGTATTATGAAGAACAAAATTACGACCCTTATCCATCATATACTTACAATGAAGGACAATGGTGTGAACCATCTACTTCATATGAGTATTGTGAGGAACAAAGGATCGAACAACCGGATTCAAGCTTTGAGGATCCCGATCCTTACTCTATCACCGACATAGCCGATAGGATAATAGAAAAAATTAAAACTATCGAACGTTACATATTAGAATCTCGCGCAAGGGAAGAGGAGTCCCGCGCAAGAGAAGAATTAAATAAAAAAGAGATAGTTGAAAACGTAAAAATGGAAGAACAAATAAGTTAAAAACCAACACATGAGTTAAACAACGAAAAGGGTGAGTCCGATAACGTTAAAAGTCAAGAAGAGTCTAATTTTGAAGAAATTAATCTCTTGTCACCTTCTTTTGAAAATCATTGTTTAGTTCCCACTCATGCTAAGTTTTTAAAAGAGTTAAACACTAACACTAAAATTGACGAAACGGTAAGCGTTAAGTTAACTAATGATCAAACTTCGCTAATAAAAGAAGATCCATTTGAAACTAACATTACACCGGTTCCATGTTTTTTTCAAAATTCATTTATTAGTAATATCACAATCGATAAAGATCTTTGTGTTAACATAATGCCAAACTACATTTTCGAAAAATTAAGTATTGGTGATTTTTCTCCACATCAAATACCCATTTTTCTATCCAATCGGAAAGTAATAAAATTAATCGGTGTAGTTGAGGATGTCTTGGTTCAAACAAATCAAATGGTAATCCCAACCGAGTTTGTCATCCTTGATGACGCTCCTCTAGTGTTGGGACGACCTTTTGTAAAAATCCACGAAGCTTTGAAAAACCAGAAGCACAACAATCTATCTATTCAATTGGGGGCATTTAAAAGGAGTGTCGATCTTGAGCGTTCAATGAAATATCCATTCGGCAATAATGACCCCCTAATTGAAGATGAAGATGAACCACCCGATACAGGTGAAGAGATTGACCACTTTGTTGAAGAAGAGGTCGCCATAGAACAAACTTTTGTAGTTCTTGATCGAAATGAGCAACCAAATAAGGAGTCTCCGAAAGTCCCACCTCTTGAGCTCAAAAAACTGCCAAAAGGTTTGGAATATGCTTTTCTAGACAAAGATGGTAAATCACCTGTAATTATTTCCTCTAAATTATCTAGCTTAGAAAAAGAAAAATTAATTACACTTTTGAAAAAACACAAAAATGCGATCGCTTGGAAGCTTGTAGATATTAAAGGCATAAGTCCTTCCATGTGCACGCACAAAATTTTAATGAACAACGACTACAAATCGGTAATACAACCTCAACGTAGAGTAAATCCAAATGTACAAGAAGTGGTTAAAAACGAAGTCATCAAATTACTTGACGCCGGACTTATTTATCCTATCTCTGATAGTCCTTGGGTAAGTCCCGTCCAAGTAGTTCCAAAGAAAGGAGGTATGACAGTAATAACTAACAAAAAGAATGAATTAATACCAACAAGAACCGTCACAGGATGGAGGGTATGTATAGATTATCGTCGATTAAATGAAGCAACAAGGAAATATCACTTTCCTTTACCCTTCATTGATCAAATGTTAGAAAGATTATCTGGTCATAAATTTTATTGTTTCTTGGATGGTTTTTCAGGTTACTTTCCAATCCCGATAGCACCCGAAGACCAAGAAAAGACAACATTCACATGTCCCTATGGAACTTTTGCTTATCGACGCATGCCATTTGGTCTATGTAATGCCCCCGCAACCTTTCAATGTTGCATGGTGGCCATCTTCCATGATATGATAGAAAAGACAATGGAAGTCTTCATGGACGACTTTTCTATCTTTGGAGATTCATACGACCAATGCCTCGATAACCTTGAACGAATTCTATCCCGATGTGAGGAAACCAACCTCGCCCTTAATTGGGAAAAATGCCTTTTCATGGTAACGGAGGGAATAGTACTCGGTCATAAAATCTCAAGCGAAAGAATGGAGGTGGATCGAGCCAAAATAGACATTATTTCTAGATTACCACCCCCATCCTCCGTTAGAGCAATCAGAAGTTTCCTAGGACATGCCGGATTCTATAGGCAGTTTATCAAAGACTTTTCTAAAATTTCAAGACCTCTAACAAAATTACTTGAAAAAGATGCCCCTTTCATCTTTGACAAGGATTGCAATCAAGCATTTCTAGCGCTCAAGGAAATGCTAGTCAATGCACCTATCATGATAGCGCCTGATTGGAAATTACCTTTCGAAATCATGTGTGATGCAAGTGACTTTGCAGTTGGAGCAGTCTTGGGACAAAGAAAAGAAAAGCATTTTCACCCAATTTATTATGCAAGAAAATTACACAACAACAGAAAAAGAGTTACTAGCTGTGGTATTTGCTTTTGATAAATTTCGTTCTTATCTTGTTCTTTCTAAAACAATAGTCTATACAGATCATGCAGCCATTCGATATCTCTTCAAGAAACAGGATGCTAAACCGCGTTTGATTCGGTGGATTCTACTCCTCCAAGAATTTGATATTGAAATCAAAGACAAAAGAGGAGCAGAAAACACCGCAGAAGATCATCTTTTGCGCCTAGAAGACCCAGCTTTGGAGGCAACCAGGGATGAACAAATCAATGAAAAATTTCCAACGGAGTCCTTGGAAATGGTGGAATACAGAGAAGAACCATGGTACGCCGACTATGCTAACTACTTAGCTAGCGGCATAGTCGCCAAAGGATGGCCACATCATTAAAGAAAAAAATTCTTTGCCGATGTGAAGCATTATTTTTGGAAAGATCCTTATCTTTTCAAAATGTGTGCCGATCAGCTCATCCGACGATGCGTACATGGTAGTGAAGCACGAAGAATTCTCCGCCATTGTCATGAAGGTCCATACGGAGCACATCAGGGTGCCGTTAGTACCGCACGAAAGGTATTTGATTCCGGATTTTATTGGTCAACCATTTACAAAGATGCCCAAAGTCTTGTCAAGACATGTGATGCTTACCAAAGAACAGATGTCCAAGAATTTTACACGGTTCAATGCAAATGAGTTGGATGCTAAAGCAAGATACGATGTGCTTCGAACCAGGCCGGAGGAATACCCACGAACAGTATGCATGGATCTTCTAGGAGCAGTGAACCAGCTTGACCGATTCAACAACCTAGTAACCGGCATGCTGAGAGCCGCACTGTGCACTCGACTTCGCTCAGTCCATGAATATAATCTAGAATTCTACAACACACTAGCGTTCAAAACATGAGCCGATCCATTTGATAATGATGGTGTAGAATTCCGGTGTGGAGGGACTAAGTACTCAATCTCGATAGCACAGTTTGGGTCAATAGTTGGGTTGTATACGGAGGAAGATGCGGGTGATGAACAAAACACCGGCGGTCTCCGCGAGATCAAGGAGAGTGACCGCCAAGCTGCGTGGGCACAAATAGGAGAAGGCCACTACAATCCGAGCAGCACTAAGAGCACTAAGTTGAGGGACCCTATTTACCGTTACATCAATAGGGTCCTCACTTACTCTCTTAGTCAGAGGCACGATAGCAGCGGTGTTGTAGGTTTAAGGGATCTACCAGTCCTTCACTGCATTCATACCCGCACCAACCTTGATGTTATGTACCTTATTCTCTGAAACATGCATTGGAACCAGCTTGCTACTCCCCCGACTCCCATCTTCTTTGGGGGATGGATCTACCGTCTCTTCAAGCATTTCGTGAACATGCCCAGGTCTTTCGAAAAGAGCCCATGGTCGGGAACAGTGGACATGACCATCTGTCGCTCCATGAACCTGATTTATGAAGCAGAAGACAGGACGGTCAGCTTCCAAAGAGTCCAGGGGCATGCATGGAACCCACAAGAGACACTCGTCTTACATGCTCCACACTTCCAACCTCCTCCTCAGTACCATTACCAGCCCCAGGGTGATCCGGGCCAGTCCTCCTCTCAAGGAGGCGGTTTTCTTAACTTCCAAAGTTTACATGATTTATTGTAGGAAAACCTCATGTGCACCAGGAACACTTACAATATGGCCAGCAACACGTACACCTAGGTCGGAGCAATAGAAAGAAACATATCTGACATACAGGATGACATTGGGAACATCCGGGAGTACATGGCGGGGCACGGAGGAGACGATGATGATGAAGACGAGGACATGGATTAGGCGGGAGGAGTGGAGGTAGCGGTTCATGGTTGGAGGTCCACAGGTTAATCCCTTTTCTCATGAACAATTTCCGGCCTGCGTGCCATGTGTTGAACAATTTACTTTCCTCTAACATTTTTTACTTTTCTGCATTTTCTTTATTTTAACTTTGTGGTATGGATGTTTGAACAATGGTAATTTAGGATGCTTGCTATGGTTTGGTGTAGTGTTTATTGATAAAACAGGTACATGTGAGGCTTAGAGCACTAAACATTAGTGCTACTAAAGCCGGGACAGCAAAACCGAAGCCAGAAACCTGTTTTGCACCTTTGTAGATTGTCTACACGGGGTCGTGTCCGGCTGACACGCCCTCGTGCCCATTGCCCCAGACCTGCTGTTTGTCAAAATTCTGCAGATTTTTACCAGACACGGGGTCGTGCTCAGCTGACACGCCCCCGTGTCCACCTTCTGTAAGTTCTTGTTACTGGCAATCTGACCATGGGGTCGTGTTCATCCGACACGGGGCCGTGTCCAGACGCCCACTAACATAATTTTTTTCCTTTTCACAACTTTTTACACATTCAATCAACCTAAAAACTTATTTTTGGGACACATTGAGGACAATGTGTAATTTAAGTGTGGGGGGGATGCTAAAACCTTGAATTTTGCAAGTCCTAATTACAAGCCTTACACAAAACTCTATTGGAACCGCGAAACACCCCGAATTTTTTCAAAAAAAAATTTCATTTTTTTTACTTGTCTAGGTTTAATTTGGGAATTTCAAATACTAAAAAGGTTATATTTTTACAAATTTACAACTGATAGCGTCGTGATAAAAAGAACCAACATAAGAAAATTATGAAACGGCATGACAAATCTAGTTAAAATTTGATTATCTATACTTGATCACATAAAAACCCATTCCCACAAAAAGTGAGTTTTGAGCCTTTATTGAGCATACAAATACACATCTTTAAACTAAATGCTCATTTTTCGTTTCTTGTGTGAATAGCCGCTTGGTTCTTACGACTCTAGAACTTGCCACAACGATACATTCCCGGTCCTTACCAACTTAAACCCGAGTAAGTAAATGATGGAGGCATTAGGACTAACCATTTTTATTTCTACACAATTATTTTTCTTTTTTTTTTACCACCTACCCAAAATCCCCCTAGTTAACCCCTTTGAGCCTAAACCTTTTCATTTCTTAACCCAAAACAAACACCCTTTTACCCACCAAAACCCTTTTTCATTTTAAACCCTTTATTTTAGTAACAAAGCTCAGTTTTTCTTATGACTTTCGTATGTTGAAAAAAAATTAGGAAGCCAAAAGAAATAAACAAACAAGTTTATCAAAAAAAACTTTGTTTGAAGAATTGCTTCATCAAAATAAAAGGTTACAAAAATAAAAAGTCTTACGAGAACCGACGCTTTTTACGCCTTTCGCCCTTTTCTACTAACCACAAACCCAACCACTTACCTTTAACCCAAGCCTAACCCTTCCCCCAAAGTCCTCTTGATATTTACAAAGGTATATAGTTAAAAAGGGGGAGGATTGATTGCTTAGCAAGCTTATGGTAGAACTAAGTTCCATGCCGCTCTCGAGAGTTTTCACAAAAATACACCTTCGGCCGAGTGTTGAGTGATCCCCCGGGAGGTATGTGAACTTGTATATAAATGGAATTTTAAAGAGTCATGTTATGCCCTAATAAGTAATTTATCTTATGTAATGTTTTAAATAAATCATGACGAATAGGATTGTAAATAAATCAAAATAAAACTTAATAAAGAATTTTGGAAATCCTGACACTCTATGACAAGCCCAAAAACCTTCTCTTCTACCCATTCCATTTGGGAGTGTAAAGCCAAATTATAAAGAGTTTTGCCTGAGGACAAGCAAAGATTCAAGTGTGGGGGTATTTGATTTGTGCAAAATGCAACATATAAATTACATCAAATGTTGCATTAAACTAACCCTTTTTTAGTATTAATGTTGGAAAAGTGTGTTTTTGTCTTCCTTTTGTATTTTCAGGATTAAATGAAATGAACAAAAGAAGTAAAAAGGCAGCTAAATCTAACATAAATACAAGAAAAGGGATAAACGTGGCATGCCCGACCCCTCGACAGCATCTTCCCATGCAAAACAAGAGAACAGAAGGCTGAACACGCCCCGTACTCAGTGAGCACGGGGGCGTGCCCAAGTGTCTGTAGAAAAGGCAAAGCTGTAGAAGCTTCTATCACCCACCACGGGGGCGTGCCCAGTGGACACGAGGCTGTGGTCAACTCTAAGATTCGCAGAATTTGAGGAAATCTTGATAGTACAGATACGCTTCTGCACACGGGGTCGTGCCCAGCGGACACGGGGGCGTGGTCAACTAATGCAGACAAACTGCACTTAATGAAGAAAGAGAAGACAGGTGGACACGGGGTCGTAGATAATTAAAGCACACCAGAAAACACATAAGCACAAAAATTAGTTAACTTGATTCTTTAATTTGTTGTCTTTGAGCATAGATAATTAAAGCACACCAGGAATCCAATCCGTGGATTTCATTTGGTACTTTAATCATTTTCAAGAATCTATCTATGAAGATAGAAAGATCTTAATAAGAATTCGGCTTTGTCCTTATTGAATCGTAATGTACGTATTGAATCATACAAAGAATTCAATTAAGGGCTCCGATTTGAGTTATATTCATCCACAAGGATCTGATTATAAGGATAGAAAGATCCTTCATGGATTTTGGAATTTGTGTAACGAGAGGTGATTCGACACCTTGCACTAGGCGTGTTTAAGTCGATACACAAGGTAGAAAATTCATGAGGTTGAGACGTTAGATATGCCAAGGCGACATATGAAGCAGAACTTGAAGGTTAAGCAGCAACAGGGTTTTCAACTGCTTTGCTTTGAACAACAAAGCGACACATGTTAACCAAATGTCTCCATCGTCCACCGTGGGTACATTTGTAACAGGGTATTTGATTTGGATGATGACGGTTACATTGATTTCTCCAAGGAGTGGTTCCCTTGCACGGCTTCATTCCTGAGCTGACTCATGGTGATAGCTAAATCAACGGTCTTCTGGAGTACTACGCCTATTTGTTTGGCAGTTGTAGCACCTGGTCCGGATACTCGAGTCTCGTTGCGATGAAGAGACACCATGAAGAAAATAGGAGATATGGGAGGGAACAAGGGAAATGAAAACAGAATAACAATGCATAAAATTGCGATCATTTGTTTGTTACTTAAGGCAAACAAATGAGACGGTGACTAATCAAAGTAAATAGGTCAAAAATAATGTATCGCGAAGACATGCTCGCCTATAAGTGAACACTCATCCCAAGAATTCCCAGGTAAGCACAACTGGTCTCGCGTCTGATGAGATGTATACGAAGTGCTTGCCTAGACAGAAAACCCAGAATACAGGCATTCACCCTTCCAGTTTGCACGTGTTCACATTATTTAAAACCCAAAACCTTGACGAGATTTTAAAAACTTAAAGGGGTTCAAAACCTTATAACTGAGGGTTCAAAACCTAGTAAGTAATCATCCTAGAACAGATGATTAGTTTTCAAAGTGGTTTTGAAATTTATGTTCTTGTTGTGGTTGTCACCTAAGGATAGGTGACAGTATTGTTTTATGACTAAACGCAAGTAAATTCGCGTTAGGGTCCTAAGAAGGTTATAGACTAGGTCAAAGCATTACTAATAACCTAATTCCCTATAACCATTGGCTCTGATACCATCTTTTCTGTCACACCCCGACCACGTAGAACATACAAAACGTGGCGGAAATGTCGGGGAGTGTTGTAACAGAATTAATCGTTTCAAATCCATGGCAATTAAAGTTTCGTTTTATTAATCAATTATGAGAGTTTACATTGTTTAAACAAGAAACAAAGGGTACATAACATAAGTTAACTAGTTATTGTCTCGTTTTAAGTCGCTAAGGCACGAGTCCATCCTAAATGTAGCATGTATCAACAATCATTGCAAAGCAGTACCTGAAACATGTGTAAAAACGAGGTCAGCAAAGAAATGCTGGCGAATACATTGGTTTTGTAGGAGTGTCGAAATCATGGCTAGTTTAGACGTTGCAATACTTTATTTAAAAACCTTGTTTTGAAAAGAGTACAATATTGCAACTTAATTAACCAACTCAAATCAAGCGGGTTATAATTTGTAAACCTCGTAGCCATGACTCTTAACCCAAAAACATTTGTTTTAGTAAATTATTTGAAAAACAATAAATGAGTTCAGATGATATGTATAATAAGAAAATAATGCATGATTAAATGAATAACCATGTAATATGAGTTTGTATAAGATAAGTTGTTTGTAAATAAATGTCTTGTGAAAAGTATGTTATTTGTATAAAATGTTATATGTCTCAAACTGAAATGATTCAATTAACGCTACGACATGTAATACCATACAAACACTTATATATAGGAAGTACCAGCGGCGTATCCACCATGCTTGTATCATATTACACACGCCTCGTTACTTAATCACTTACTCAAACCAAACCATCAAGATGTAAAATGTTCATGTCTAATGTAAATCATGTAATATGTATTCAATGTGATTTGTATAAATAAATGTAAGATTAAACAAATAACCTTATAGTAGCATATTAAAAGTATACTTTGGATTTGTAAGTAACATATTAAACTATGTTTTGGTTTCATATATAACATATCAAAATATGCTTTAGATGTGATAAATAACATATTAAACTATATTTTGGTTTCATAAATAACATATCAAAATATGCTTTAGATGTGATAAATATATGTATGTTGGTTTTGTACAATACCACACATGAGAGTATATTCAACTATACTTTAATAGTGTGATTTAAGAATTCATTCAGACCTGGTGCATCAAGATACACCTTTGAGACTATAGAAATACCACAAAGGCAATCCCTATTTGGATGGAGCAACAAATTGGTTTCAGACATTCCTTGACAACAGGAATGGGGTGTCAAATCCTATAGCGCTATATCATACTAACAATCGGTCTGGTGAACATAAAATAAGTACAATTCAACAATTTATTTTATGTTCTTTGAGAAATCAATGTTTAAACTATAATTAGTCATACAGTTTGTCAAATGATAAGTAATAACATGTATAATCAATTATACTTTTGGAATCATGAAAATAACAGATAGGTACACATGCTTCACCCCAAAACAGTTTAGAAAACAGTAAAAGAGGGGAATAATGTACTCGCCTGAGAGTGCTTAGAAGTCTTGAACAACAACCAAACAAAGCTTAGAGGGAGCACGGAATCAGTCGGCAATCTAAAACTATATAAATAAACCGGACTTAAATCGGGAGATCGGATAGGATGAGGCTTGGTAAACCAAATGAGTGTTGGAACTCATATGATATGGTTTAACAAGGCCTACATACTACAATGAAACCAAACCTAAGTGCTTTCGACCCATCGCGACCCATTAAGGTAGCTTATGCTACTTTAACGCGTCGTGCGCGTGAAACGCGTTCGGACCGTCTAACTAGCCCTATGACAAGTGTTATATGCCTAAACATGTTACATAATCAGTTATGTGACAAAGGTTTAGGTTACATATGCTTAATTACCAATTAAACATGAAAAGGGTATTCTGGTAATTTACCTAAGGCATATAAACTACCTATCATACAACTACTCAAACGATGTGACCATAGGGTATAACCTCGGAAGGTTATTCCCTACCTACTATGGTCACCTAATGTATTTGGTCGGATCCTAATGATCGACCAAACTGGGTCGGGTTCGAAGGTATAGGCGATTTATTAGATCGCCTACCCTACGACCCTAGACAACGTGGTAATCAGTGGGCATAGTCCCAAGGGACTATGACCAACGTGATTACACTCACGTTGCGAAGTTCAAACGAACTTCGCATTGACCATAACTGGTCAATGTAGAAAGTCAAACAAAGTTTGACTTTCAGACTCGAAAGACTCGAAAAGCAATAAAAGAACGAAAGAATACTTACGAAGGGTCCCCGAATGCTAAACTCGATTCAAAAATCTCAGGTATGAAAAAAATGTTTCAACTTAGAGTTTCTCAAATCAAGTTTCTTGTAAGTTTAGCAATGGGGGTGTTGGGGTATTTATAGGAATACCCGAACCGTTAGGATCGTTTCATGGAAACCGTGCCTAGATCTCACCCGTACACTTGTCGAGATGTTATGGTGACTAAATTGGCCACTCACCATAGGGTATCAACATGTGGCAAGGGATTAAGGAGTGGAGAACAGCTGTTAACAGCTGTTAATACGTCGAATCTGGTCCCGAAAGCGAAAAACTGAGTTTCTGCATGTTTTCTGTCCAGCATAGGCAGTCGCGTAGCGCGACTGCATAGGCCCTTAGGGCTCGCGCTACGCCACTGCCCCTCTGTTTCAGAAATGTTTCCAAAATGGCAGGTTTAGTCCCTGCAGCCCGTTTAAGCGATTTTTGATGCGTTTGAACCCCGTTAACCTCATTTCAAGGCTCTAAAATGAAGTTAAAGTATAGGGAACTCAAAACATGCTCAAAAATATGCCGGATGATGGTTCGTTTGGTCGTACGAACGCGATGTTCGCTTAATTACGACGGAATGCGCACAAGCGCGAAAAACGATCCAAATGACGCGACGAATGGATTTTTCTTATGGCGAACACTAAAATATAATATAGTCATGCTTTCATAAATTTTTGGATGTCCGGATGTATTCAGAACGTAAGTTATGCGCGAAAATGCAAACTTGTGCACTTTTTGACATTTTTAGTCCCTGAATGACCCAAAAGTTTATTTTAGCACACCGAACCCCTAAAAGCCTATTTCTAAGCTATGTAAAGGATATTTAAGGTGTGTTTAACTTATGGTCATGTTCCAGAATGTCTGTTACAGTTCAAATTGGCATACTTTCGCGGTTTGTCAAGTTTAGTCCCTGTAAGCGAATTAACTTGATTTTGCCATACCAAAGCCTTCAAAACTTATTTCTAAGTTATGTAAATGTTATTTAAGGTATGTTAAGCCTATTTCACTATTCCGGAGTGTTCGTTGCATTAAACTGGTTATATTTACGCATCGGTGCGCGTATAACCTTCCAGAAAGCGATTTAGAGTTTGAAATTGAACAAGAATTGATATGTGCAAATGATACACATATTTTTACAAATCCCAAGTATGAAATATAATATTTCATTGGTTCGGTATTTGTTTGATGGCCGTGGAGGCACAGGTGTTACAAGAAGAGGGGCCTACTACAATAACTAAGATAATCTCTTAAAAAGTGCAAAAGTGCGGAAATAATCAAAGGTTACACTAAATACGAGTCGGATCCAAGTGATTCATCTTGTCTATCTGTTTTTTATTTTATTTTTCAGCATTTTAGATTAGTTTTATTTTTCTAGTTTAAAAACCCATTTTCTAAACTTTTGATTTGATTAGACGTTGAGGATAAACCGGTACTAAAAGCTCTTGTGTCCTTGGACGACCTCGGTATCTTACCAACACTATACTACGCTCACGATGGGTGCACTTGCCCATATGTGTGTCTAGTGTTAGTAAATATCGTGTTTTATAAATTTAAAACTTGGCTAAAAAGTGTTAAAGGGCTTAAAATATACATTAAAAATATACGACACTTCACACGCATCAGTAAGCATTGCGTTTATCACCGCATAACAAATAAACAGATAATCACACATATAACACACAATCACATAATACAAAAGTAAATCTGCGTTCCGGGTTTGCGTTGCGTTGGCGTTGAGATTGCGTTGCGATAGCGTTTAGTATAAACAAGCGATAAAATGCGTTAAATAGTAAGCGTTATAAACTGCGTTAGTTGTGATAACTGCCTTTTGATTAAGCGTTAGCATTTAAAATGCGTTTGAAAAATAGTTTAAAATAGTTAACCCGTATCGATAATCGAAATCTCGAGAGTACAAGTAATTAAGCAAGTAATGACAGATACAAGCAATGACCCGAATGGTCGAGGTGTTACACAGCCCCTCGCAAAACCCCAACTCAAAACCCTAATCCTCTCCCACTACAACCAAATCTGAAATCGACGGTAGCAAATCTGAAATCAACGGTAGCAAACCTGAAATCAACGGTGTGTCGGGTGGAGGAGATGGGTGCAGCATGTGGAGGTCGATGGTGGAGGTCGGCGGTGGAGGTCGACGGTGCAGCAGGTGGAGGTCGACGGTGTGTTGGGTGGAGGAGATGGGGGTGTCGGCTGGAGAAGGTGAGACGGCGAAGGCAGCAGGGGTCGACGGTGGGTGGCGGACAGTGGGTGGCGGACGGTCGGCTGGAGGAGATGGGGTGGAGGAGAAGGGGTGAAGAGATGCGGGGTTTTGTGGAAGAGAAGACGTCTGCAGACCTATGAAGACATTGATCCATGCCTGTACCAAGAAGAGGTTTCGCATACATTTTTTAATGAAAGGTCTTCGAGAAAACAAACAGTCTTCAGAAGCAAAGGTCTGCGCGTGGTCTGCGCGGCGCAGACATAAGAGGTTTTGAAGACCTTTTCAGGAAAAACAAACACCACCTTACTTAATCATTTTCTCTTTAAAAGTTAACATACTAATACTAAACTTGGTGATTATAAGCTTATATTTTAAAAGCTTATAAGTACAATATTTAAAAATAACAAACTTTTATCAATTAATCTTATATAACCTCTAATTTAAATGAAAAAATTAAATAAACAAATTTCTTCATTTTTTTTTTTTTTTTGCGAAACATTTTCCAGTTTACAAATGATTCGGTTTCGAGTTTCAAAACAGGTTGGATGTTACATTATAATAATTATATTTTAAATAAATAAAGAAGTGAATAAGTAAAAGAATATGTGTTTATATATGATCAGAGCCATCCCCGAAAAAATTTAGGCCTTGGGCGTAAAAAAAATTGGGCCCAAAATTGTGGATAAGGGAAAATGAATTAAAAAAAATTAGTGATGAAGCCAAGACTTAAACTTGATACCTTTAAATCATCCTGAGCTAGTTTTTTCCACTACACCAAGATTTTTTTTTTTCATAGTAATCGGATGATTATACTAAATATATAATTTAATAAATATATAAAAGCTTATAAAGACTTTTCGAGCCCTTTGAAAATTTGGGTCTCAAGCGTCAGCACGGGTTAACTGGCAAAAGAGCCGGCCCTATATATGCGCTATAAGTTGGGTGAAAGTTGTAAGTTCTGATTTTTTTTTTTTTCGAATTGTTAAATTATAGAAATTTTAAGAATGCGTGTAATAGTAAAAGGAGCATAATTGGTAGAGGAGTAAAAGTTTGGACACTTTTGCCATTTTAGTTCAAATCTCAAACTTTTTACATCTGGGTCCCTGTAGTTTGCATTTTGTTGCCATTTTAGTCCAAAAATCAAAATCTCTGATTTTTTACTGTTTTAATGTCCCTTTTTTGTTTTTATCTGAAGGGGTAGCTTGGTCATTTAATTTTCATTAAAGCAATTCTTTTAATAAAAAACCCCCAAATATAAAAACCCCCAGATCATCATCATCTTCAACCTCAACCCCCTGATCATCATCATCTTCAACCTCATCATCTTCAATCTCTGCACCTCAAAAAAACTCAAACACCACCACCTCCTCCACCATCACAACCCACCACAACCTGCAACTACCTCCACCACCATGAGCTTCCAACAGATTCAACAGTGTCAAGTCAACATTCAGCGACAAACCTTGTTGTGTCGGTCGCCAACCACCACCACCTGCCACCACCACCACCCCCTCTCGCCGCCAAGCACCACCACCTGCCACCACCCTCTCGCACCCCCTGCAACCACCGCCCAACTACCCAACCCCACCCCACCCCTTTTCTTCTCCGACTTCACTATTCAGTTCTATTTGGTCTGCTTCTTCATCCCTCCTTCCTTCCCTAAACTGCTTCTCTCCCCTAACTCTCTCTCTCTCTCTCTCTCCATCACTTCTCTCTCTGAGTTCAAAACCTAAAATCAACAACAAAAAAAACCTTTCTCTCCTCACTCTCTTTCCATCGCCTCTCTGTCTCTTTATCTAAACTTAAAATCAAACAATTCAGACGACACATGACCTGCATCTTTCTATTAACCTAATTAAAAGGCCGATTTACAAATAATTTAAATCCTTTATCTGCCTCTTTCCATCTCAAATGAATCCAAATTCGTTAAAATCAAGAAACAGAAAACTAATTTGATAACTGAAACCTTAACCTTGATTCTTAAATCATCATCTTTCTGCACTTGAATCGATACTAATCGCATCAAATCCATCTCAAAACAATCTGATCTCGTGTAAAAGGCCGATCTGTAAACAGTATCCTTCATCGAGGTTCTATAAACAATCTGTAAAAGGCAGATCTGTAAAAGGCCGATGTCGGTTCTCATCACGGTGGTGGTGGTGGTGGTGTTCGACAGAGAGGAGAGAGAGAGAAGAGAGAGATGGGTGTTTGGAGAGAGAAAGAGAGAGTGTGTGTGTGCAGAGGAGAGAGAGAGAAGAGAGATATGGTGGTGTTGGCGGCAGTGGGATGGTGGTGGTGGGGATGATGCGGTGGTGGGGGTGGTGGGGGTGGTGGTGGTGTGGTGGTAGTTCAGATAAGAGAGAGAGGGAGCTGCAGATGTATGATGCGATGATAAAGATGAACTGCAGATGTATGTGTGTATATTAATATATATATATATATATATATTAATTTTTGAATTAAGAAAATGTTAAATGAAAAGCAAAATGACAAAAATGCCCCTGAACTAAAAGACAAAATAGGAGGTTGCAACATTCAAAAAATAGGGTTTTTAAATTTTGGACTAAAATGGCAACAAAATGCAAACCACAGGGACCCAGATGTAAAAAGTTTGAAATTTGGACTAAAATGGCAAAACTAGCCAAACCACAGGGACCAAAATGACAGTTTACTCTTAGTAGAGGCATTTTGTTTTATTGCATTGTTATCTCTATGCAATTTTAAGAAGGGGAAATATGTTAAATACGCACTTATTTTACTTGTTTTATCCTAATCCCTCCCTTTCAAGTTTTCAGATAATACAATACGATTTAAATATTTCTTTTTTGTTAGTAAATTTTTTTCTTATATTATCTTTTGATTTGATCTTTCAATCTTATAAAAGAATTTCTTATAAAATTTGTAATATAGTCTCTCCATCATACGTTTATAAAAAATAAACTTTTATGTTTTAATAAACTCTCGATATCAATCGGATACGCACATCGATATCACTAATTTTCGTGGATACCAACTTTTATTAATTTTCATATTGGATATCAACTTTTATTAATTTTCATATTTCATAAACTAATAAATATCTATCAATTTCATCGCAATCTGTGAATATCAAAATAAATATGCATGAACTCATTTTCGTGGATATCAACTTTTATTAATTTTCATATTTCATAAACTAATAAATATCTATCAATTTCATCGCAATCTGTGAATATCAAAATAAATATGTATGAACTTTTATCTTGTTTTGTGGATATGAAAATAACTACTTTCAAAGTTCATAAACTATTTTTTTTTAAAGGTGAACTTATGAAAACCGGGCCAGGCACAAACAGAAAACACACTACATAATTACAAATTTACACCAATCCGACCACGAGATCGAACTATCCTTGGCTCTATGTTTATACCACAAAAAACCTAAAGACCTAACTTCGCTGAACACACTATCTACCTTTACCTCGACGTCCGAAAAAATCGCTCTGTTGCGAGCCAACCACAGGCAGCAACAAGAGATGAAAATAATGCCATGAATCACTGATTTATCCCTAGATTTAATATTCCTAGCTTTATGAGATTCCAACAAGTCTTTAACGGAAAAAGCAAAAATGGGGGGGGGGGGGGGGGGGGGGGGGTTACGGCACCAACGACTAATTTTTTCCCACAAGACCACGGTCGTAACGCATGAAGTAAAGAGGTGCTCCACAGTTTCGGTGTCCGACTTGCACAAAGGACATAACCCGTCGCCAACCTGGAAACCCCTCCTCCGCAACGCATCGGAAGTAGGAATACGATTCATTTCCGCTCTCCAAACAAATACATTGCATTTGATTGGGACGCACTTGCACCACTCCATCACAAACCTATTACTATCTTCCGTGGCTTCTTCCAAGACTAACTTGACGGCACAAACGGAGAAAGAACCTGAATGGTCAGGCAGCCACTTCCAGTCGTCCAGCCTGTCCCTCAGCGAAACCGAAGCGATCGCTGCATTAAGGGCTGCCAACTCACTGATTTCGTCATCCATATCGGGCTCGTGCTTCCACAGCCACTCGCCATGCAACCTATCCCTGATCGTGCAGTTCTTGACAACTTCCAGCAAGAATAAATTGGGGAAGACCTCCTTAAGAGAGACTTCCCTCAGCCACGGATCCAACCAAAAAAGAATGTTTTCGCCATTTCCCACTGATCCCTTAAAGAAATTACGGAGCCGAGAAGAACCGGGCAACGGCCTATTAATAACGGATGAAATGTTGAACCAAACACCTCCTAGGGACTTCTCAAAGGGAGAAACGACGAACCCGACCTGTTGGAATGAATAGCATCCACCACCTTAACCCAAAGGTTATCTTTTTCTTTCTTGTATCTCCATCCCCACTTACATAAAAGCGCAACATTAACATTATTAAGCTTGCTAATTCCCAAACCCCCGGGTTTTTTTTTTTTTTTTTGACGACTTGACTCTATCCCAAGCCACCCAGTGAGTTTTTCTCACATCTTCCGATCCTCCCCAAAGAAATTTTTTAATCAAACCCTCAAGATTCCTAAGCACCTTTACAGGAGCCTTGTATAGCGAGAAATAGTAAGACGGAAGGCTCTCGAGGACCGAGCGAATAAGCGTAATTCTCCCTCCAATAGACAACATAGAGGACTTCCAAAGCGTGAGCCTGGATTCAAATATATCAAAAACTGGCCTCCAATTGTTAATGCGATTCATGTTCGCCCCCACCTTAAGCCCGAGATACTTGAAAGGTAATGCGTCCAGTTTACACCCAACAATGTCTGCTAGGACCCTGACCTCTACGCTATCAACCCCTAGACCGTACAAGCAAGACTTTCCCAAATTAATTTCAGGCCTGAGCACACGTGGAAGCACCTTAAAGTTCTAACAATGTTTAAAGCGTTTTTTTTCTTCCCATTCCCCAATGATCAAAGCATCATCCGCAAAAAATAAGTGGGAAAGCATCGGCCCACCATTAGGAAGTTGAATTCCAGCAAAAATACCCGTCACCCTAGCTTTTTCAAGTAAGCAAGACAATGCCTCCATAACCGCTACGAATAAGAACGGAGAAATAGGATCCCCTTGCCTCATCCCTTTACCACACTTGAACTCGAAGGTTGGCACCCCGTTAACCAGGACCGACGCCCGAGCAGACGAGAGAACACCCCACAACTAGCTACACCACCTCGACCCAAAGCCCAATTGACGAAAAATATCGACCACGAACCCCCAGTTAATATTGTCATAGGCCTTCTCAAAATCGATTTTGAAAAGAAACGCTTTCTTCTTCCGTTTTTTAAGCCACAAACACACCTCGTTGATAATAAGAGGACCGTCAAGAATATATCTACTACTCAAAAAAGCAGATTGAGAGTCTGAAATAACCGAGCCAAGGACTTTCTTGAGTCTGTTTGCTAGAACCTAAGAAACAACCTTATTCACTACGCCAACGAGACTAATGGGCCGATAATCATTTAGACCCGATTGATCTCTTTTCTTGGGAACAAGAGCGATAAAGGAGGAACCACACCCGAGATTAATATGACCATTCTCGAAGAAGGCAGCCATCAACCTCACAAAATCATCCTCGAAAAGCCTCCAGAAACGCTTAAAGAACCTAAAATTGAAGCCATCGGCCCCGGGGGCCCGATCATCTCCACAGTCAAACACAACGATTTTAATCTCCTCCACCGAGAACTGGGATTCCAACCACGAAGCATCGGAAACCGAAATCCTTTTAAAATTAGGACAAGACAACACAGGGCGGTTCTCACAGTCCTCCACAAATTTAGACCTAAAGAACTTGAACATCTCCTTTTTGACCAAGGAGGGCTTAGCGACCCATTCACCTCCGATATCAAGCCCATGAATCACGTTACTAGCTTTTCTGCAATTAATCATCAAATGAAAGAACTTAGAATTCTCATCTCCCTCTTTTGCCCATCTGACCCAGGATCTTTGTCTAAGATCTATCACTTTAGCATGCTCAATCTCAGCCACAATTTTTTTTGTTCTCAGCTAATATCCACTCTTCTTCTTCTTCTTCAGATAAGTCCCTAGTTTCTAGGATCGATTCCATAGCCGCTAATTCTTCGACAGCATTGCAAAGCAACTCACCGTCCTTTTTGAGCATCTTGTCTCTCCACTCTCTTAGTTGGCCACGGAGAAAGCCCAATTTTCTAACCAAAAAAACGTGAGGCGGACAACCCGAATCAGAAAAGGAATTACACGCCTCCTAACCTTCTTTCCCCATCCATGAATTAAAAACTCGGAACAGACGGGCCCCGAAATTGACCGACTTAGTAATCATAATAATAGGGCAGTGGTCAGACCACAACCTCGGGAGAGCCTGAACGCGAGCTTCCGGCCAATCATTCAGGAACTCGGAATTAACCAGAAATCTATCAAGCTTACTAATTTTGTTACCATTCCCAGAACGCCAAGTGAATTGAGAGCCTCTCATTTCGAACTCGAACAACCCCGCATCCAAAATGAAAGAATTGAAGTTACTAAGCACAAGAAGGTTTGAAAGAGTAGTTCCTCATTTCTTCCCTAAACCGGACCGCATTGAAATCACCACCTATAATCCAACAACCATTGTTACCATTAATAAGATCAGTCAGCAAATCCCAAACCTCTTTCTTCGCCGGGATTCCTTGGGGAGCATAGACGTTAAGGAAGTTGATCGTCGAATTGCACCCAACCAAAGTACCCCTAATGTGAAGAAAATGCCTATTTTTATTCGACCCCTCCAACCGGAAAAGATCCTCATCCCACATACATTTTAAACTCCCCGACAGACCCGACGAATCAACAGTCTCCATCCCAAAGCTTCCTTTTCCCTAGTATTTCGATAACTCTGAACGACACACATTAACATGCTTAGAATCCTGAATAGCCAAAAACTGAATACCGTACTCTCGCCTAATCGAACTGATCCATCCAGGCTTATGAAAACCCCCAATCCCTCTAATATTAACCGATAAAAAGTTCATTTAGGAACCACATTAATACCTGAAGAAAGAAAGGACCTCCTGATCAAT